>ML792711.1:71240-116191 GCA_009831015.1 Picea engelmannii | reverse complement strand
AAATGTCTGGAAGGATACCTTCGTTGCTTTGTCTCTGATAAACAAACACAATGGTTCAAATGGTTACCCTTGGAAGAATGGTGGTATAACACTTCCTTTCATACTGCAACAAAAATGACACCATTTATGGCACTTTATGGATACCACCCTCCTTCCATCGCTTCTTCTCTAAAAGAAAAATCTAAGGTTCAAGTAGTGGAAGATCACATCGAGAATCAACAACAAGTTCTCCAAATATTAAGGGACAACCTGACCATGGCACGGAATCGCATGAAACAACAAGCAGATCAACATCATAGTGAAAGAAGTTTTGAAGTAGGGGATTGGATGTTTTTAAGACTACAACCATACAAACAGATGTCCCTCAAGCAAGCCAAGAAGGATAATAAATTATCACCAAAGTACTATGGCCCTTATAAGGTATAGAAAAAGATTGGTACTATGGCATACAAATTGGAGCTGCATGCATCTTCACGAGTACACCCAGTTTTCCATGTTTCATGCTTAAAGAAGGTTATAGGCGAAAAGATCCCAGTTCAAACTATATTTCCAGAACTTGATGAGGAAGGAAAAATCATATGGGAGCCTAAAGCCATCACTGACACAAGAATTTTCCATCTGAGGAATAGATCCATTTCGGAGTATCTCATTAAATGGAGGAAACTATTGGCTGAAGATTCCACTTGGGAAGATGAGTCTTTTATACAGAAGAATCCAGAGTTACTCAAGCGTTGCAGACAACACTTGTCTCAAGGGGAGGGCCATGTTAAGGCCTAATATTGTCTCACTACCCCTTAATTGGGGCATATTATATTAGTAATGTTATTTATTTATGTCGGCTTTAGGCCATTAGTTGTAATTATACCTCCTAGTCTCGTATATATACCAAGGTGACATTTTCATTTTGAATCATCTTGTACTTGATCATTTAAGTGGGGTAAAAGGAGGTTTCCCCCTCGAAGAGGCTTATTATCTGAAATTATCTCTTTTTCAAGGCATTGAGTACTTTTTCTGAGGTTTTTCTATGCTATATTGATATTTGGTTCTTAACATAACCGTACAGATGTTTGGATGCATATCAATTAACTCACTAACAGGTTAGCTCATTCATGTTTTTCTGTTGTTTATTCATCACTGAAACTCAAATATATGGTCTGGATTTTGACCATCCACATACTTATGTTTCATAGTATTTTTTCTTATTAGTTTAGATTGATAAAGAAAAAACGAAAAAAATATCTTATGTGCTTTCTTTATCTATTTTTTCAAAGCAGTCATTTTTTCACATTGAGTTTTGTAAGTTTAGATCAAAACTTGCAGTGTGTATATCATGTACATAAATAAGATAAGTAAATCTGTTATTTAATATATCTACAATAGTTACGTCACACGTATGTACATATTATATGGTAATTAGTAATTAGTTAGGTATTTCATTCTTTTTATTTGTTTCTTTAGGATTTTTAGTTTGGCTAACGGAGCCATTAAACCTGTCAGAATGAGTTGCACCAAATGGCTTGGGTTATTTGGACAACCATGGACTAGACTCGTTCTTCCAGTTAACGGACGGTCATTTTCGCCCGTCAAAAAATGGCGCTAGAAGGTGGGCCGACTGACAAGTTGGCCTTGTAGGAGCCTTTATTTTGAATGTATTTAATTTCCCCATGGCTCCCCAAATCACTGTGTTGGAACATGCTTTCCACTTCTCATTACCCGATGTTCCCAACGAGACAGTCTCTCACTTGTCCAAACTCACCTTTGATGGTGGAGGCAATGTATTTGCTAAAGACCACCTTAACAAGTTTTGGTGCAAATGCATCAAACATGACATTTATGATTTAAAAGTTTTGTGCAGATTGTTCGCTTTTACTTTTAGGGGTTGGATTAAACATTGGTTTGAGCCTTTTCCAACATATCACATTTTTTATTGGTTTCAATTTGTAGATGAATATTTAGATGCTTTTGAAATTTATGATTACAATCATTTATGTGAAGAATGCTATATTAGTGGTATATAGGACTTGTTCTATATCACAAGTCCTATATGTATCATAAAAATAGCCTCACATCAATCGCTTGACCTCTTCACTACTGTAGTGGCACCAAGAACAACACTCAGGAAGAATACTCTCGCATACTTCGGTAATCGGGTAGTACAACTAAGGGTAGGATCGATCCTCCTTAGTTAGAGCCATGAGATATTGATTCACATACTACTATTCGACCCTGCAAGAATATCAAAGAGTTATGGCATAGGGAACTCCCTTATCCTTAGGAACCTTCAAAACCCTAATCCTTGCTTCCAATCTAGAAACGATGTTGAAATTTTTCACATTCAATCCTTGGAAACCCTGCTTCATGGATCTGAGTTTTGAAATTCCTACACAATATTCAATATTTAGAATTTGGGATTTATATTATTGCAATATTATTCAACTAGGAGTATAACTTCATGGGATTTTAAAAAAATGAAAAGCATATAAAGTGGTCCCATCGACATCCTTATTTGGGACCTATCTCAATATATTCCTCACTTTTCATTGATTGTAGTGGTACCCCTCTCTCATAACCCTTTTTTGTGGACCCACTTTCCCTATTACTTCCTTCCTACCTCCCCATCTTAGAACACAAAGTTGATCACATTCGTACAAATACCTAGTAAGCCTTTTTGTGTGGGCATGCTTGCCCCCTTCTACTACTCACCTATCCCTCTTTCTTTTGCACCCTCCCCAGATGGAAACCCGAAACCAATAATATGGAAGCCACATTTCTTCCATGGAAGTGTCCTATGCAAAATTGGAGACCCAATTCAAAGAATCTCAAGTTAGTACCAATCAAAATTTTACTACAATCAATTCCTAGCTTGCTACCATTAATTCCAATCTAGTCAGACTTGCCAACATCTGTGCCAAGATGTCAACATTTCCAACAATTCTTTTTGATAAGTTCAAGGGCCTTGACTCCCTAGAACAAACTTTACACCAAGAGGGATTCAAATCATCCCATTCCATGGAGCTTCATTCTAACTTCTTTGATCATGATCTATGCCTTCCTAAAGTGGATGTGAATAATTTTGATGTATCTAACCCCACTCGATGGGTAACTCAAACGGAACATTATTTCTTATTGCATGGCATTACTTATTACTTAATGAAACTTCGTGTCGGTGTCCTCTATTTAGATCCAGAGCACTGGAAATGGTCGCAATTGCGTAAGAATTCCCATCAAGGTTATATTACTTGGATTCAATTTGTTGTCGATCTTTATGAATGTTTTGAAATAGAAACTCATCATCTAGGTTATTTTAATAAGCATAAACAATCATGTACAATTGAAGACTACATCATTACTTTTGAGCAACTAGATTTTTTCACTGAAGGAATGTCAGACACTTTCTTCTATGAATGCTTTATTAGTGGTTTCAAGGAAGACATATGTGCTCACATCTTAATGGCTCACCCTAATATGTGGCTTGAAGCCACTTATAGATCCAAGGAAGCATATTAAGTTGTCACTACTCAAATAAAAAAACCATCATTTATTTCTCATCCCTACCCCAACAATCTCGCTCTTCCCTCTCCTCCTCTTAGGATCCACAAATTAACAAGGAAAGAAATAGATGAAAAACAACTTAAAGGATTTTTCTACAATTGTGATGAAAACTAAACTACGGGGCATAAATTTGACGAGAAGAAACTTTTTATGGCCATTTTTTAAGATGACGGTGATGCTTCCCCTCCAGAATCATTGCCTCAGCTAGATGATAACAATCCTCCCTGAGATCAACCTAACGTGGAGCCTCTAATCTCTCTCCATGATCTAACTGGTATTTCAACTCTCCAATCTCATAACTCATCAAGCATAATAAGGTAATTGGCTATATCAAGCATCATAAGGTCATTATACTCATCAACAATGACAACACCCAAAACTTTATTCATCATAGAGTTTTTCAAGAGACCCATTTCTATATCCTTGCAATCAACAACTTTCATATCTTTATTGTTAATGGAGGTTCCATGAAATGAGGGGGTCATTTTGAAAATGTATTCCTTCAAATTGGTGATTATTCTTTGAAATCCCACATGTTTTCCATTGAAATGGGGGTTGTGACATTGTTCTAGGTGTTGAATGGTTACACACTCTAGGCCCCATCACCATGGATTTCAAGGATTTTAAATGACCATACAGTAGGATGGCCATTGTTACACTATCCAAGGCATCATGAAATGTTTTCCTGAGATCATTAGTTCACACTGCATGGAAAAAATCCTCAAAAGGGGCCATTCAAGCATTATTTCCTAGTTCCATGCTATTCAAACCTTTGAGAATCCTTCCCAAAGAATTCATCCTTAAATGTAGCTTATCTTATCCAAACACCAAATAGTTTTCAAAACCCCCCAAGTCCTCCCACCTTCTCGTGGTGCCCATGATCATTCAATTCCACCCATACCTAGTAATCTCCAACCCAATGTTCACCCTTATCCCCACCCATTCACTTAAAAAAATGAAATGGAAAAAATTGTTTAGAAATTGTTAGTCGTATGTGTCATCTACCCTAGTACCATCCCTTATTCATCTCCCACTATCATGGTACTAAAAAAATAAGGCACTTGGCACATGTGCCCTTATTTTCATGCTCTTAACAAAATCACCACCAAGGATAAATTTCCCATTCAAGTCATTGATGATATTTTGGACCAATTGACTAGTGCTCATTTTTTTACCAAACTTGATCTTCATTCCAGATATCACTAGATTCATATGAAGGAGGATGATATTACCAAGACTACCTTTTGTACGTCATTTTGTCCTTGTCTTTTTTTATGACTTCCTCATTTACAGTAGAACATGGAAATCCCATCTTTCCCATGTGGATAAGGTCTTACAACTACTTTCTCATCATCAAATCTTTCTCAAAATGTCCAAATGTTCCTTTAGGGCCTCAAAAGTGGAAAACCTGGGCCATATTTTTAGTAAGGATGGTGTTCAAGGGGATCCCAATAAAATTGAATCTATAAAGCATTGGACATTTCCTAAGACTCTTAAAATTTTATGAGGCTTCCTTGGTTTAACAAGATACTATCGAAAGTTCATCCAGAACTATGGAAAATTTGCAACGTTGCGCACTACCTTACTTAAGAAAAATGATTTCAATTGGAATGTGGTCGTTGATTAAGCCTTCCAAGCTTTGAAAATTGTTATTTGTACCACTCTAGTAATGGATCTGTCTGAATTCACTAAGTCTTTTGTTTTGGAGTGTTATGCCTTAGGAAAATGCATTGGTGTAGTTCCCATGCAAGATGGTAGACTATTGGCCTTTACTAGTAAACAACTTTCTGAGAGATGCTTGGGAAAATAAACACATGACAAGGAACTGTTGACCATTTTGCATGTGGTGAATATCTGGCATCCTTACTTTCTTGGGAAACATTTCCAAATTAAAACTGATCATTTTAGCCTCAAATATTTTTTGGAGCAGTAGATTTCATCCCCCGAGCAAAATAAGTGGGTTACCAAAATGTTTGGTTATGATTATGAGATAATTTATAAGAAGGGAAAAGAAAATGTGGTAATTGATGCTCTTTCTAGGATATATGAAGAGGAATTGTCCCTCTTCTCACTCTCATTCATTGTATTCTATTGGTTGAATATAGATCACCATGAATGGTTCCAAGATTCCAAAACTTATATCCCGATCCAACAAATGCAAGATGATTCTAATGCATCTCCTGGATACACATGGAAAAATGAGGAGCTCCTCTATAAAGGTCGTTTGTACTTGATAAAACATTCCAATTTTGAATCTATTGTTCTCTACGAACCCCATTGTTCTCTATGAACCCCGTGCATTGCAAACAAAAGGACATTTTTTCTTTCATAAAACATATGAACGGATCAAAAGTTCATTTTTTTAGGAAGGCATGAAGAAGGATATACATAATTTTATGGTTCAATGTGATCTTTGCCAATGAAAAAAGAGAGAAATAATGAAAAATCTAGGAGCACTACAACCTCTCCCTATTCCACTTGTTGTATTGATAGATATATCTATGGACTTAATTGTCAACTTACCCAAATCTAGAAATAAATCATTCCTCATGGTTGGGGTTGATAGACTTTCAAAATATGCTCATTTATGTTCACTTCAACACCCCTTTAAAGCTTTCACAATGGCTCAAGTTTTGATGGACAATGTCTTCAAACTATATGGTATGCCATAATCTATTGTCTTAAACCATGATATGACTTTCACTAGTAACTTCTAGAAATAATTGTTCGGGCTCCATGGAACCCAATTGCATCGTTGCACTACCTATCATCCCCATAATTGTGGTCAAATAATCGTTGTGAACGAGTGCTTGGAAGCATATTTGAGGTGCTTCATGTCCAAATGATAGTATTAATGGGTTCAATGGTTACCCCTCACTGAATGGTTGTACAATACAACTTATCATGGTGCCACTTGCATGACTCCCTTTGAGGCGGTCTATGGTCAAAATCCCCCATTAGTATTACCTTACCCACCATGTGTCTCCAAGGTATATGAGGTTTTATGATTTGGGATGACATTATATGCACTCTCAAAGATAATTTGGTTATGTCTCAGAATTGAATGAAGCAACAGGATAATTAGCATTTCTTTGAACACCATATAAGAAAACTTCGCTCAAAGAAGACCACCACCAAAATCTTTATCCAAAGTTTTGTGGCCCCTAATCATCAAGTGCATTGGGATAGTGGCTTACAAATTAACACTTCCAAGCCACTCTAAGATCCATCCATTTTTTCATGTCTCTTGCTTAAATAAATTGATTGGATCCAAGTGCCATGTTCAAATGAGTCTTCCTAAATTGGATGGAGAAGGTTCCATTTGGTTGCAACCACAATCCGTCCTTGACCAATGTCAACATCGTCTTTTCTAGCGCATAATTCAGGAAGTTTTAATACATTGGAAGGATACATAGCCCGAGGATGCCTCATGGGAGCCAAATTCCATACTGAATAAATTTCCACATCTCAATCCTGGAGGACAAGGTTTTCCTTTAGGGGGGGGGCATGTTAGGTCCTAACTTCCCTAACCCCTAAAGTAGATAGAATACTATGTATTTATATGTAATCAAGGTCATTGTTAGTAAATAAGGGCTATGTAGTTTTTTGAACACAACTACTATAAGAAGTGTAACACCCCTAGGAAAAAACCCAATTGTAAATGTACATATACTTCATAGGTCGGTGAGCCATGATATTTTGGGCTGAAGTGCCATTGTATATATGTTTTGAGGCTAGAGTGTCTATGTGATTTAGGCCAAGGATCATATGTGCTAAAAGGAAAGTGAGCCTATCATTGTAATATGTAATCATACTTGAATTGATTAATAAAAATAAATCATTGTTGCATACCAATCAAAGAAAAAGAGTATGGGGGGGATAAGAAGTCCACTAGAGGGAAAGGGGGCAAAGAGTCTAGGAGGAGGGGCTAAGCCAAGGGAATATTAAAATAATATTTCCTAAAGTCTAATTTATGGGATATATAATTATCCTAAGTTCCTAAAGGTTGGGAAAGTATCACCAAGTGGGGCCTAAGTAGTTCCCAACATGACAAAAGTCAAGTTGGGAACATGCATATATAAAGTGAGAATTGTTGGACATTGGTTTCAGGGCTTCCCTCGAGTTTCACAAAATGGGTTTACCCCCTCTCGTGGATCCTAACTTTGGTGATTTTGGAAGAGACCAATTCCTACAGGTTTTGGTCTAACAACAATCGTAGTCCAACAAATGGTATCAGAGTGATAGTTCTCGAGTTCGAAACTTTCCCAAAACATGTTGAGGGGGAGATTGTTGGACATTGGGTTCAACGCTTCCCACGAGTTTTGCGATATGGGTTAACCCCATCTTGTGGATCCTAACTCAAGTGATTGTGGTGAAGACTAATTCTTACGGGTTTTGGTCTAACGATAATTGTAGTCCAACAAGAACTTAGTGTATTTTCCCATCATTCCAATCATTATCTCATGATTATCATCTCTTTCACATTCACTCTTTCCATCCATCAGTCGTATTTTTTACTTGGGAAATATTGGAGATGATTATAACCAGAAATTCCCTGATAATTTGAACTAAAGAAGCAGGATGTTAGGCTTGTGTGCATTCTGAAGAAGCAGGTTGTCAGGGCTATGAGAATTCTTTCCAGGTGAGAGAATTGTTGGGAATTTCCCTCCCTATGTGTTAGGTTGTAGCTACAGATCTCTGATACTTCCTATCCAGAATATTGTTGAAGCCCTAGAAGGTAAGTGGGACAATCGAAGGACTGTCGAGCAAAGAAGGGGAACGCTTCCTGGGGTGGGATGAGATGTGGGGAATGAGAGGTTGTAGGATGGGAAAGGTTGTTGGACTTGGCACCTTGGCTTGAGAATAGTTTTATTGTATGTTAGACCTTAGTTTGGCTTAGGGACCCTATACCCTGGTGGATTTTCTAGCTTTAACTTGGGGGTGACCTGCTACTGAGATTTTATGAGCAATAGAGTCTATGGTTGGGAGGAATGTTTGAGGTCTGCAGCCTGTTGGTGATTTACAAAAGATAAGTGTCTTCTATGTGTTTGCTATAATTGTTGTGTAATTATTTATGTTAGTTTTGTTATGGTTTTTATGTTTTAATTATGCTTGAACATTATTTCTTGTTAGAATGCATGAGTGTTCATATGCAGAGCAAAATTGTAAATTAATTGGTATAAGACAGGGAAAATATTGTGGGGCATGGCCCAGCTTGGGGTTAGAGATGTTGCATTGTGGTATCAAAGCTCCAGTTTCGGCACTTGACCTGCAAGGGCCAAATATAGAGAACAAAGGTGAAATTTGCAGAGTAAGCATGCAAACTATTTGACAAAATGTCAGAAAGAGATGTTTGTGACATGTTTGACGAAATTACTGTAGTGAAATTGGGGAAATTTCACGAGCAATTTAAGGAAATTTATCCAGGGATTAGAAATCCCTAAATTTAGTTGTATTTCAAACAAATTCAAGCCTATATATGGATGAATTTCGAATTCACAGTGCATCCATGGAAGAATTAGTAAGAATCCCCAATTTTCTAAGTGAAATTAAAGAGAATTCATTCCAAGTATTGTCAATCGGCCATGTGCGGAGATAATTGGTTGTTGCGGAGGTTGATTTGGAAATTATCGAGATAAAATTGGCTATACAAAGATAATTACATAGCTTCAATGGTGGTCGGGGAAATAAACGTCGAAATTGGGCATAATTGGGAAAAATGGAAAAAATTTGAATTTTGGCAAAATAGGGAAAAATTGGATATTTTTCCTTACACTAACGTCAATGTGACGTGGAAGCCACGTTTCAACTAATGTGGTATGGGTGATATGTACTTCCATATTATAAGGTACATGGTGGTAGTGGTGGAAAGTGGTAGGTGTGGCAGGTGGCTGGTGACATGGAGCTACGGTGGACGAGGTGCCTACTTGACCTGCAGAACAATGATTTTGGGCCCGTTGAACCTTGATTTCGGGGGGGTACCTTGGTGGTTTATAAAACCACCAGGGGGGGGGAGAAATCCATGAGATCCTACCACGTCACTAGGAAAAAAATCGACGAGATACATTTCATACCCCCCCCCCCCTCCTTTTAATGGTTGGCATGTTGGGGGGGGGATGTTGTGACCATTGATCCTCCCTGAACCTCCACCACTCTCTACCGTACAATCAAAAGATGTGTAAGTCTACATTTTATGGAAATTGGATGTGGGATGGGGCCCTCCCATCCATGTGATCCAATGAGTAGGTGTCACATAGGCCACCAACGATTGTGGGGCCTGAAAACTAAAGGAGAAAGAAGTTGGAAGGGATATAGGAGTTGACGAGGCAGGGACAGTGTGGCCAGAGGCTAACATGGCTTCATTCTGGGGGTGTTAGTTGGACCCAATATGCCACATCATCATCCCAATCAATAGCCCAATTATTTGAAATCAATGAAAAAATTCCAGAGAATATGGTGTTTTCTAGGTCATTATCTTACAGGCCAATTTTGAAGGCCTAAATAGAATTTTTTGAAGATCAAATTTGTACTAACTATGTGTCTTAAAAGGACATAGATTTTATGCTTCTAAAATGAAATATCTCATATGTATATTTCTAACAAGATGATTTTTTCACAAAATGAAGCTTCTATGAGGAAGTTACTGGATAAACAGTGCAAGGTAAATTTTGTGTACCAGCTCACTCCAAAGGCCATAACTTCCTACTCAGAAGTCAGATTGGAGCACAGAAGAAGTCTATGGAAACATATTGAGCCATAAAAGAAAACCATGGAGCCATATTGTAAATATGGGTACCTAAAAGTGCATAGGAGGTGGTATAAGACACATGTAGCAATCAATGTTAAAAGGGGAAAATCATTCTAAAATTCAACATGTTGTAACTTGCAATGTGGAGCCCGGGTGGAGGTGAAATTTGAAAAAACTATTCAAAATATGGTAATGAGAAAACCCAGTTGAGATCCTGTCAAAATACCAAAGGATATGGTGTCATATATGCATGGACATAGCCAAAAAATGCCCCTGGTTGAAGGGTGTGCAAAAGGAGTAAATGTGTAAAAAGATTATATGACAATAAATTTCTAATCAGGACTCATAATTGAGAAAGAAAGTAGTCACTGGAAAGGTATTGGATAGAAGAATCCATAAATTCACCAAAAAATGTGAATTGTGCAATAAAATTCACAAGGAAGAAGAAATAATAATTTTGGTGCATTTAAAGGGAAGAATGGTGCATAATGTTTATAGATTTTCTAAATTATTGCCTAACAATTCAAATTGCCTACACGTTTTGCAGAGTTAAGGGAACAAATAGAACAAAGAGGAATTCAACAGTGAGATCAAAGACATGGAAGATGCACAAATAACCTACAACCATGAGGATGAAGTTAGGGGATTGTATGTCAGCATGGGTAATGTTGGGACATAATCAAATGGGAATAGAGAAGGAAAAACGAAAAGCATGAATTTGGTGGAGACTAAAAAGAGTATGCAAAGATATTTTTTGAGCTACAAGGATAATAATGAGAGGTTCATGAAAGCTAATGAGTAGCAGGATGGAATCAACATCAGGTTGTTACAAATCTTGGACAAAATAGAGAATAAAGTGGATAAACGGATAGACTCAAGAAATTTAAAGAGCCACATATCTCATGATAAAAGAAGAGAATCTAGAAGTGTTTATAGACATCACCATCACTCATCAAGGAACTTAGTTAAGAGATAAGAGAGTAGTCCAATATTATCTCCTTTCAGAAAGCATAGTAGAAGGTCTGGGTTAGATGAACTAAAAGGAGAAATGAATAAGATCAAACCTCCTACTTTTGATGGTGAGCACAAGAAAAATGAGGATGAAAAGACTTGGCTATTAGGGATGAGGAAGTACTTTTAGTTGCACAATTATTCCTCATATGCATAAGGAAGAATTGCAATTTACCTACTGAAAGGAAAAGAAATAATGTGGTGGGATGATCTAGGTGGAAATCGGTGGTCGTCCACCTATTATTCCACTGGCTAAACATATAGTTTCCATTTTGGTAGTTTTCTTATATTTTTTGGGTCCCAAACTTCGGGGCCACTTTGAGGCCCTAAACGACATTTTTTTTAATGTGGCAACACCCAATAGATGTCAAAGGCCTATATTAGGCCTTTTGAAATGTGTATTCCTCAACTAAACCTTTTTTATCAGGTATTAATTACACCAAATGGATATTGTATGCAAAATTTATTCCCTGGGGAAGTTGACATATCAACTACCCCCATCAAAGCCCACAAACCTTTTGGTGTTTCATCTTATGGGGTTAGGGTTTTGGATGTTTAGGGTTTTCTCATTTATGCTTTATGTTAAAGATTCCTTTGGGGCCTCATTGTAATATTCTTCTTGCGAATGTGTGTAGTCATCACATCTCTTCTCAGAGATAAGCTACCACCATTCTAGCGAGTTCATTTCATTGTTTATTTTCTTTTACAATCTCTGCATATTTCAGTCTTTAATAGAAATTGAGTATTACTGTATCTCTGTGTTTCTATTTTTTTTTTTTGCTTCATTTTTTTCCCTCATAAATATGTATCAGTGGTATCAGAGTAGTATGCTCTTTGTTGTTTCTTAGTGCATGTCCCCAATAATATCAAGGTATAGAGAATTGGGTCTCGAGCTATTTTCTCTTGAGGACAACTGCTCTTGCCAGTCCGAGCAGCCTCCCATGATGGAAGGACAGAGAAATGAGGGAGAAGGAGATCTTATTAAGTTATTTCTCATGGAAGTCCTTGCGGAATAGAGGAATGAGATGATGGATCAGTTTTCCCAAATCCTTCAGTGGTTTATGACAACAACATATGCAACTTCGTCAGGAAGCCACTTTGGAGGTGTCTCCCCCTTCAAGTTACAAGTTAATTTTTATATTCCCATATTTGAAGGTCATATAGATGCAGATGCTCTGGAAAAGTGGTTAAATATAATGGAAGGTTATTTATTTGTCCACAATTTTTTTAATAGGGAATATATCACCTTTGTGCTCCTTAAGGTGATCCCCCATGTTAAACATTGGTGGGAGACTTACTATGAGAAAAACTCCATAGAGGAGTTTGGGATATTTGGGGACGAGCCCACTTGGGACTATTTTATGGATGCCATAAAGGAACAATATTACCTTGTTGGAAACTACAATGACAATACACGAGGTGGACCACACTGTGCCAGGAGAGGGAGAAAATGGTTTCATAGTTCACAAATACCTTCCATACCTTGCACACCAAGATAGGTATTAGAGGCTCCAAGAGACATCTATTTCTGGAATACCATGGGGCACTACATAGGTACATCCAAATAGAAATGTATTTTTGGGACATCTCATCACTAGGAGTTGCTTATCGATATGTTGTCAAAATCGAGAAAACATTTAAGTAGGGGAATAAGTGGGAGTTTGGATCTATGAATGCATCATAGTAGAAAGCAGGAAAAGGAAAACCTAACACATAGAACAAAGGAAAAATCAAGGATGGAAAACCGCAGGACAACCAGTCTAAGATGAAAACAAAGAAGAGTAATGGGAAGACGAAGAAAGACAGTGGGAAGTGGTATGAATTCCATAAAATTTCCTGGAACAACACCGATGAATGTCGCTTGAAGCAGTGACTGGTGGCTGAGATGAAAGACTCATAATCAAATCCAGGGTCCAACTATGATTCAGAGACAAACAAGATGAAGTGAATAATTTATGCATAACCCATTGCCAAAGTTGCTACCACCAAGATCTGACCAAATGAACCAGAAGAGTCGGACAAAGGTGAGCATCGTTTTCACTTGCAAATGTGGGTGAAGGGTGCTCTGCTACATTTAATTGTTGATAGCGGAAGCCAAAAGAACCTCATCTCAGTAGAGGTCATGAAGCAGTTATAGTTTTTTATGAAACCACATCCGCATTTTTACAACATCAGGTGGCTCGGACAAGAACAAGATATCCATGTCAGCTAATAGTTTTTCCTACCCTATGGCACCAATCCCTTAAAGGATAAGGTATTGTGTGATGTTTACCCACTTGAATTTTGTGATTTTATTTTAGGCCAGCCATATATGTGGAAACATCATGTTGTATATGAGTCTAGACCTCATAGTTTCATTGTTACTATGAGAAGAGAATTGTACAGAATCCCAGAGGTAGCTCCACCTACTGCAATTTCTCTGGTTTCAACTAGGAAATGCAGGAAGGTCATCTCCTAGATTGGGAAATTTTTCCTCTTCATGATTCACTCTCAGAATGAACATAAAGTTGTGGCCACATCCATGGCCTCTTCACAGGGCTCCTCTATACAGCAGAATCAAGTGGACAAAGTCATGGAATAATATCATGACATCTTCACCTCACCTACTGGGGTGGATCTACACTGTCAGGTGAAGCATTCAATTGAGATAGATCCTAGAATTCCTTTTCCTAATAGGACAGTGTATCAACTCTTTCTCCTACAAAATGAGGAAATCAAGCTCTATATCCAAGAACTGCTCCAAAAAATTCACATTCGACCGAGCTCCTCACTCTATGGAAGCCCAATCATGCTTGTACAAAAAAAATACGGGACTTGGCTACTTTGTATTTATTACAAAGCTCTAAACAAAATCACAGTCAAGAACCGGTACCCAACTCCCTGAGTTGATGACTTTCTCAACTAGCTCAAGGGGGGGAAAGTACTTTAGTAATATTGATCTGAAGTCTGGCTACCACCAAGTCCCCATAGAATATACTGATGTATGGAATATCTCTTTCAATTCTAAATAAGGCCTTTTCGAGTGGTTGGTCATTCCCTTTGGATTGATGAATTCCCCAGCCACCTTCATGAAGTTTATGGATGACATATTGTGGCCCTTCACCAATTCCTTTATGGTTGTATATCTAGATGACATCCTCATCTTCAACAAGAGTTGGGAAGAACACTTGAAGCACATTCAACAGGTCCTCCACACTCTGCAACAATACAAGTTATATTCTAACTTAGAGAAATGGTCCTTTGGGATGAACAAGGTTCAATACCTTGGATACATTGTAGATGAACATGGTGTGCATGTCGATCTATCCAAGATCCAAGTTATTCGTGAATGGACAACCCTGAAAACACTAACTGAGCTTCAAAGCTTCTTAGGCCTTACCAACTTCTATCACAAATTTGTATTGGGATTCTCCCATATCGCATGGGATCTTAGCCAAGTGACCAAAGGTGGTTGCAAAGCCATATTTGTGTGGGGAAGATCCCAATAGAAATATTTTGATGATTTGAAACATAACTTATGCTCATCCCCGATGCTCACATTACTCAATCTGCAACAACCATTTGATATTGAGACTGATGATTTTGATTATGTTGTTGGTGTAATTGTCACTCAACACGGTCATCCAATGGCTTATTATAGTGAGATACTCTCAGATACCATATGTAAGTACCCCACCTATGAAAAATAAATGTATGCCATAATATAAGCATGTTGCCAATGAAAGAATTACATTATAGGAAAGGAGACATTCATCCATGTGTATCACAAGCCTCTGTAGTTCTTTCATACAAAAGGAAAATTGCATAATGACCACCATCAAAAGTGGTCCACATACTTGAAAAAATTTCACCTCAACATTAAGTATAATAAAGGGAGCACCAATTGCACCGTTGACTACCTTATTCGACCTCCAATTGTAGCACTTATAACCATGGTGCTCGAATCTTGAAGGCATGAGCCCTTCGGGTGGTCCCAACTCTATCAGGATGTACTATGAGACCTTTGGGTGGTCCCAACAATCCTGACTTCGCTATGACCTACCAAATTTTGGTAACATGCATGGCTATTGTTGACTTCCATCTTTAGGATGGACTGTTATTTCATATGGGTCAGCTTTGCGTTCCTTTAAACAATTGTGTGAAGATGATTTGGAAATCCCACTATAGTTGCGTGGTAGGACACTTTGGTATGGAGAATATGGTGGAAATACTACATAAGTATTTCTATTATCCAAAGCATAGACATGATGTTAGTAAGTATATCGAATCATGTGTTTCCTAATCCATTTGCAAGACAACCATTAAAAAACAAGGATTGTACACCCATTTTCCTACTCCCAACTGAGCCTAGGAATCCATCTCAATGGAATTCATGTCAAGTCTCCCATCCACCAATCATGGCAATGACTGTGTGTTCATGGTTTATTGATCGATTCTCTAAGATGACCATTATGATCGCTTGCAAGAAGAGTATCATAGTTAATGCCACCACCAAGATCTTCTTTGAGCGTGTATGGGTGCACTTCGTAATACCACAAACCATCATATCAGATTGGGACAGTGTATTATTTAGAACATTATGGTCGAGCCTCTGGTCATTTTTGGACACCAATATCACCAAATCCACTACCTTCCACCCTCATATTAATGGAAAGATAGAGGTCGTCAATAGGATTATTGTGCACCTCTTGTGCATGTACAAATCCAAGCATATGCACACATGGTATGAGAGAATTCTTATGTCCAACACATATACAACAGAGCACTCCATATCTCAACCGACTATATCCCTTTTCAGGTGGGCCTGGGTTTTCAACCATTGGGCCCCATTGATATAGCACTTCCCCTTGCATCCACACGGGAAGAATCTTTCCATTCTCAATGTGAGGCCAGTAATGCCAACAAATTCATTGAATGGATTCAACACATATTCCAACAATTCCATGATATCTTTGAGAAATCAAATGCTAAGTACAAGCAGCGCCATGATCAACATTGATTTTCCATAAGTTTAAGGTAGGTGACAAGGTTTAGTTTGATTTGTAGAAAGAGCACGTTACAAGACCCCATCAGAAGCTACGGCCACTTTTCTATGGACCTTACACAATAAAAAATGATGTGTGAAACAATTATTTTGAGTTAAGTATTCCCCCCTTCCTGGGATTAGACCTAGCATTCAATGTGGACCCCCTTCGGCCATATTTTCCACAACTATTGGACACATCAAAGGTGGCATAGAAACTGATGCCTACAGATATCAACCCTAGTTGCATGGAACAAGAAACCATTGATCATATCATGGAAACACAGGTTAATGGAACCCACAAATAAAAGATCCAAATCTATTGGGTTTTCAAAGCAGGGAAGCTACTGCATCAAGGAAAGTGGCTCACCAAGCATCAAATTCAACACAAGTTTTCCCATTTGACGGAGGAAATCAACATAATGGATACCATTTCTTCCTAAGGGGGGAGGAATAATATAGGTGGACATCTATGGGTGCCCACCTATTCCACTGGATCAACATATAATTTCCATTTTGGCAGTTTTCCTATAATTTTTCAGGTCCCAAACTTATGGGGTCGTTTTGAGGCCCTAAATGACGTTTTTTTTATGTGGCAGCACCCAATAGAAGAAATAGGCCTATATTGGGCCATTTGGAATGTGTAATACTCATCTAGACCTTTCTAATGAGGTATCAATCACCCAAAACGGAGATCGTATGCAAAAGTTACGCCCTATGTAAGTTGATGTATCAACTACCCCCATCGGGGCCCACAAACCTTTTGGCATTTCATCTTCCGAGGTTAAGGTTTTGGATGATTAGGATTTTCTCATTTATGATTTATGTTAAAAATGAATTTGGATCCTCATTTTAATATTCTTCTTGTGAATGCGTGTAGTTGTCACATATTTTCTCAAATATATGCTATCACCATTCTAGCGAGGTCAATTCACTATATATTTTCTTTTACACTCTCTGCATATTTCAATCTTAAATAGAAATTGAGTATTAATGTATCTCTATGTTTTTGTCTTATTTTTATACTTCATTTCATTCTATCATAAATCTGGATCATGGGACCAACTCATGCAAGTACAACACATTGACTAGAATAAACTCACTTGGAGGCAGTTCAAGAAGTGTTTTCAAAAGAAATACTTGACCAAGCATTATTATGATAGGAAGATGAAGGATTAATTATTTGAACTCAAGCTTGGGAGTATGACCATGGATGAGTATGAAAGGATATTTTTAGATTTTTTGAAGTATGTTGAGTTCATAAAGGATGAACAGGTTAAAATTCAAAGGTTCCTCGGTGGGATAACATCAATATTCAGTGACAAGATACAATATGATGATCCCAAGACATTGGATGAAGCAATAAGGAGAGCCAAGTGCCTCTATGATCAACATAGAGAAAGACAAAATTTCCAAAAGGATTGGGAAGATAAGAAGAAAGGTAAGATGGAGAAGATGAATAAGGGGAACAAACCACCATTGTTCAGAAATAATTATCAGGGACATCCAGTTCCAAATGAGCCCAGAATGATAGAAACTTTGGGGAAAAGACCAAGGTAGCATCCTATTAAATTTTGGAGTTGTGAAGGAGAGAATGTGTACAAAGATTTTCCTCATATAGGAAAAATATTGAAGTATTTTCACAATATACAATAGGTTTATTTAGTTGAGGACATGGGTAGAAGCATGCCAAGGATATATGCAGCCCTAGAAAACAAGCAAGCTGAATTTCAATCTCATATGATTGAGGTGGAAGGTAAGATCAATGATCAACCTATTTATATTTTAATTGATTCAGGATCTAGTAATAGTTATATAGATCCTAAGTTGGTGGAAATATTTCACTTTCCAGGAAGCAAACTTGGGAAATCTTGGTTGGTTCAATTAGCTACAAGAGCTAAGAGAAGAAATAATGAGTTGGTTAAGGAATGTCTAATTGAAATTAATGGACTGGGCATAAAGGTACATTTGAATATCATACCTTTGGGTTCACATGATTGCCTCATTGGTATGGATTGGTTGGACAAGAATCATGTTATCCTAGACTATTATAACAAGGCATTTACTGTCTTGGATGAAGAAGGAAACTTGAGAATAGTTCAAGGTATTCCAAGGGCATTAACTATCAGATAAATTTCAGCCTTGCAACTGAAAAGAAGCTTCAGGAAAGGGTTCCAAATATTTGCAACACATATGGAAAAGACATATAAAGATAAAGTTCCAATCATTGAATACTATGCAGTCCTAAAGGAATTTGAGGATGTATTTCGAGAGATATCAGGGATGCCACTGAAAAAATATATTGATTTCTCTATTAATTTGATGCCTAAAGCAGCCTCGATATCCAAGGACTCCTTATAGGATGAATACACCATAGTTGAAGGAATTGAAAATGCAACTTGAAGATATTTTGAAGAAGGGGTATATACAACCAAGTGTGTCACCTTGGGGTTCCCCGGTGTTATTTGTGAATAAGAAGGATGGAAACTTGAGGTTATACATTGATTTAAGGTAGTTGAATAAGGTGACTATGAATAACAAGTATCATTTGTCATGGATAGATGATCTTTTATGTCAGCTAAAAGATGAAAGGATATTCTCCAAGATTGACCTTAGGTAAGGCTATCATAAGGTGATAATTAAAAAACAATATATCATGAAGATGGCATTTAGAACAACGTATGTCCATTATGAGTTTACAATGGTGCCATTTGGTCGTCAAATGCACCAGTTGTCTTCATGTGTTTGATGAATGGTATTTTCAGAAATTACTTGGATAAGTTTGTCATTCTCTGTTTGGATGATATAATTATCTACTTCAAGTATGAAGAATATCATGAGAGACACTTGAGGATGGTGCTACAAGTATTAATGGAGCATCAATTGTATGAAAATTTAAGTAACTACTCATTTTATCAGAGGTAGATACATTATTTGGGCCATATCATTTCAGAGGAAGGGATAGGTGTGGATCCTAAGAAGATAAGAGTAATTGAGGAATGACCAATACCAAGGAATGTCTCAGAGGTGAGGCCATTTATGGGACTAGAAGGTTATTATAGAAGATTTATTGAAGGTTTCTCAAATATTGTACATCCGATCACTTCTTTGCAAAAGAAGGGTGTGATATTTGAATGGACCTCTAATTGCGAAAAAACATTTCAAGAATTGAAGAACTTGTTGACAAGTGTGCCAACTTTTAGGATGGTTGATCCAAATGAATATTTCATTGTGTGCATTGATGCATGAAAAGAAGGGCTTAGGGGATTCCTTAGTCAAAATGGGCATGTGATATGTTATGAATCAAGGAAGTTAAAAGAGCATGAGAAACACTATGCCACTCATGATTTAGAATTGGAAACCATAGGTCATGCCTTGAATATGTGGAAAAATTGTCTCATGGGAAGAATATTTGATTTGAGGACAGACCATAGTGGTCTAAAATATTTGTTTGGACAACCAACTTTGAATTCCATACAAAATAGATGGTTTGAATTCCTCAGTGAGTATGACTTTGAGAAAAATCATATCAAAGGAAAGGAGAACAAGATGGTGGATGAACTTAGTAGGAGAGTTCATGAGATGCATGCTACAACCATTAGCATGTAAACATTTGATTTGAAAGATAGAATTTTGGAAGTTGCACAATCAAATCAACATTATATGGAGACAAAAGAAAATTTATGGAAAGCTAATTTGTAGCAGAAAATTGAAGATTATGAGTTGAGAGAGGATGGAATCCCCATATACAAGGGCAGAGTATATGTACCTAAAAATAAAGAGATGAAAAATATAGTGTAGAGAGAGATGCATAATGTGCCTTATGTCAGGCACCCAATTTACCAGAAAATGATTGCAGTTGTCAAGAGCCAATATTTTTGGCCATGTATGAAGAAAGAGGTGGTTGATTGTATAGCCATATGTTTAGAATGTTATAAGGTCAAGGCTGAGAACATAAATCTGGCTAGTTTTCTACAACCATTACCCATTCAGGAATGGAAATGGGAAGTGATGACAATTGATTTCATAACCACGCTACCCAGAATAGTAAAGCAACATGTTTCCATCATGGTGGTGGTGGATAAGCTCACTAAAGATGCTCATTTTATTCTAGTGAATATCACACAACATCAAACTTTGCATATATTTATATGAGGGAGATTTCTAGGATACATGGTGTGCCTAAGAAAAAATTTTCTAACAGAGATCCTAAGTTTACATCAAATTTTTGGAAGGGATTATTTAAAGGATTTGGGACAAATCTGAATTTTAGCAAAGCATATAATCTAGAGTTAGATGGGAAAACAAAGAGGGTCAATTAGGTGATTGAGGATATGATAAGGATGTATGTGATGGATAAACCTTCAAAATGGGAAGATTATCTACACTTAATTGAGTTTTCTTATAATAATGGGTTTCCTGCATCTTTGAAGATGAGCCCATTTGAAGCATTATATGGTAGAAAGTACAACACACTAGTGATATGGGACAACCTAGCAGATAAACAAGTGGTTGGGCTAGAATTACTCAGGTAAATGGAAGCGAATATGATGGAAATAAAGAAGAATTTAAAGGTTTCCCAGGACATGTAGAAATGTTATGCCGATAAGAGTAGAACTCACAAAGAGTTTAAATTGGGTGATCATGCATTCTAAAAAGTGAAGGCCAGAAGAAGT
Source organism: Picea engelmannii (assembly GCA_009831015.1). NCBI lineage: Eukaryota > Viridiplantae > Streptophyta > Pinopsida > Pinales > Pinaceae > Picea > Picea engelmannii. The sequence continues at coordinate 95,181 of ML792711.1, read as the reverse complement.
TATCTAAAGTTGGGAATTTGTTCAAAACTTGCAACAAGATATTGTGGACCCTTTGAAATATTGGAGAGGATTGGTATTGTTGCATACATTCTTGCAATACTTGCATCCATATGCATTCATAATATATTCCATGTATCTTTGCTTAAAAACTATGTGCCTGATGATAATTATGTAATTGATTGGAGTGTGATCCAGGTGGAGCAAGGAGACTTTCAAGTCCAGTTGCTATAGCCTTAATTTCCACCCTATATGATAGAGAGGAAGTTATCAAAGGATTAAATCCAAAGTACATAGTTTTCCTAGGGTTTGACCCCTTTTGGATCCATTTTTACCCCTTTTTAGGCATCCTCATAGGACACCTAGCAGAAAACTAGAAAGTCCCCCTCGTTGGACACTAGCAGTTCAACCCACGAGGCACTACCATATTTCTAGAATCGAAGAGTTACAAGGTGATAGAAGAGGGATGCGTTGGATCTTCATTTGAGTCTCTAGTGGTCTCTAGAATATCTAGAAGTCTCTCCCAATCCTCCTCTAAGAGCTATATAAAAAAGGAAAACCTTGGACAAGAAGTGGGAGAATTCAGAGTATTGTTATGTTGTCCAATTGCAGAGGCATCCATTATCACAACCAAAAGTCAGTGGGCCTAGCCTGACCAAGGAGTTGCAAAGATAGGCAAAGAGCAAGGAGGCTAAAGGAGCTTGCATCAAAATTTGAGGTATGCATGTTTTGATGTATTGTTCTATGCTTCATTAATAGATCATTTGGTTTTCCCCCTGAATGTTTGTCTCTGATATATGAATATTCATATATGGTTTATATTGTTGTAGATCAGGCTAGATCAAGCTAGATCTAGGATTTTAACACTAGGAAAACAAGTAGAATGGTAATGTTTTTTCTTTGTTGTACAAGGAGTACGTTGTAGAAGTTGAGGTTAGAACTTCAAGACTGCAACAGCCAGGATTCACTAAGGACAACCTTTAGGAAAAGGTAATCTATTCTCATATTTCCTTTTGTAATGATCTGCTTGTTTCTAGGAGAATCATAAGAAATATATACCACTCATGTCTAGGATTGTTAGGCCAATCCTAGGGAGACCTTACTGATCTTTTTAGGTAGATCCCTATGAGAAAAAAAATCCCATAACAGAATGGTGACTCCGCTGGGGAAGAATTATTCTTCGGTCAAGTATCTTTTCCTACATATTCCTCTATTTTTGTGATTTGCATTTTAGTCTTCTTCCATTTCAGTCATTCATGGACCTAGATCTGGTAGATCTGATTCAGATCTAGAAGATATGCCACTCATCCATATTTTCCAAAAACCAAAATTTCCAAGGTCCTCGCATGTTGAAGTATAGATTTCCCGTGAGGCCCCCTCACCGATGTACAAACCTATGTCATGCAAGGCATTGCCAAAAATGCAAAATTGCAGATCAAATCCCTAGAATGTAGTTGTAGGTAATTCCTTTGGTCCAGAGTGTCTTGGATTTCTCTTTTTGAAGAGTTAATTATCACATAAATTGCTTTTGAAATGTTTGCTTGAATTTATTTGAGTTAATTTATTGGTACTTCTTGGATAGTTTCTCTTTCTCTCTGATAATATCAGTGAAATTGGACTGAGAATCCAATAAATATGAAGAGATCTAGTTTTATTATCATTGGTTGTTTGTTGGTATTTGTATATGACCCTTATTCGTTCTTAGATCAAACCTCCTTGGTGAGTTTTTGGGTGTGGTTCTTGTAGTGACATTATAGTGGGTTGATCCGGCCTCATATCCAATTTCCTATAGCCCATTTTCTTGCTAATCATTGTTGGTTTTCCATGTTTGCATTGATATTTCTTGTTTAGATCAGCAAATTTTGCATTCATATTGAAAAATAATAAAAAAGACAAAAATAGTGTTGCATGCTAGATTGTTTTTGAATCACTAGGAAAAGGATTGCATTAGGAACATTGTTTGGTTTCCAACTTTTGCAAAATTTTGAGATTTGGATTGTATGTGTTGATCTCTTGGTGTGTGTAAGGATTTACTTTCTAAATATTACAAAGAAAAGGGAAATAAAACCTCTCTCCCTCCCATAGCTAGAGTTCATCGAAGTGAATTATTTGCATCATCATACTTGCATATCTCGGTTGGGTCAAGAGTCATCACACCATTAAAATTCCATCCATTACCATTGGACCTAAGAAACAGTCTCTAAAAATAAGCACTTAATCTAAAATTAATTAGACATTTTCCTTTGGTATAAAACCAACACTAGATAGGTTTAGGGCCTTGGATTAGGATTGGAGAGTAAACTCTCCAAGGCCACTAAACTAAACCTAGAAGTCATTAAAGAGTGTGAAAACCCAATCTTTCAACCAATGTGTTGGGAAGCACCTCTAACATAGGAGTCAAGCACAAGGTCGCATCAGGGAAAGTAGGGAGATTACCCCTCTCTGCTTATTTTGGTGTTTATGGTATTTCTTCGATAGTTACATATACGAGGGTTCTGTTGATTAAAACCTTTAGATATTTGGGATTATATACCCTACCCTTACATGTGATCAGACTTATGATTGTTCGCCCGACCATTGATTGTTAGTTGGTAACCTTAGTGACCTTTCCTAGAGATTCACATAGGTGAATGTGGGTGGGAAGTGCCCATGGTACCTAGGGAATACATTAGTTTACGGTATCAGTTCCCTCATAGGGTTCCCTCCTTAATAAAGGGTACTTGCATTGGCCATGGTTGTTTCACATAGATCATTGTAATTTCTTCTCACACCTTTGCTAGCTAATATTGTGGGGGACTTGACCCCCCTTATAGGGTTGGTTTTTGGAAGGGCCCTGAGCCAATTGGTTTTCTTTCTATTTTTGTAGATTTGATTAAGGGTGTGCTCTTTGAGTCTGAGTCTAGGTGAGCCATAGGTTGATTTGTTTTTTTCAATAACATAGCTTATTCACCATGGTTAATTTTCCATGTCAGTCCCATTGATTACGAGGACTTGAGCCTATTACGGAGGTACAACCACCTCTAAAGGGGCATGACATATGAGAAAAGGATTTCGAAGGTTCTTATATTTGGTTTCACAAGACCTGTTTTGTTGAAGTGGAAGTGGTAGATGAACGTCCTCCACCAAATTTCAATCCACCTTTAATTGAGCCAAATGCACCTTTACTTGTCCAAGAAAGGGAAATTTTCAATGAACCTTTCTCTTTGTTTAGTCATCCTCCCACCATGTCCATACCCAGTGTTTTGTCTAGTGTATCTAAACCTATGATCCCATCCCCAAGTGGGATAGGGGGGAATTCCCCCGGGGGCATCCCAACAGTGTCCTCATTGTCACCCCTTAGCTCCATCGGACCTACACTGTCCACACCTTTTGTTTTAATTTCCTCCATATGGGGGACACTAGTTGTTTCGTCAACTCCATCCTTTATTATACCTAGCATCCCAATGCCCATCCCTTCAATGCCCACTTCTGGATTATTTTCTTGTGGGGGTCCAAGCGTTGGTTTCATCATGGGAAGTGGAGCTCCTTCCACCTCTACCAATCCAATGATTGGGTTGGCATCAATAGGTGTGCATGTACTTTTTTTATGGAGTATGACTAGTGTCTTTGGGATTGTCCCTAGTCAAACTGGGGGCAGTAGTACATCTGGAGGTTTTAACTTTCCTTGGGTTAGCAAACCTTTCCCTAGGGGCACATCCCTTGCAAGAAATTTTTCATCGTGGGGAGGTTTTCCTTTTGGGTCCACATCTAGTCCTGGGGGTTTCTTCCCCGAGACTAAATTTGGGAACATTTTTCCTAGAGGGTCCACATTTCCCCCTTGGGGGAAGTTTTGTTTCTGGCAGCATTCATGCTCCTGGAGGTTCCACCATCCTAGTAGGAACTCATGCTTCAGGATCTCCCCAACCCTCTAGTAGTACCAACATAGGGGGGACCACAAGGTTCGTCTGGGATAGTAGAGACTTCACCTCCCTCCCAGTCTTCATTTTCACTATTTCCTTTCCTCGCAACGCTAACTTTACCAAATTTGTCACGGTTAATGAATGACCCTATATCCCATGACCCCTCATGGTGGACGATGTTATCCAAGATACCATCAAACATTCCTAAATTTGATGGAAAGTCGGGAGAGGGTCCCTCTACACACATCATGACTTACCACTTGTGGTGTTCATCCAACTTGTTGATGGATGATAGTGTGAGGTTGTGTCTTTTCCAGAGATCCTTTACCAGTGCTGCCACCAAATGGTACATTGAACTTAAAGGTGGTTCTTTTATAAGCTTCAATGACCTGGATATGGAATTTTTAATGCACTACCAACTTCATATTCAGTATGAGATAGGAACATATCTTTTGAATTATCTACGTCAAGATAATGCCACTCACATCTCTAATCATATACATGAGTGTTGGAGACGAAATATGATGATTGAGACTCAGATTCCATAAAATCTCCTTACAGAGTGGTTTACCAAGTCCCTCTTACCACCCATTGTCGGGGAAGTAGCTATGGTTGGGATGACCACCAAGGAGAAAGCCATTTTCTGTGTCCAACTTTTGGACTTGATTTATTCTTAGTCAGGTACTCTATGTGACATCATCCCAAATGCTCCTCACCCATCAATTGATCCATGAAAATCCAACCCAATACCACATGTCGATGGTGTGATTGGTTCCATTTCACATGCATTTGTGAACTAGTTAGATTATCAGATGGGTTAAATCATCATTCAATCACAACCATAGTCTACTATCACTAATGCTCAAACTTCTACATCTCCATCTCAAACCTCTGAGGTGAATTTAGTGCAGTCCATGCAACTAAAGAATTCTCAGCAACCTGAAGGTAAGAAAAAGAGGAACGAGAAGAAGAATTCTAATAATGAGAAAGGGACTGCCTCTACCCAAAACACACATTTACTTGTAGGGCCCCAAGCCTCACATAAGGGCAATGGAATCTTTGGATCCTGATGAAAATCCATTCTTGCATACGAAAAGTCCTTGATACTCATGATTTGGAGCCGCCACAAACTCGTAAATCCAATACCATAGTGGTCCTGATGTTGACCCCCTGGTAGCATGGCCATATAATTGGCCCAAAATAAAATGTATGGCTCTATGGGTCCTTGTTGATCGAGCAATATCCGTGGAGCTAACTGAGGCACTTGCTCCAAGTAAATTGTCACGAGTAGAGAGCCATACCAAAACTAATTTTTCCTACTATGTCTATAGTGAGACATTTGGTTTTTCATGTTCATAAACACTCCCTCTCACCAGTTAAATATCGTACGCTCTAAGAAAATGAGAGCCACCTGCATGTTGGTCCTAGAAGCCAAATGAGGGGCCATAGAACCTAAGGCCCGGGTAATGAAAAATAGAATGGTCTTCAATGGAAGATCAACAATATCCTAGATGGGAGTCTGGTTGCTCATATTTTGAGAACCAGCCTGACAACATTCCTCAATATAATTGTTGATTGTACGATCCTCACTTCTTGGTGTGTAGTATACTCTCCATGGTACACCTCAATGAGACAACCCAGTGGAAAAATAAATATCATATATGTCTAGTACTAATATTTTCCCATGGATCATGAATCACTTATGATCTGACTCCCAATACTAGACTAGTTGGTCTAGTAATAACTCAAGGGACCCCAACATTGGACAACGAAAGAAATTCATAAGCCCACACTCCCGAAGAGTCGCCAAGGTCATATCATCCCCTTGGGCCTTATAGTCATATACTTCATGTTTCCTTTATTTCCACTCGATCATTTTTCCAAGATTATCTACATCCAAAACAAAAATCCAGCAGCAACCCGTTAGTAAAATTTTCCTTCAAAATCGTGCCTGCTAGCCTAAACTCTCCCCTAAGGGTAGCCCATTCGGATTTCTCATGTAGTTTTCCCTTTCCCTTTCATGATGACATGTTGGTGTCCCACGGGGCCCTGCAGGACGACATCAAAGTGTCATGCAATGCACCTCTTGATACCTACATGGTGTCACACAAGGATGCCTGCAAACTCGCTCAACTGAGTTCAAATCCAGGTTTGTGGGCCACAAATTGTTTCCCACGTCCCACGAAAAGATAGATAATGCAAAGGAAGGTTTTCTTTGGGCTTACCTAGATCAAATATGATGGTTGAATGCCTAAAAAACTATCCACCCCGATCTCACAACCTCCTCTTGGCTGAGGGATTTCTCTCCAAAGCTCTCTACACTCCTATCTTGCAAGTGAAGAATGAGTTTTCTCCAAGGTAAGTTATATTTTTATAACATTTTGGAGGAAAAAAATATTTATTTATTCACTATGAGACATGAAAGTGGTTCTTTTACTTTAATAAGATCTCATGCCATTTTAATTTTTTAATTGACCATGGGATCTACTTTAAATGTGTTTGATAGGATTCTAGGGAATTTTTACAAATATGGCAATGCCCTCTAAACTTGAGGTACGTGTTTCTCACCTGGCATATAGGGATATGTTTTTCCCTGCATATTCTTCTTTGCATTATTAACCATCCATATTTCTAGTGTTATGGATTAGGTTTGAACCCGACCAATTGCAACCTTAGCCATTCCTTTTTCATTTCATAATTGGTTTAGTAGTGCCTACCCTTCATGGGCACCCTAGTTAGCACCTGGATATCCATTTTGTGTCGATGTTGCATTTTACCATAGGCCTGGGAGCCCTCTTTTAGCCACATCATGACTTGAAGATTGATCCTCATTTTCCTCTCTTCATCTATATTCTGGCCACGTCTCATGGGGGGTTCCCGAAAAATTTTTATGTTGCTTAATAGTCACCTATGCATTTGTTGCTTATGTCATGCCTCTCATCGTTGTGTTGTTGTTTTCACATATCCCGCTTACCGCTATGTCGTAGCCTTGACCACCCGCCTCTTGCATTATTTGGCCTCTATTTTTCACTCACCTGCCCAGGGAGAGAATGACTGCTAAGAGGGGATCTCACTTGCCAATATCATTTGCATTCCGCATTGCTTAGGTCAGTTCCATGCACGTGGAACATAGGAGCATGATGTTTAAGCCACTTGTTCTCTCCCGACGAGTATACTTTTGTCTCTTTTTGGGGCTCATTAAAACTGAACAAAAAGGTATCGATCTTACTTGCATCAGTGATCATACTTGTGTCATTCTTTCGTGTTCGTTAAACCATGAAGGAGACAAAAAATACAAAAAATAAAATAAAAAAAGGGGATTTTCACCATTGATCTTTTCTCAAAATGGCAGCATCAGTCGAGTCTCCCTTGAACATGGCACATGTTTGAGTCCTCATCATATAGTTGGGTTTTATCTTTCCTAGGATTCGTCCCGGTAATATGAGTCAGAGATAATCCTCTGACTGGTTACTCTTCCAATCATCATGTAGAGTGCTTCAATGCCTTCTACGTTGTTGCACTATATGCGTCCAACTCTTGTGTCTTTCTGCAAAGTCACCATTATGTCATGCTATATGTTCAAGGGAAGTTTAAGCCTGATTCAACCATCTATTGTTTTGTTTACTTTTTTAGTCGACCATCCCTATTTCATTTGTACTTTTTGATACTCTCTCTTAATGTCATATCTCGGTGTATGTTTCGTGTCGATTGATGGGGGATACATTAAGGCCCTCCTTCAATGGATCTCTTCCTATCGACTTCAGAACATTATATAGGAGAGGGATATAGAAACCATCTAGTACCTTGAAGTTTGTAGTCCTCAGTGGTAGGCCTCCTCGTGATCGACAATGGGTTTTCATCATTGACCCCTGATCGATTGATTCTATGAGTGTTCGACACCAACTCATCTATTCACACTCGCTAGATTGTACTAGGTACCTTGGGGCCCATATTCATCATCGGTGGGTCCCCTCGTGTCTGTTAACAATATACATCAATGACTGGTGTGTTGGAGAAATTTCTATTTTTGACACACTAGTTTAGTGGGAATTAACTGACTAGTTCTATTTTAGACTTTCTAATCTTAGACCATCACTATTATGCATGCATTCCTAATTATAGGATTTCATTGCCTATATGAGTGAACATCACTCACTCATTGATTAGATCATAATATGCATCGATTCTCATTCTTCATTGTGTATCTCTCTTCCTTTTCTTAATAAGATTTGTTTGTGTATGCTTTAGCTAGATCTCTTGTGTAGGTTTCCATGAAATAATGACATGGTATCAGAGCTATGATGCTTGGAGCAAGCCAGACAAGCCAAAGAATAAGGAAAATCGAAGTTTCGGCGAGATAAATCTGTGTTCGTACCTTTCAATAGTTATTTCTCCCAAAATATTAAGTTTTTGAGGAAACGGCCCACATAAGAACTAAATCGACCCATTCTGCAAGTGGGTTTTCAAGTGTTTGGCGAGATTCCTCACCATTTTCTCAGAAAGTAATCCGCAAGATAGCCTCCTAAAACTGATATGAATCCATGGTCGTACCTTTCTACAGTGATTGCTCCCAAAATATTAATTTTTTGAAGAAACGATTCGCATGGGAAGTAAATTGACCCATTCTTCAAGTGGGTTTTCAACCGTTTGGCAAGATTCCTCACCATTTGATTAGAAAGTAAGTCGGAATATCGTCTCCTGAAATTGATATGAATTTTCACTTAAAGTGTCCTTTCTGTTGTGATTTCTTAATTTTTCACTTGCAGATTGAGAGTAAATTTTTAGGGGTTCTTAGAAACAGTGGAAGAGATGGAAATGACATCTATTATACAGTCAAACATGGTGGTAATACTCACACCATACAATTATTTTGATTAGAATCCCAAGGTAGAATTCCAACTCAGAAGGAAATGATTGATTTGACAATGGCAACAGAAACAGAACCTACATCAGCGATTGAGAAGATGAGATGGGTGAACCGTAAGAATGAGGCCACATGACTACTTCTTGAGTTAATCTCCACTGATCTATGGTTTCATGTTTCTGCATGCAAGACTCCAAACGAGATCTGGACCACCTTGGAAGGACTCTTTGGAAAGCAGGATGAGATGCGAGGTCATACGCTTGAGGTAGAGTTGAATACCTTAGACCCTAAAAGTTTTAATAATATACAAGATTTTTTACTAAATTTAAATCTTTTCTATTGAGCTTGGGTGAATGTGGTATTGATAAGTCTACACAAGAGAAACAATGTATTCTAACAATCTTGGCCAAGCTAGGACCAGAATACGTTGTATATGTCTCCAATTTCCATTATGGCAGATGTCTTTTTGGAACAAATTGGAAAATTCCTACGTTGGCTCAGTTCATTGAGTCTCTTACACAAGAGCAGACAAAACTCATACAGATGGGCCTTATGAAAGATCCCAAAGCACATGCACTCACCATGCATGATGAAAAAGGGTCATCCAAATAGAACGGGAAGGAGGGATATTCCAAACTCTTTAATGATTCTTCAGGTTCCAAAGACTCTTCAGATTCCAAGAAGAAGAAGAAGGGAAAGCAGTGCACTTACTGCAATAAACCGAATCATGAAGAATCCACATGCATGAAGAAATAGATCGATCTTATGGCACAGGCACTTTAGCAGAACAACCTTGGAAACTTCATTCCAGAGGGAGTCAAGAAGCAGAAGGAAGAAGATCATGCTCCTAAGAAAGGTAATCATCATGCTCTGGTTGCAATTAATTCCTCATCTGATTCATGGATTATAGATTCTGGTGCATCCCATCATATGGTAGTGAAAGATGAAGTTTAATATTCTTTGAGTCCATGCTCAAGACCCCCTATTCTCATGGGGGATGATACTCTAGTAGCAGTAGAAGGAGAAGGGAGAGTGGAACTACACAATGGAATTTTTTAGAATGTTCTACATGTTCCAAATCTTTCTAGGAATCTGCTCTCAGTTTATCAGATCACTCAGAAAGGTAAAAGGGTTGAATTTACATTAGATTCAGTTTCAGTAATTGACATGCATGGCAATTCCATCATTGCAATTGGTGAGGTGGATCACAAGTCAAGGTTGTATAAATTCAAGTTTTCTAATGATGACTCCTCTACTCTACTTACACATAAGGAGAGTACTTTAAATGCACCTCCAGTGCAACATGCATATACTCTTGTTCTTCCATCAGTTTCAGACATCAAAGATGATTCCCAAGAAGGCACATACCACACTTCAGGAAGCAGGCAACCTTGCAGGGAATCCATTGGATTCGAGGAGGACTCGATCTCATCATGAGGAGCCTTCTCATGTATTTCCAGCTTCAGAACCTGTGATGTCCATGCATTGCTATATGGTTCAATCTATTGATCCACAGACCTACAATAGGGTTGTGGGAAATCCATTATGGCAAGCAACCATGCAGAAGGACTATGACTCACTACTACAAAATTAGACTTGGAATATGGTTCCACTTCCACCAGAAAGGAATATTTTCAGGTGCAGATGGATCCACAGGATCAAGAGGTACAAGGCCCGACATGTTGCCAAAGGACTTCATCAGATCCATAAATATTTCTACATCTTCACGAAGACTTTCAGTGAGCAGAAGTTTCAGACTTTATGGGATCATCTTGCAGTGAAGAACACAGTTGCCTAGAAACTGTCATTTTCTTCTTTTGATACATCGTCGTTTGAGGGGGGGTTTTGTTCCCACGTGGTTTTCCCTCTTTCCTCATTTTTATTCAGTGTTCATTAGTTTCATTGTACATGAGTGCCTAAAATGGCCTAGTAGTTGGGACTCATTTTTTACTCCATAGTGATGTTCAGGGGGGATGTTGGAGAAATTTCTATTTTCGGCACACTAGTTCAGTGGGAGTAACATTAGTTTACTGGGAATTAACTTACTAGTTATATTTTAGACTTTCTAATCTTAGACCATCACTATTATGCATGCATTCCTAATTATAGGATGTCATTTCCTATATGAGTCAAGATCACTCACTCATTGAGTAGATCATAATATGCATTGATTCTCATTCTTCATTGTGTATCTCTCTTCCTTTTCTTGATAATCTTTGTTTGTGTATGCTTTAGCTAGATCTCCTGTGCAGGTTTCCATGAAACATTCACATGGTGATCAAATGATTCTACCATACTCGACATCATCTCATCTCTTCACATGTTGTAGATTCGTACCATCAGCGTTTGGGACGAAGACCTTGGGTTGGGGCCATATCCTTATTTTACAACAACCCCTCCCAAGTTGTGTTGAAGTATATCACTTGTATATGAAGACTTCATAGGCACTCTCCTCAATGCTCCTTGTCTTCCTGACATATATATGTTATGCCATAGATCCACATTATATCTATTGGTGGCTATGATTATGTTCCTGACATAGATCCACATTGTATTTGTCGGTGGATATGATTGATTTCATGACATAGACCCACATTGTATTGTCTCGTGGCTATGGTCTTATTGATGACATGGATCCAATGTGTATTATTTCATGGCCATGGTATATCATTTCATTTCATGGATCTGTAGTGTATTTTTTAGCGGCCATGCTCATTATGATTTTGAGTATGTCGACCTAGGGGATTAGTCTATATATGTTCATCCTTGGTGTTTGATTGCAAGACTTCTTTGGTTTCTGACGCTCCTTTTCTCTCTCATTATGTTGCCTCACATGGAATTTATTGTAATGTATTTCGTCCATCCACTCCTTTACTGACCTCAAACATTAGGCGCATCTATTATAGCCTTAATTTCCACCCTATAGGATAGAGAGGAAGTTATCAAAGGATTAAATCCAAAGTACATCTTTTTCCTAGGGTTTTACCCCTTCTGGATCCCTTTTTACCCCTTTTTAGGCATCCACGTAGGACACCTAGCATACAACCAGAAAGGCCCCCTCATTGGACACTAGTGGTTCAACCCACGAGGCACTATCATATTTCTAGAATCAGAGAGTTACAATATGATAGAAGAGGGATGAGTTGGATCTTCATGTCAAGGGCCTAGGAACTCACATCATTCAAGTCTCTGGTGGTCTCTAGAAGATATAGAAGTCTCTCCCAATCCTCCTCTAAGATCTATATAAAAAAGGAAAACCTTGGAAAAGAAGTGGGAGAATTTAGAGTATTGTTATGTTGTCCAACTGCAGAGGCATCCATCATCACAACCCAAAGTCAGTGATCATAGCCTGACCAAGGAGCTACAAAGAGAGGCAAGTAGTAAGGAGGTTAAATGAACTTGCATTAACATTTGAGGTATGCAATTTCAACTGCAGAGGCATCCATCATCACAACCCGAAGTCAGTGATCATAGCCTGACCAAGGAGCTACAAAGAGAGGCAAGTAGTAAGGAGGCTAAATGAACTTGCATTAACATTTGATGTATTGTTCTATGCTTCATTAATAGATCATTTGGTTTCCCTTATGAATGTTTGTATCTGATATATGAATATTCAGACCTGGTTTATATTGTTGTAGATAAGACTATATCAAGATAGATCTAGGATTTTGACACTAGGAAGACAAGTAGAATGGTATTTTTTTTTATCTTTGGTGTACAAGGAGCAGCTTGTAGAAGCTGAGGCTCGAACTTCAAGACTACAAAAACCAGGATTCACTAAGGACAACCTTCAGGAAAAGGTAATGCATTCTCATATTTTCTTTTGTAATGATCTTTTTTTTTGTAAGGGCCACTCTTGTCTAGGACTATTAGGCCAATCCTAAGGAGATCTTATTGATCTTCTCAGTTAGATCCCTATAAGAAAAAAAAAAAACCATAACATCTATCAATGTGCATATTAGACTAGAAATTCAAGTTGCTCCATAATCAAGCAATAGGGATGGTAAAGGTTTATTCGATCTAATATGGTACTAAAGATTCAACCTAGGATCTTCAAGATGCCTTGCAGGAAGAGTACCCGCATATTTTTTAAGATTTTTGGATTTTACATGTGCATATAATGCACTAAGGATAGTCCATAAATAAGGAGGAGGGGAATGTAATACCCCTAGGCCGAACCCCAATTGTAAATGTACTTATACTTCATAGGTTGGTGAGCCAATATATTTTGGGCCAAAGTGCCATTGTATATATGTTTTGAGGATAGAGTGCATGTGTGATTTAGGCTAGGGATCCCATGTGCTAAAATTACAGTGATCCTATCATTGTATTATGTAATCACACTCAAATTAATTAATAAAAATACATCATTGTTGTAGACCAATCAAACAAAAACAATATGGGGGGCTAAGAACTCCACTAGAGGGAAAGGGGGCTAAGAGACTAAGAGGAGGGGCTAAGCCAAGGGGGCTTAAGATAAGGGAATATTAAAATAATATTTACTAAAGTCTAATTTATGGGATATATAATTATCCTAAGTTCCTAAAGGTGGGGAACGTATCACCAATTGGATCCCATGTAGTTCCCAACATGACATGTGTCAAGTTAGGAACATGCATATATAATGTGGGAATTTAGTGTATTTTCCCATCATTCTAATCATTCTCTCATCATTCTCATCTATATCATGTTCACTCTTGCCATCCATCATCCATACTTGTTACTTAGAGAATCTTGGAGTTCAATGTAACCATAAATTCCCTAGTAATTTTCACTGAATAAGTAGGTTGTCAAGCCTATGTGGATTTTGAAGAAGTAGGTTGTTAGTCTTGTGAGAATTCTCTCTGGGTGAGAGAACTACTAAGAATTTACCTCCCTCTATGCTAGGTTGTAGTTGCATATCTACGAGACTTCTTATTTGGCATGTTTCTAAAGCCCCAAAAGGGAAGTGGGATAGTCGAAGGATTGTTGAGCAGAGAAGGGTACACTTCTTGGGGTGAGACAGGCTATGGGGAATGAGAGGTTGTAGGCTAGGAAAGACTGCTAGACTCGGTACCTTGGCCTAAGCATAATTATATCGTGTATTAGACCTTAGTCTGGCTTAGGGAGCCTATACCCTGGTGATTTTCTAGCCTTCGCTCGGGGGTGATATGTTGGTGAGATTTTATGAGCAGCAAAGTCTATAGTTGGGAGGAACATCTGAGGTCTGTATCCAATTGGTGATTTACAAAAGATAAGTGTATTCTATATGTTTGTTATAATTGTTGTGTAATTATTTATTTTAATTTTTTTATGGGTTTTCTATTTTAATTATGCTTGAATATTATTTGTTGTTAGAATCCATGAGTGTTTATATGCAGATCATAATTGTAAATTAATTGGTATTAGAGAGGAAAAATGTTTTGTGGCATGGCCCAACTTGGGGTCAGGGATGCTACAAGAATGCTTACTAGAAGTTTTTGCCTACTAGAAAGTTCTTTCTCTAGAATGTTATTAGGGGATAGAAGTAGTATATAGATAGGTAGAAGCATTGTCAAATATGTCTTTTGGAATCATTGGCAATACGAGCTTCCATATTAATAAAGGTATCTTTTGACGGCTCATATTTTCATTGTGTTTTCTATTTTGTTTCTTTCTACAATATATATGGATAATATTTGTGCTCTTGATTTGAATATTTATATTTGGAACCTTTCATGTTTCTCCCTTGTTATCTTCCACATCTGTGAGAACAATTTGGCCTCACAAAACATGATAAAAATATAACTAACCAAAGTCCTAAATCACGAGGAATATTTTTTTCACTAGTCACAATAAGTTAGGATTAGTTGATAGATGCTTGTAGTGCACGACTTTCAAAGTGATGCTTGAGTCTTTTACCACCGCAACCTTTCAAATCCCCATACCCTTAATGAGAATAATACCTATATAAATGGCTAAAGATTCATCTTCATTATTTGTTGTAGTCTTGTTATCACTCTATAAATTGCATTTGGCTGAGGAAAGAAAATCACAAAGATAACCACAAACCAACTTGAGGTTGGAAGCTAGCCCTTCCAACCCAGAGAGGGTTCTCTCTCTTCAAATCAATCATTGAAAGGATTGATTTGAAATTTTGTCCAAAGGCTACATCTCTAAGGAAAGATTGAATTCATAGAGTTGGTGGAAATGTGGACAGAAATTCCATTGGGAAATGGAGTCACTGAAAGGTCAAAAATCAATGAAGGTTTATTGGATACTTGGTGAATTGAAAGGTGATTGATCAGAGGCAAGATAAAAATCACTCCTTTATTCCAATTAGATATCATTGTAGAAAAAACAAATAACCCCTTAGGGCATCTATCAAGGATGAATCCCAAGGTGATTACAGTAGAAAAACAACTGAAACTACATGCAACAGAGCATCAGATACAGATGAATTCAGATACATATAGCTCACATTAACATAAATAAGAAGATATATCACATGGATGAATTTAAACTAGAATACTAAAACTGTAGGATCACATGCATAAAAAAACACAATCACGTGTATCTCTAGAGTCAAATTTCAGGGACTTCTGATCCAGCAAATTTCATTAATATCAAAGAAAATTTACAAAATGTATTCAATAGTCTCTCCCTTACACACTTTCCAACCCTTTCCATACTAAATTTCATAAAACAAATACAATATGGCTCGCCCTTGGACCAATGGATACGAGCTAAACCATTTTCACAAGAATAGAACCAAGTTACATTGAAAATATAAACAGTTTCAACTAGGTTCCTTAAAACTAGGGAGCTCTCTTGAACAAATTGATTTCATCGAATTTTGTTTAACCAAATACATGATAGGTGTCAATTAATATGTTTTTTGTCTTCATATTTCATTGGATATGATCTAGAAATATTTCTTGAGTTGATCTTATCGAATTTGAGGGATTTTGACACTCTGTCACAGTTGCGCAACAGCAACCTACAGTAGAAACAAAGCGAGGTTGCACAACAAATGTTCCTTTAGCACTTTTTTCATCTTTTCTAACCTGGGCTAATTGATGATGATGGTTGATTGTGATAATATATTCATGATGATAATAGGGTTCCATAGAATCCCTTCACCCTCCTTCAAAAAATCCTTTGCCTCTCAAAACTTAAAAACCCTAATATATGTGAAATTGCAATGAATGAACCCAAATTACATATGGCTGGTAAACTACTTATATTGATGTATTGACAACATTATCATTCAACTATTTGAGCTTCCCACTCAAAACTTGACAAGGAAACCTCAATTTGTTGCTTGAAAATAGGATTGTCACAATTGCGCAGCGTGCTTACTGCGCAACTAAAAATTTTGCATTCACATATTATGATCAAAACAAAGGCTCCAAAACATGATAGGGAAACAAAATGATATGATCATGTATAATGGTCCATCCTTGATAAAAAAAAAATAATTGTGCACAAGAATGAAATATTCAAGTATTTAAGGCACTTTGATAATTAGGGTTAGGGTTTTTTCCTGTTGCTCATTGACAAAAAGGCCAAAATTGATAAATATGGCTCTAGGGGTTCAAATCTTTGTTTCTTCAGTAATCAAATCAAGCTTTCCCTTCCCCCTCGTTTATGTCTCCAACTATTGCAAGCTTATTTTGAGTGTTATATTCTCTTTCCTCAAAGTCATATTTTGTTGATATATGTTCTTCAATTGTTTATGTAGTGGAAAGTTTATTCTCACCATGAATATAGCATTATCTATTGCAGTCTCACAATCATCTAGGATTTATATACATTGCATATGTGTTCTTATATTCTCCTCCCTTAGTTGGATTATCATATCTTCTGCTTCTCTCTACTGCTCTTTTAGTCTTTTGAAAGTATGTTTACCCTCATCATAGGTAGTCCTCTTCTTTTCTATTTTTGTTGGATGGCTCTTTGCTGGAGTTTCTTCCTAAGATTGCAACTTTATGGCTGAGGATCTGGTCAAAAGAACACTAGGCTTAGTAATTTCTTTTACTTCTGGACTTTTCTTTACTAATTCCCTTTACCTTTTGTTTTGGATCTTGTTAGAGTTATAGGCATTGATGTTTGACCTGTCACTGAGATATCTTTCTTGGAGGCTTGTTCCAAGGATGTTTTTCTTCATTTCCCTATTCTCATGTTGCAATTGTGCTATGAAAAAATGGGATTTATTTATCTGTTCTTGCATCTCAATGATAAGGATATATTTTTCATTAGGGAGGTTTGTTTCTGTGAAGGCCTATGGATCTTCATTAGGTGTTTGTGATGTGTGCATGGAAGGCATCCTTTTTGTTGCTGACCTAGTAACTGGTTTGCTAGGAACTTTGACCACTTCTGGAGAAAATTGGATCTTTTTCCCCTTATTTTTAGCTTGTTGACTTATTGCAGGTTCCTCAGTTTCCTTTTCCCTCTTTTTGACAGAACTCTTAGGGACAGATGTGGTGATGTTTTCTACATATGAAGGTGTATCTATCATGCTTTGTGGGATGCTAAAATAATCAGCTTCTATATGTGATAATAATACAAAAGCTTCTCAATCCTGATTTCTATTTCTAATATCGTCTAACACCAACAACTTTATCAATTAAAAATGGAAGAGGCTATGTTCCCCTTGATATTTCCTTACTTGTACTCTATCATCCATATTCCCTAGGATTCTGAAGAGGTAATAGGGTAAATTTAAAGGTTTCCTTCTAGTGAAATTCATTAAGATCCTGATATGATATTGGTAAACCCTAGTGAATCTCCCTTCACATGTAAAAACCCTTTGAATTACCCTCAATAATTTACTATGATTCTCTAGTAGAAGTTCTTTGGGTATGGTGGCTCCAAAATCGATGTCTCTAAATTTAGGCTTCAAAATTTCACGATAGAAAGCTAAATCCAGTTGCATACCTTTGAACCATTTCTCTTCACTAGTAGGTATCTTTGTTACAACAGCGATGGTGTCTTATGAAACTTGAAACTGCATGTTTCCCAGCTTAGCTTCAATTCCATTAAAAATCAATCCAAACTCCTTATCCACCTGCATGTTGTACCCTTGGAGATTTTCACAAAATCTGATGCATCCCACTTGTTCAAAAGAAACCATGATTGTTGGATTTGCATTCACTAGCCTTAGATCTTGAGGCTCAAATATAACAATATCACCACCCTTTGTATTCATCCTCCCACCTTGTGGCATTTACATGATGTTGATGTGTGTTTCTTACCTCTGAGAAAGAAACAAGAGGATTGTGCGCAGGGTAAAACGCAACACTTGCAGATGTGCAGTGAATGAGCAAAATTAGGGATATGGATTGAGTTTTAGGGAAAAAATTTAGGCCTTTAGATTCATAAGAAAGGTATTCCTTTAAAACATGAACTAGAGGCTAAAACCAGCAGCTAGAGGGTGTAAGAGAAATGGAAGTGAGGATGCACAACATTGTATGCAGCGTCCCCTACAACTCATGCACAACAAACTAAATGAAGGGTTTATGATTTGTAGAGAGGAAAGATGGCGATTTGGAGGTTTACTGTAGGTAGAATGAGTAAATTTTAAAGAAAAAATAAACGTGAACCGCCACTTGAAACAATTATTGACTTGTTGTACTTCTTCGCCATATTTGCGCAACACTAGGAAATTGTGCAGCAACTTGTGCAATGCTCGAATTGTTTGATGATGCAACATGCCTCTAATGGATTTGAGATTATGATATTTTTTGAACCATGATAGGACTGACTCTAACTAATTTGGATTGATCACATGCAGGGGTGATTTTAAGAACCCCCCCTAAATTTATATGTATAATAAATGGTCGAAT
The DNA here is from genome assembly GCA_009831015.1 of Picea engelmannii. NCBI lineage: Eukaryota > Viridiplantae > Streptophyta > Pinopsida > Pinales > Pinaceae > Picea > Picea engelmannii. Next base: position 76,615 of record ML792711.1, on the reverse strand, counting down.
CCCCATGATACATAGGAAAATTTGAAGCCTGTTTTATCAATAATATAAAATGTATATATAATTTTTTGGTGAATCTTTTAGTCAATTATATAATCTTGTAAGATATTGGCGAATCTTTCACTGAATTCTAAAATGTTGTAAAATATTGGCGAATCTTTCACTACATTAGAAAACCTTGTAAAGTCTTAGGGGATCCTGCCTTAATAAGAATTTAGTTATGTTTTATTTTTACATACATATATATGTGATGCACCACCCACTCACCTCCATGAACCCTAATTTCAAAATTGGCATCCCCATACCCACAACCACAACTTTCCCCATACCCACAACCACAAACTCTGGCTGCTTAACAAAAACCAAATTCAACAACCCAACAAATGTAAAGAAATTCCAATGCCATTCTTGATTGATTAACCCAAAATTTTCAACAAAATTCAAACTGGGTAGTGTAAGAAACGTTGACACCTTTTGAGCCTTCACAACTGGGCCTTAAAAGTTTACTTGTAAATATGTGTCACTTAGATTCAGTCATACTCTAGCAATCCTAAAACCAAAAAGAATCTAATCTGATCTAATCCCAACCTAACATACATAAGTTCTAATATATAAATACTAAACTTAGATAACCCACTCTTAATAAAAATTACCTAGATGGAAACAGAATTGGAGCAACAGATAGATGTGATAATCCCTATTCAGGCCATCAAATGTTTCACGCATGCCTAAATATGCTATACTAGGCTAACAACATTTTGTTGCACTCAATATTAATTACAAAAAGTAGACTTCCTTGAAATTTAGACTACAGTAAGCAGGTGCCTACAAAGCGTAGACCTAGAAGAATGCCAACTCTTTTACATAAATGCAAGGATCACAAACACACATTCACTTGTTCTTACAAACACATTCATGTTTCAAACAGTTAACTTACAAGCAAGTGCAAAGTTCAAATCTATTCACATTTGGACCTCTAACAATAAATACTCACTCAGAGTAGTACAAAATCAGGTCAGAGTGGATTGCAAAAACCAAATTCAATAACCCAGCAAATGCAAATAAATTTTGATGGCATTCTGGATTGAGTTAAACCCAACATTTTCAACAGAATTGAAACTCAACAGTGTTAAAAAATATGACACCTTCCTCTGTGCCTTCAAACTTGAGCCTTGGGACTTCCCCCTGTATCATATTGTCATTGTCTTCTTCTGTGCTCTGTTTCACTTAATGTATGTGTCTCTTAGATTCAATCATACTTGACACCTTCCTTTGTGCCTTCACCCAACATTTTCAACAGAATTGAAACTCAACAGTGTTAAAAAATATGACACCTTCCTCTGTGCCTTCACACTTGATCCTTGGGACTTCCCCCTGTATCATATTGTCATCTTAATATTCCATGCTTTGTTTCACTTAATGTATGTGTCTCTTAGATTAAATCATACTTGAAACCTTCCTCTGTGCCTTCACCCAACATTTTCAACAGAATTGAAACTCAGCAGTGTTAAAAAATATGACACCTTCCTCTGTGCCTTCACACTTTAGCCTTGGGACTTCCCCCTGTATCTTGTTGTCATATTCTTCTTCCGTGCTTTGTTTCACTTAATGTATGTGTCTCTTAGATTCAATCATACTTGGATAATCATAATGAAAAACAATAACTCAATCTAATCCACACCTAAACTAAGATATATAATCCCTAATACATAAATGCTAGCCTTTTAGATATCCCACTCTTAGTACAGGTTTTTCCTAGTTGGGACTTGCATGTAGTCTAGAGTCTAGACTATACCATAGGTATTTGCAATAACAAGAAAAATATTCTCCAACTCTCTAAAGGCCACATTGCTCCCTAACTCAAGATGTTTTGCAAAATTTGATAAAGGGAAACCCAAAAGCCACTTCTATCATACAACAGATGAAGATATCCTTTACAGATACCAGTAAGGTAAACATGATTTGCAAATCATAGTACACACACAAGTTCAAAGAACATTGGTTATAATGTAAATGACAAATATTTAGCTTAACATTGTTTCTAATATAAATGAAAAAGATTTGGAGCTTAACAATGCAAATTATGAATTATTTGCTTGATTGCTAACTTAAAACCACTAATTCCACAGACTAAGCCTTGGTAGTGAGTAGTAGAGAAGTAGTCTCAGTATGTAACTCAATCCATGCAAATATCCAGCTATGTTATGGAAAAAATGCATTGTAAAAGGAGTTCAACAGGGGCATTCTTAGATACAAATATAAAGGAGCATGGTTAACACTAGTCGAAAGAATATCATAAAATTGCATCATGAAAATGAGCTTAATGAGAAGTCTACCAACCCACGCTCAATGTTCCTATCAGTCATTTATTCTAGACAGTAAAATTTTCTCACATTTGCATTCCTTCAATTTTTCCCTCTTCTAAGCATATGCTTTTGTCTATTATGCTTTGCATTTGCCACAAGTAGATGATATGTGATCCCTTTTCACATTTAAACATCTAATCATGCAAATATATTTACAAATTATCATTAAGGCAGTTTGTGAGTATATACAGGACTTTGTTAATGTAGAATGGGTTGGAGGTCTAAACCGTATAAATCTACAAGTGGTTATGGTTTTAACATATTTGGTGGAGCAATCAGTTGGATGAGTAAGAGGCAAGGTGTAGTTGCATTGTCAACTACAGAAACCGAGTACATGGCAGCCACTCATGGAAGTAAGGAAGTTCCATGGTTGCAAAGATTCTTCAGTTTCACTTTAGAGATCACCTCACAAACATAAAGGGGTAAAAGATCAATTAATTGCAGTTGATGATAAAATTGATAATTGAGATTTAATTATTGTTATGCTAAACAGTTTGCCTCAATATTTTTAAGTGTTCATCAAAAGTCTGAGTTTATTATTTAGAGTTGAATTATTGACCTTTTATGGAATTCAAGGATTACGTTTACAGGAGAAAAGCCTACAATAATAATGGAGGTTCTAAGCATGTGTCTGCAGTGAAGAAAAATTGAAAATGGAAACAAAACTTTGGCCAACAAGGAGACAAAATGGAGGTAAAAATCAAGAAGACTTGAAAAAGGGCAAAGTCAGTTTAGGTAAAGATAAGTGATTTTGTTGTGGTAAACTAGGTTATTATGAAACAATGCAGAATTAAAAATCATGATTCAAGAGGGTTGAAGTAGAAAAGGCATACAAATAATTGTGTTGAAGAAGAACAATATGATAGTGGTGGAGGTAAACAGTATAAACCCTTTCTACATATGAAATATAGTGCATTGGAGACGAGTGGAAAATAGGTGAACTAGTCATATAGCACATAATAGGGAATGGTTTGCTATGTTGGACGGTGAAAAACAATGGGGAAAAAAAGTTGCTTTAGCATATATGGTAAAAGGTCAAGGCATTGGACTTATAAAGATGCCAAATGGAGAAATTAAGTATATGATGTATTGTATGTACTAGAATTGACAAAGAATTGTCTCTTTGTAAACAAGATTGCAAATTAGTACTCTAAGGAGGAGTTTGAAAAAGGCAAGTGACTGATAAAGGATAAAAAGAACCATTACAAGTAGTGGTTGCAGGGATAGAAGGTGGGTTATACAAAAAAAAATTACACCCATAACTTAGCAAGCCTCTGTTTTTTTTAAAAAGAAACAAAGTAGAAGATCAATTAAGATTGATAGTGTACGAGGCCCCTGTTGATATTATGGTAGCTGTGGGAGGTATTTACCTCCACGTGTAAACCTGACAAGAATAGAATATTTCGGGAAGTGGGAAGAAACCCTAAATAATTTATTAAGAACCCTAGAAGACAATTTGTTTCAAGAGAATGATTTGTGTTAGGTTATTAGCCTCCAAGAGAAGAAGTCGGCTAAAGGAAATATTATATACTAAGTAATTAGTACCTGTAATGAGAAGTCGACCCAGGCAGTCTAGAAGAAACTATATAAATATAGGAGGCCAGTCTTCATTTTGACCAGTATTCTCAGAACTGTAGGAGTACACTTGTGTGCACTGCAATTGGAAGTCTGGATAAAATGAAGACTAGCCTCCTATATTTATACTGCTTTTTCCATACTTCCAGGGCCAACTTCTCATTCTGGGTGCTAATTCTTTAGTATATAATATTTTCTTTAGCCGACTTCTCTTCTAGGGTTATATCCAAATCTTTTCTTGCTTCTGAAATATTCTAATCTTGTCAAAGGTCACAAATGGAGGTTAATACCTCCCGCAGCTACCATAATATCAACACTCCCTCCTAGCTAGGGAGGTATAACAGATAATGATCTTGAGCACAAACATACCATTCAACTGGCAGCATCATTATAGCCACACAGGCTAATTAAATCATGAGCACTATCATTATTATCCGACTGGATAATCTCCATGACAACTAGTACAATGTCAACTGATAGAACACAATTGTTTCTATCCATATTGTTATCACAAGATTGGTTTATGCCTCAGCGTTGCATAAATCCTTCATTATTCATTTTGGCAAATGAATACAATTGTTATGGGATATTTTATTTATTTTGGGGAAAAATGAAATTATATTGGGTTATGCCCAATCTCCAAGTTCAAGCATAAAAAACAGTCATGGATTTGCGCTACCCAATCACACGTAGACACACATGCAGGCGCTACCTAAATTCGCTACCTAAATTCTAGTAGAAAATGAATTGTGGAGAGTTATTTTACCAGTTTTGAGTCACTAACTTAAAACTTGGATTGTGAACAATTGAGAAGGTATTTTTGAAAAATGGAGGAGGTTTTTGTTCATAAAATTCCAAATAAAAAAAACCTCTCTCATGTTTACAAAATGTGTTATGGTTTGAGATATATTAGACATAGAAGTGGCACTACCGAATCTGCACAGCGGCGCTACCGAATTTCCTGTAGCAGTCACAGTTTTGATATTCGCCTTGTTGGGAGGTTTCCACCTGTCAAGGAGGATTAGAAAGGCTTCTCAAGGATCATTTAGATTTCAAGGTACACCTACACCTATGATTTATCTCCATCAAAGGCCTCATGCAATGAGGTGGAAACAATTTATTAATGACTTCCAACAAATTCCTGAAAATTAGTAGTTTGTTGGATTTTTGTCTCTTTGATTCTTGCCACCTATCTCCAAGGCTTAGAATCCAATGGAGGATATGGTATTCGACCTCCTAAGGTTATTTTCATTCTATTTTCTATTTAAGGAAGGATATATCTCTTGGAGAAAGAGGATTGATGAGCCAAGAGAGGCTAGAGAGAGTAGGAGCGGGCAGATATTTTGTGTGTGTTCATTTGTAAGCTTGTGGGCATTTTAGGATTGTAAGCATTACTACTATTGGAGACTCATGAGAGTTGTGATTTCAGATTGTAAT
>ML792711.1:35438-71190 GCA_009831015.1 Picea engelmannii | reverse complement strand
CGCTACCTAAATTCTAGTAGAAAATGAATTGTGGAGAGTTATTTTACCAGTTTTGAGTCACTAACTTAAAACTTGGATTGTGAACAATTGAGAAGGTATTTTTGAAAAATGGAGGAGGTTTTTGTTCATAAAATTCCAAATAACAAAAACCTCTCTCATGTTTACAAAATGTGTTATGTTTTGAGATATATTAGACATAGAAGTGGCACTACCGAATCTGCACAGCGGTGCTACCGAATTTCCTGTAGCAGTCACAGTTTTGATATTCGCCTTGTTGGGAGGTTTCCACCTGTCAAGGAGGATTAGAAAGGATTCTCAAGGATCAGTTAGATTTCAAGGTACACCTACACCTATGATTTATCTCCATCAAAGGCCTCATGCAATGAGGTGGAAACAATTTATTAATGACTTCCAACAAATTCCTGAAAATTAGTAGTTTGTTGGATTTTTGTCTCTTTGATTGTTGGCACCTATCTCCAAGGATTAGAATCTAATGGAGGATATGGTATTCGACCTCCTAAGGTTATTTTAATTCTATTTTCTATTTAAGGAAGGATATATCTCTTGGAGAAAGAGGATTGATGAGCCAAGAGAGGCTAGAGAGAGTAGGAGCAGGCAGATTTTTTGTGTGTGTTCATTTGTAAGCTTGTGGGCATTTTAGGATTGTAAGCATTACTGCTATTGGAGACTCATGAGAGTTGTGATTTCAGATTGTAATTCATTTTTTATATATATATATATATTCTTATTTGAATATATTGCAGATTTGAGGATCAAAGGCTGCCAATGATTTATGGATCCCTAAGAAGCAGAGGATCTGTTGTATTTTTCCCATCGGTCATTGTTTATATTCAAGTATTTGTTGATTCATTAAATTGAGAGGATATTTGTTTATTGAACATTATATCTTATGTTTTCCTTCTTCATTCTTCCATCTATCAGCATATAATCTTGTTTTCTATTGAGAACCTTTAGTGCCTTCGATGAGTAGGATGTTTGTGACTCCATTCCCCATTGGTGTAGCCTATTGATCTACAGTTTTCATCCCTCTCTCTTTCTTTATCCATATTGTTGATCCACCTATTCAAAAACAAAATTATCTTTTACATTCTGATGGGTGTTGAGCTTACACTTTAGCAATCAAAGTGTGACTTTCAGTGCTAACATAATTGGTGTCGTTGTCATGGAAGGATTTGAGCTGATTGAAAAGCTCTCTGGGAAGAACGACACTTCACAGCTCCAGCTTTAGATGGTGACTAAAGTTGGACACCTTCGAGACTGCACATTCACCATGGCGACTCCATTGTTCAGAATCTCTTGGTGACTCCACTGGGGATGAGACAAATTAAATGGCTATGAAGGCTATTTTGGCCAGGAGGTTTGCCCCACTCAATTTCTCATCCATAGATGGTTATCCACATCATGTGCCTCAAATTGATGAATGGAAAGATATGTTGCCCAGATTTTATGAAGGTGAAGATGAAAACCCGTTTGAGCATGTTCATGAATTTCATGCTTTGATGTAGCAGCTTGACATCCATCATGAAGATATATTGATGAAAATGTTCATGTATTCATTGGAAGGCGATGCGAGGCAATGGTATAGAACACTCCATGATTCTAGTATTTCCTCTTTGAAGGAATTTCATGATGTTTTGTATTCTCATTTCAAGATAATTTATCCAGCTGAAAGACTTTTTGAGAATTGTTGTGAGGGGTATGCATCATATATTCAGGATTCAACAAGTGATTCCTCTAGCAGTGATGATGAAGGGGATGATTGTGGAGAGCAGGACTTAGATGATGAGTTTCATAATGCTTTTCCTAAATTTGAAGAACAAATGCATCATTCATGTCAAAATCTAGGTCCCCAAGAGAAAGATCAATATGGACAATCCATCATTTCCCTTTCTCCTCCTTTTGTCGATTCTTTAAGTCAAGAGGTCATCTTAGGTTCATATTTATTTCATCATGAGAATAATGTTGCAGCTTGTCATGAACAAATTCATAGCTTACCATTTGTTGTTGTAATCCCTCCTATTGTTAATGAACCAATGTGCCATGATTTGCCAAGTTTTGATGACTATGAGGATGTTTTCACTGAACAACCAGTTGTCCCAGCTATTGTACTAATCCCCTCATCCATTAATAATCAAATGTTCATTGATTCACCTTTGTATTATGATTATGAAGATGATTTCCATGAACAGCCTGTTGAAGACCTTATATCAGAGAAGTACCCTTCACATCAAAGCAACAATAGCTTGTTTCAACCTTGATGTCATATTTTTGTTGCTGAAAAAGAAGAAAAAGATGATAATCTAATTTTAGAGGGTGAAAAAATGAGAAATTGGGACCATAAGCCAAGCTATGATGAATATCCATAAATTGGGACCAAAATCCAAGCTATGATGAATATCCCTCACAATTAAAAGATAATACAGAAGAATGTAGCTTCCCAAGCACTTCTAATTGTGATGAACTGCCCTATCAACCCCCTATTCCTCTTGAAGACACAAGCTCAGTTTCATCAAGCAGCCAAGATCAAATTCCATGTGATCAGATGAGAAAGGTTTAAATTAAAGCAAGTCATACAACAACCAAGAACAGTGGAAGAAGGACCTAATGCAATACTTTTCCTTTTTACACAAAGCAATGTTGCAGGGGAAAGTATTGATGATGTTTTTCAGGATCCATTTGCAGCCTATCTGCAAGAAGAAAGTGGGCCTAGGCTCATTGATTTCTTCAATGGAAAGTGTATTGCCAAATGTTTCTTTGACGTGCCTTCAAGTAAGAATTATCTCTGGTGCTTAAGGAAGCACATTTCAAAGCTTCAAACAGTTGAAAAAATGATGAAATGGATTCATTGGTTGTTTCATGTAACTTGAATGCTTCATTTTCCCAATAATTAGAGTAGGTGTGTGCAATAAGCTTTCTGAACAAGCATCATTTTCATCATTTTTGTCAGTTTCAGTTTTCATTTGCATTTAGTTTCAGTTGAAGTTCACAGATCAAAGCAAATTGCAGAGGTTAAAGGTTCGGATCAGACCTAGGATAAGGAACTGAAACTAAAAGAGTTCTTAGAGCCTCACAGAGAGGATCTATCCCCCATGGATCCTATGTTAGCATAATATTGGTTTATGCCTCAGCGTTGCATAAATCCTTCATTATTCATTTTGGCAAATGAATAAAATTGTTATGGGATATTTTATTTATTTTGGGGAAAATTGAAATTATATTGGGTTATGTCCAATATCCAAGTTCAAGCATAAAAATCACTCACATATTTTTTCTACCCAATTTCACGCAGACACACAGTCAGGCGCTACCTAAATTCTGGCAGAAAACGAATTGTGCAGAGTTATTTTAACAGTTTTGAGTCACTAATTTAAAACTTGGATTGTGAACAATTGAGAAGGTATTTTTGAAATTTGGAGGAGGTTTTTGTTAATAACATTCCAAATAATAAAAACCTCTCTATTTTTTTCAAAATTTGTTGTGGTTTGAGATATATTATACATATAATTGGTGCTACCGAATCTGCATAGTGACGCTACCTAATTTCCTGTAGCGGTCACGGTTTTGATATTGGCCTTGTTGGGAGGTTGCCACCTATCAAGGAGGATTTGAAAGGATTCTCAAGGATCAATTATATTTCAAGGGACGTCTACACCTATGATTTATCTCCATCAAAGGCCTCATGCAATGAGGTGGAAACAATTTATTAATGACTTCCAACAAATTCCTGAAAATTAGCAGTTTGTTGGATTTTTGTCTCTTTGATTGTTGTCACCTATCTCCAAGGCTTAGAATCCAATGGAGGAGATGGGATTCGACCTCCTAAGGTTATTGGGATGTTATTTTATATTTAAGTAAGGAGATATCTCTTGGATAAAGAGGATTGATGAGCCAAGAGAGGCTAGAGAGAGTAGGATCAGGCAGTTTTTCTGTGTGTGTTCATTTGTAAGCCTATGGGCATTTTAGGATTGTAAGAATTACTGTTATTGGAGACTCATGAGAGTTGTGATTTCAGATTGTAATTCCTTTGTTTATATATCTTCTTATTTGAATATATTTCATATTTGAGGATCAAAGGCTGCCAATGATTTATGGATCCCTAAGCAGCAGAGGATCTATTGTATTTTGCCCATCAGACATTGTTTATATTCAAGTATTTGTTGATTCATTAAATTGAGAGGATGTGTGTTTAGTGAACATTCTATCTTATGTTTTCCTTCTTCACTTCCATCTATCATCATATAATCTTGTTTTCTGTTGAGCAGCTTTAGTTCCTTCGATGAGTAGGATGTTTGTGACTCCATTGCCCATTGGTGTAGCCTACTGATCTATAGTTTTCATCTCTCTCTCTTTCTTTATCCATCTTGTTGATCCACCTATTCAAAACCAAAATTATATTTTACATTCTAATGGGTTTTGAACTTACACTTTAGCAGTCAAAGTGTGACTTTCAATGCTAACACATAGTAGTACACAACTACTTAATCTGTGACAAACAATGGAACATATCCACCATAGTAGCATACCTCTATTGTCTGGAGACATATAGTCTCCATAGTAATCATATCATCTGATATCAACCTGCACAGAAACAATATCATAATATAAACTGAGTCATGTGTTCCATTCTTCCACTCACATCTGTGAGATATGGAAGAGCATCTGCCCTCAGAGAGTAAAACATCAACGATGGGATATCTGGACTATTCTTCTCAAGCAAGAAAGAATAATTTTCCTGATTTTTGAGCTTGGACCATTCACCTATCTGGTCCAATCCTATGGCACTAAAAAAAGTTCAACCTGGAGAGAATGAGTCTGCCCTAGGGAATGCCTGTCCTTGATTGTTGAACATGAACCATTCACCTATCTGGGCCATTCCTTCGGCACTAAACAAAGTGAAACCTGGAGAGAATGAATCTGCCCTAGGGAATGACTGTCTAGACCATTTCCTAGGGAAATGACAAACCATTTCCTAAGCAAATGAGTGTCCTACACCAACCTCCAAAATAGACCATTCTTCGAAAATGCTCACAATTGTGAGCTTTGAAAGAATGATTGTCCGGTGAGGCGAACCAATCTTCTTGACCACTACTGAGAGTGACCGTCAAGAATAAATAGTCCTAGATCATTCCCCCACACTGGCCACAAGGGGAATCATTGTCTATGGTACATCAGCAATCCATCGAACCATTTTCATTACGAAAATGACCATTCGATCTGGTCCATTTTCCGAACTAGAAAATGCATGTCTGTCAGAAATCTCAAACCACTTTTCGAATTAGAAAGGGAACTTCCCATCCTGGACCATTTTTCAAGGCTGAAAAATGATTGTCCATAAATCAATGATATGTCAGTGCTCCCTCCCAACCTGGACATTCATATCTTCCCTTTCAGCTAAGGGAGTTATTTCCACGATCCCCAATTTGTCTCGTAAGTATGCAAACTTTATTTTGGATAGAGTATTTTTCAAGATATCTATTGTCTTCTCATATGTGGGGATATACTGGAGCTTCACTTCTCCTTCCTGGACTTTATCTTGAATAAAGTAGTATTTGATCTCAATGTGTTTCGACTTTTCATGAAACACTAGGTGTTCTGATAGCCTTATACAACTCTGATTGTCATAATGTATTATGGTTGAATCTGGAACCTGATCAAATAATCCATAATTCATCTTTCTCATCCATATTGCTTCTGGACATGCCTCACATGTTGCGATATATTCTTCTTTTTTTGTACTGAGTGCGACAGACTTCTATTTCCTGTTGCCTCAAGATATCATAGCGGATCCCAAGCTGAAACACATCCCTGAAGTACTCCTTTTGTCTTCTGCACTTACTGTCCAATCTGAATATGTGAATCCATGAAGTTATATATCACTGGATGTGATATATCTTAAACCATAGTTTAGTGTCCCACGATTATATCTTAGAACATGCTTTACAAATATCCAATGCTCATGTCTGGGTTCCACCTGGAACTGGATTAGTGTGTTTACGGAAAAGAAAATGTTTGGTCAAGTATTTACTAAATACATCAATGACCCAATCAATTGTCGATATAGAGATGGGTCTACTGGATCAGAATCTGAGTCTCTTGCTTTTCTTATATCTGTGGTCATAGGAGTGTTCATGGATTTGCAATCCATCATTCCAAACTTCTGAAGAATATTTACTACATATTGGTTGTGAGTGTCACTTTAGAGATCACCTCACAAGCATAAAGGGAGTGAGTGTCACCTTCCAAGAGCTATACAAATACATAAGCACCTATCACCTAGAAATGGGAGACATATGTCATACCTATCGAAAATTAGGCACATACCACTACATACTTCAAGNTACATATTTTCTATGCATGTGTCATTTATAAAGGGACAAAATCTATGCAAACCAACATGTTGAGATCATGGAGTAATTGCATATGTTGGTGTGCATACAATGAAGAGTGGAAATTCTATATTATATCTATTTTGTTTATTGGTACTATGTTATGAAATTTCTTGGATTTGAAAGGAGTGTAGCTTTGCTCAGATTGACCATGACCTATTGGGATAAGTTTTGGATAAGTTGTATATCTACTGTAGAATGGTGGAACCTATAAACTTAACAATGATATTACTTTGAAACAATTTGAAATAAGAGCAAGCTAAATCAAGTGGTGAATAGGATTGAATAAGACACAAAAATATATTGACACATAAATCAGTAAAAAGACATTCACTAACTTATATGTTCATCAAATAGATTCCAAGTAAATCAGTAAGCACCTCTCTGAACAGGCGGGTTTTGGCTACACCACTTGCTTGATGGAAATGTAGAGAATTAGATATGTGATTTTTCCAGTTTGGTCGAGCCTCGGCGCCGACCGGGGTCCTCCTCTCTTGGAAGGCTAACAAAATATGGGCAAAGGGAAGATTGTAGCTACCTAGTGCCCATACCACAAAATCGGGGCAAATTAAACCATAAACCTCAATTTTACCAAATGGCAAGGTGAAGATGTTATCAGAAATTTCCATACTTCTAGAAATTTGGCTAATGGAAGCTTGTCCCTCCAAATTTCAGAGGCGAAATATATTTTTTTTTCTTCTATCCCTCCTAAAAATATGGGCTAACCCTGTACACGATTTTTTCCCTAAAATTAATTATGGGCTAATGATATAAGTTTTAAAAAATCACTCTAATACAAAAAAATTGCCCAATAAAAATTGGAGGCCCCTTAATTTCGCCCATGAGCAAAATTTTGCCCCTAAAATCATCTAGATTCACATGATCTTTCATTATGACCCTTATTTGATATGACAACCCATATTCTTTATATTAATACCATATGACTCATGACTCACACTTTATTTTATGACCTTATCTAAACAAAATTATTAATCACAAACCCATTGACTCATGACATGAATTTCACCTAAGAGAAACTTTTCATGGTCTTTATGAGACCAAGGAATGACTTTACCCTATCATACATATTTAACTCGGACTCTAACAACCTATTTATAGGACACTAACACTGGCTCCAATGGGGATGGCATCCTCCTTGTGAGGTGCCAAAGAACAAGCAGACTAGTAGCCTAATCTATTGGGCCCTTTATTGACTAACTAAACTTTACTCAAAAATGACTTGAATTTATACAAATGATAATAAATTTGAATGGTGTACTGCCTAAGATCACACTTGGTAAAACCCATCAAATCTTAGGGTCTTCTCTCTGGGCTTTAAATTCTGTTGAGTGCTACCCAAAACTACAATACTAGAAAGAAATGGATATTTACAATGAAGTGGAAGACCAGATTGATTTAAGTAAAATAATGTTTGAGAAACTTGGCATTAGCATGCCCTCCACTGATGTATTCTCCATTAAGCTCCTGTAACAAAAATTCATTTCTCCCATGATATGTTGCAACCTTGTATGGGCCCTTCTAGAGGTTTTCAAATTTAGCATGTTTTCCCTTGTCTTCATTCCTTGCATCCCATTTTAACACCAAATCAATAATCTGAAAATAATCAGCCTTTGTTCTTCTGTCAAACACCTTCTTCATTTTGTCTTGGTATAATTGAGCATTCTTGTAGACCTCTTCTCTCATCTTATGGACATGAACTAGCTGACTTATCCTCCTCTGAATGTTGTTAGGCTTAGCATCTACCTCTTGTAATAACTTCATGGCTGGAAAAGCAAGTGAGATAGGAAAAACTACATCTACACCATAAAAAATCTAGAATGGAGATGTGCCAATAGACTTATTTGTACTTACCCTATCTGTCCAAAGTGAAAAAATCAGTTTCTTGTGCCAAGATTTCTTATTTTCCTGCAGTGACTTTTTGATGATCATGATCAATCTCTTATTAGATGACTCGACCAAACCATTACCTTGTGGGTAGTAGGTTGTTGAGTGTCTAAGTGTGATACCATAATCACTGTAGAATTTGACTAGTTTTTTAGACTTAAAAGAAGCAACATTATCAGTAATAATCCTTCTTGGACAACCAAACCTTGAGAGTATATTACCTTCCAAAAATTGAATGATGACTGAATGAGTTGCTTGTCTAGTAGGTAGAGCTTCTATCCACTTTGTAAAATAGTTTGTGGTTGTTAAACTCCATCTATGTTGAGTTGAGGATGAAGGATGCACTTATCCTATAAAATCCAAGCCCCATTGTTGAAAATAAGCTTCTATAGAAATGGGCTTGAATGGTCAATGCAAAAGCTTTATTTTCCCTTCAAAAATATGACACTCATGACAACTGGAAACATGTTTATAAACATCAGAAAATATTGTAGGCCAGTAAAACCCTGATCTTAGGATTTTATTAACCGTTGTTTTCTAGTAATGATGAACTCCACAGCCACCCTTATGGAATTACTTCATGGTTTGTTAAGCTTCACCATCTATAAGACATTTCAATAACACTCCACCAAGGTCTTTCCAATAGAGGAAACCATTAAGTGCACAAAACTTTGTTGCCCTTTTTTTTTAAATCTGGCTTTGGTTTTTGTCAATTTAAGAGGGGCCTACAAATTTTGTAAAAAAAATATAATATCACTGTACCAAGTTGAATCCAAGAATTTCTAACTTACCTGAGGAGGGACTTCTTCTTCTACATCTTGTGAAAGATCGGCAATAAAATTTACTCCTAGTAATTCAAAATTCGATTGTGTCATCATTTGAGAAAGACCTTGTCCTTTGATTAGTTTTGTATGTTTAATATCCAATTAATATTCCAACAGGGTTGCAATCCACTTACCTATCTTTCCCTCAGGATCAAGTTGAGTCAAAATTTACTTTACAACACTGTTAGGAACATATGCAAGAACATGATAGTGTAAAATATACATTTTGAACTCTTTCAAAGCCTTTACTAAGGCATATGCCTGTTTCTCCATAATGTTATACTTAAGAGTGGAATCTCTCAAAGACCTACTGAAAAAAGAAATAGATTGTTCCTGATTCTGATTTTTTTTCTACATTAGTACTCCTGCTATAATGTGCTCTGATGCAAAGGAGAAAATAATTAAATCCCTTGAAAAATCTGGGCTAACCAAAATAGGAGCTCTAGTCAGAGATACATTTACCTCTTCAAAATATTTATTTGCATCTATTGTCCATCTTATTTCATTGTCTTTCCTTAACATATTTGTGATATGCTTTATTATTTCAGCCAGATTAGGAATAAACCTTCTTAAAAAATGTATCCTACCCAAAAAAGATTGTACCTCTTTTTTTCTCCTTAGAGTACTGATTTTTTGTATTACAGCCACTCTATTGGGGTCAATTATGATACCATCCCTTGAAATTATGTGTCCCAACAATTTTACTTCTTTCACAGCAAAATTTGACTTCTTTGGGTTGAGAGAGATCCAAAAATTTCTGCACTTTTCAAAAAAATTGCTTCAAATGCTACAAATGTTCACTGTCAAAGTTTGAATACACAGTTATATCATCTAAGTAAATGACAATGAAATTATCTTTCTCCTCAGCAAATGCTATGTCCATAGCCCTCTCGAAAGTTTCCCCTACATTCATGAGTTCGAAGGGAATTTTAGCATACATGAAGGTTCCCCATGGGGTTGTAAATGTTGTCTTCTCTTGGTCATATGGGTGCACCATAATCTGGTTGTATCTAGAAAACCCATACAACATTGACATTCTCTGGGAGCCTACAATTGTTATCAAGATGTGATCCATTTTTGGCAAGGGGTAATTGTCCTTGAGAGAAACTTTGTTTAAATTCCTAAAATCTATACAAAGCCTTATTTCTCCATTTTATTTCTGACAGGCACAATATTAGCTAGCCACTTGGAAAACCTCAAAGAAATAATTATTTTAGCATCAAACAATATATTTACCTCCTTCTCAATGAGTGGTAGCAAGATTGGACTGATCCTTCTCAGTTTTGTTTTTTCTGGAAGGTTTCTGATCTTCTTTAATTGGTATTTTTTTTTGAATGATGCTCTAAATTATACTTTCAGATCTTCATAACTCTAGGAAAACATATTAGAAAATTGTCTCATCAATTCAAGATATTTCTTTATGTTTTCAGGGGTCAGGGACTTGGACAGATTGACAAATGTAGGTTCTTTATCAGTCCCTATATTAATGTCATCAACCTCATACTCATTTGGAGTTACCCTGGGATTTTTAGCCACAACGCTGTCATCAAACAACTTTCAAAAGGTACAAGACCTTTGGGAATTGTATTATTCTTCAATTGAATAATCTCTTTACCTGCTATCTTATTGACATACCCATATGAGACTGACACAACATCTGCATCTTCATCTTTATCATAAAAAATATTATCATCAATTTGGACATTTGCATACTCTTCTTCCATCTGCAGAAATCTGATAATTTGCTTGTCATTTTCAAATACTTGCTAGTATTTGACATTATCCAGAATGGTTGTCTTATGCTTGACCTTAATTTCATATTTCTTTTTAGGATAAATTGGAATCTTTAAAACACTTGTTGATGTGGAAAGAGAATCTGCAATTGGATTTTGTTCCCTTGGCACCACTGAAATGTTATACTCAGAAAAATTTTCAAGCAAATCCAAGACTAGATTCCTATAGACCCTCATTATAGGATGCTTAGTTTGGTATGTACCTTTGACTTGGTTGATTACAATTTTAGAGTCTCCATGTACAAATATATTATTTTCCCCCAAATATTTCAAAGTGTTCAAACCTAGAATATAAGCTTCATATTCATTCATATTATTTGTGCAATCAAAGGCCAACTTATAGGAACATAGTTTTGAATTAGAATTAGCATCAAGAGGAATAATCCAGACACTTGCCCATGCTCCCTCTTTGCTAACTTCTCCATCAAATTCCATATTCCATACACCCTCATCTTCATTTATGTTCTGTTATGAAATGTATTCTACTTGTTGATCTTTTGGATTATTTTGTTCATCTTCCTCAAAACACAAATCATTATAGAAAATAGTAGAACCAATATCAGTATCAATCAAATAGATAGGATGGTTGTTGGGTTTATCTTTGCTAATTACCATGTATTTCAATAAGACCTCTCTATATAACCTTTTGTCTTGGCCAAATATTGGCACTGTAGCATAAGACATATCCATTTGTAGAGTACCTTTGAGTTTAGCAGCCCATGACCTTGACAGTAACATTACAAACTTAGGAGGAATGTCTACAACAACTACAACTACATACATGACCATAATTTTTGATGGGATATGAGCTAAAGAAACAACAAGGTCCTTGATCAAACCCAAGCACTTCACCTTTCTAGAATCAAAAGAAAACAGATCTTTGTATGGTCTAGTGATATCTAAGACCAATTCCTCCATGATCAACTTTGGCATTAGATTTTGAGATGCCCTTGAATCCAGCATTACATTATGAAGATTTACATCATGAATACTTAGACTAATATAAAAGGGAGGTACATCCCCATCGTCACCACTTTCTTCAACCCGAGGACCAAAAACAATAGTAGGGTGATCATCTTGCACATTAATAGTATCAAATGTATGTTCCATTCTAATCATCTTTATAATATTATTTTTATATTCCACATTTCTTATCAGCTCATTAAAGGGCACAAAAATCCTAATTTTTTCCATTTCATTTTCAAAATTGAAGGGGAGTTGAATTTTTCTACTTCTTTAATGATTGTTTCTTTCCTTGCTTCTGGAGCCTTCCATGGGGGATCTTATTTTTTCTTACCTTTATCTGGTGTTTCCTTATTTGGAATATTTGTTTCCTGATGAATAGAAGAGGGCATATCATCTTTGGGATCATTTGGAGGATTTGTTGTTGTTTTCTTATTTCTGAGATTATATTGTTTCTAGAATTCCATGATTGCATTCTGATATCCCTTCCTGTAATCCTCTTTCTCATTTAACTCATTATTTTGGTCTTGCGTGAACATATCATGCTCTTCTTTAGTTAGGTAAATTTGTGGTTCTTCTAGATCGAAACAATGAATATCTTAAGGAGGTTCCTCAAAAATTTATGCAGCATAATTGTTTTGGAAAGGAGGTCTGACTGGTTGATCAGTTGGAATCCTTTGTTCCCTTTTCCTTATTTGAGGAACTGGAGGCCTTCTAAAATTATGATTTATGCATTGAAGCTCATGAGGCTTGTCGTACAAGGAAAAATTTTCTACTAATTTCTCCATAGTCTTTACCATCAAGTCCAATTTTGCATCTGATGCTTGACAGGTAGAAGGTAGTGTTTCTTCTTTAGCCTTCTTCTTTTCAGCTTCTATTTGGAACTTAATATTTCCTAATTCATCTAGGCTCACTTATACTTCAATTGAATCATTCATCATATCAGTCAAATAAGTGGATCTTCTCTCTCTTTGTAGTAAGGAAAATTCACTCTCAAATGCATCAGCATAATGGAGTTGAGCAGCCCCTGGAGGAGGCTTTATTTGATCAAGGATGGAGTTATAAACCTTCATAAATCTGGTGGAAAATTCTTGAATTGTCTCAACAGGGAGTCTCTTCAAATTATTGTATTGTGTCAACAACTGCAAAGGCTTTTTCTTATTACCCCACCTCCCAAGAAAAATATTTTCAAATTTGTCAAAATTGGGAATGTTATTTGTTGGGAGGGCCTTAAACCATTTTCTGACTTCTCCTGAAAAACTCTGTGAAAATAACCTCATATTAACATATTCATATTCTACTTCTTCAATATCTATGAAATCATTGAATATATCTAAATGTTGTTGAGTTGTTATGCTTCTTTCTACATCAAATTGTTTAGTTCTCTGTGCTTAATTCTGTGGCAGGTCATGGAGTACAGTAGGGAGAGCTAACGGGGAAAATCTGGATGCCATGATTCTAGGAGGACTTGAAGGAGAAGGCTAACTATATGATGAAGACTTAGGGATACCAACCACTTTGTTAGATAAAATCATTGCAGGACTTTTTAAAGAGCTAACTGATGATTGTAAGGGAAGATTAATCAAAGAAAGGAATTTCTTCTCATCAAAAACAATTTGTGACAGATCTGACTCTGGCCTGGATATAAACAAAGACTGTTCAAATTTTATATCAAAATCCAGATCTTGAATAGCTTTTACTCCATATTTATGCAATGATGAAACTCGATCCAAAAAAATACTTGATTGTAGTGCTTTCTAACCAGTTTTGCATAGAATCTTTTCTGGATTATCAACAGCTTTTGGAGGATTAGGATATGGATGATGCCTTGTGTGTTTCCTTTCTGTATTCGAGATTCTCTAACAAAAAATTTATCTTCAACAACTGATCTTCAATTTTGGAGTCGTCGGAGTGAATATTCAGCCAAAGTTGTGTTTGATTCACTATCACCCACAAGAACTAGATCTGAAAATTTTATCGTTCTCCTAGGGAATATTTCACCTTCGCTCCCCGAAAAGGGCACCAAAATGTTATCACTCTATAAATTGATTTTGGTTGAGGAAATAAAATCACAAAGGTAACTAAAAACCAACTTGAGGCTGGAAGTTATCCCTTCCAACCTAGAGAGGGCTCTCTCTCTTCAAATAAATCATTAAAAGGATTGATTTGGAATTTCGTCCAAAGGCTATATCTCTAAGGCAACATTGAATTCATAGAGTTGGTGGAAATGTGGACAGAAATTCCATTGGGAAATGGAGTCACTTAAAGGTCAAAAATCAATGAAGGTTTACTGGATCCTTAGTGAATTGAAAGTTGAATGATCATAGGAAAGATAGAAAGCACTCATTTAGGCCAAGTATATATCATTGTAGATTGAATATTACAGGAAAAAAATAAAAAACCCTTAGGGCATCTATCAAGGATGAATCCCAAGGTGATTATAGTAGAAAAACAACTGAAAGTACATGCAACAGAGCATCAGATACAAATGAATTTTGATACATATAATTCACATTAACATAAATAAGAATATATATCACAGAGATGAATTTAAACTAGAAGACTAAAACTATAGGATTACATGCATAAAACAACACAATCACATGTATATTTGGAGTCAAATTTCTGGGACTTTTGATCCAGCAAATTTCATTAATATCAAAGAAAAAATACAAAATATATTCAATGGTCTTTTCCTTACACACTTTCCAACCCTTTACATACTGAATTTCATAAAATAAATACAATATGGATCTCCCTTGGACCAAGGGACACGAGCTAAACCATTTGCCCAAAAATAGAACTAAGTTACATTGAAAATAGAAACAGTTTCAACTAGGTCCCATAAAACTAAGGACCTCTCTTGACCAAATTGATTTCATCTAATTTTCTTTAACCAAATGCATTCTAGGTGTTAATTAATACGCTCTTTGTCTTGAAATGTTGTTGGATATGATATGGAAAGATTTTTTGATTTGTTCTTGTCGAATTTGAGGGATTTTTACACTCTATCACAGTTGCACAACAAGGCTGCGCAACAACAACCTACAGTAGAAACGCAGTGATGTTGCACAACAGATGTTCCTTTAGAACTTTGTTCATCTTTCCTGACCTAGGTTGATTGATGATGATGGTTGATGGTGATAATAGCTTCATGATGATAATAGTGTTCCCTAGAATCCCTTCACCATCCTTTAAAAAATCCTTTGCCTCTCAAAACTTAAAAATCCTAATATATGTGAAACTGCAATGAATGAACCCAAGTTACCTCTAGTTGGTAAAATTTGTATATTGATGTATTCATAGCATTATAATTCAACTATTTGAGCTTCCCACTCAAAACTTGACAAGGAAACCTCAATTTGTTGCTTGAAAATAGGATTGTCACAGTTGTGCAGTGTGCTTGTTGTGCAACTGTGAATTTTGCATTCACAACTCATGATCAAAACAACGGCTCCAAAACATGATAGGGAAGAAAAATGATATGATCATGTATAATGGTCCATCCTTGATCAAAAAATCATTGTGCACAAGAATGAAATATTCATGTATTTAAGGCACTTTGATAATTAGGGTTAGGGTTTTTTCCTACTGCTCATTGACAAAAAGGCCAAAATTGGTAAATCCAACTCCAGGGGTTCAAATCTCTGTTGCTTCAGCAAGAAAATCAAGCTTGACCTTTCCCCTATTGTCTATATCCAACTATTGCAAGCTTAGTTTGAGTGTTCTATTCTCTTTCCTCAAAGTCATATTTTTTATATATATGTTCTTCAATTGTTTATGTAGTGGCAGTTTTTTTCTCACCATGAATATAGCATTGTCTATTGTAAGCTCACAACCATCTAGGAGTTCTATACATTTCATCTTTGTTCTTCTATTCTCCTCGATCATCTATATTATCATATTGTGTGCTTCTCTCAGCTGCTTTTTTAGTCTTTTGAAAGTATGTTGACCCTCAGCATAGGTAGTGCTCTTCTTTTCTTTTTATGTTGGTTGGATCTTTGTTGGAGTTTCTTCCTGAGATTTCAACTTTATGGCTGAGGATCTAGTCAAAGGAACACTAGGCTTAGGAATTTCTCTTACTTCTGGACTTTGCTTCACTACCTTCCCTTTACCTTTTGTTTTGGAGCTTTTTGGAGTTATAGGAACTGATGGTTCACCTATCACTGAGATATCTTTCTTGGAGGCTTGTTCCAAGGATTTTTTCTTCATTTCCCTACTCTCATGTTGCAATTGTGCTATGACAAAATGGGATTTATTTAATTGTTCTTGCATCTCAATGATAAGGCTATCTTTGTCATTAGGGAGGTATGTTTTTGTGAAGGCATCTAGATATTCATTAGGTTCTTGTGATGTGTGAATCGCAGGCATCCTTTTTGTTGCTGACCTAGTAACTAGTTTGCTAGGAACTTTGACCACTTCTGGGGAAAATTGGAGCTTTTTCCCCTTCTTTTTAGCTTGTTGACTTACTGCAGGTTCCTCAATTTCCTTTTCCCTCTTTTTGGCAGAACTCTTAGGGACATATGTGGTGGTCTTTTCTACATATGAAGGTGTATCTCTCATGATCTGTGGGATGCTAAAAGAATCAGTTGCTATATGTGATGATGATACAAAAACTTCCCAATACTGATTTCTCTTTCTAATCTCTTCTAACACCAACAAATCTATCAATGAAAAATGGAAGAGGATAGGTTTCCCTTTATCTTTCCTTGCTTTTACTCTATCATCCATCTTCCCTAGGCTTCTAAAGAGGTAATAGGGTAAATTTAAATGTTTACTTCTAGTGAAGTGCATTAAGAGCCTGATATGATATTGGTAAACCCTAGTGAATCTCCCTTCACATGTAAAAAACATTTGAATTACCCTCAACAAGTTACTATGATTCTCTAGTAGAAGTTATTTGGGTATGGTGGCTCCAAATTTAGTGTCTCTAAATTCAGGCTTCAAAAATTCACGATAGCAGGCTAAATCTAGTTGCATACCTTTGAACCATTACTCTCCATGAGTAGGGATCTTTGTTGCAACCGCGATGGTGTCTTCGTAAACAAGAAAATGCATGTTTCCTAGCTTAGATTCAATGCCAATAAAACTCAATACAAACTCCTTAGCCACATGCATGTTGTACCCTTGGAGTTTTTCACAGAATCTTATGCATCCCACTTGTTCAAAAGAAACCTTGATTGTTAGATCTGCATTCACTAGCCTTAGATATCGAGGCTCAAATCCAACAATATAACCACCCTTTGTATTCCTCCTCTTGCCTTGTGTAGTTTCCATGATTTTGATGTGTGTTGCTTACCTATGATAAAGAAACAAGAGGACTGTGCGCAGGCTAAAACGCAACACTTGCATATGCGTAACGAATAAGAAAAATTAGGGATATGGACTAAGTTTTAGGGAGAAACTTTGGGCCTTTAGATGCATAAGAAAGGTTTTCCTTTAAAACATCAACCAGAGGCTAAAACTAGTGGCTAGAGGGTGTAAGAGAAAAGGAAGTGGTGATGTGCAGCATTGTATGTAGCATCCCCTACAACCCATGTGCAGCAAACTAAATGAAGGGTTTATCATTTGTAGAGAGGAAAGATGGTGATTTGGAGCTTTACTGCAGGTAGAATGAGGAAATTTGAAAGAAAAAATCAACTTAAACTGCCACTTGAAACAATGATTGACTTGTTGTACTTCTTCACTAGATTTTCGCAGCACTAGGAAATTGCACAAGAACTTGTGCAAAGCTCCAATTGTTTGATTATGCCACGTGCCTCCAACAGATTTGAGATTATGATATTTTATGAACCATGATAGGACTGACTCTAATTGATTTGGATTTTCCACATGATATTTCATTATGACCCTTAGTTGATATGACAACCCATATTCTTGATATCAAGACCATATGACTCACGACTCACACTTTATGTTATGACCTTATCTAAACAAAATTATTAATCACAAACCCATTGACTCATGACATGACTTTCACCTAAGAGAAAAATACCATGGTATTTATGATACCAATGCATGACTTTACCTTATCGTACATATTTAACTCATACTCTAACAACCTATTTATAGGACACTAACAAGTCCCAAGGCCCCAGGCGATTTCTTCTGCGTTTCTTTAGTGGTCAAGGATGACCCCCTATCACTTGACACCCCTCCTGTGGTTGATATGTTATACCCATCACAAGGTTTCAAATCCCCACAATTATATGATCCCCTTGGAGACCGCTCTTTCTCATGTTCATGCTCATGTTCATGCTCATGTTCATGCTCGTGCTTGTGCTCGTGCTTGTGCTCATGCTCGCGCTCGTTCTCATGCTTATGGTTTTTATTATGATCAATTCTAGAGTAGTGTTGGTGAAATGGATAACCTCCACTCATAACTATTTTTTTGAAGGGTAACTTTCATAACACATGAGACTCTTATGTTTATTGTAGTATCTCATGTAGCACAACTACTACTTCTTTTTGTTGATTGAAAACCCCTAGAAAAAAATCAAAATAAATCTTAAATTATAACTCATAACTTAATTTTGCATTAATTTAATATTAATGTTATATTAAATTAATATGAATATTGGTAGTGAGTAATATATATTAAATTAGTAGTAAGTTAATATACATTATCATGACTTAGTTTTATATTTTATTCCTGGAGAAAATTATTTGTCATTCCAAATCTTGTAGGAATAGTGCCCATTGTTGTAATGTACCTAGGGAGGATAATATGGGGTACCTAGGGAGGTACCCAATGGGATAATGAATGTAATGTGGCCATAATAATGGAATATACTCACTATGTAATTAAAAGGAAAGAATATTCCCACAACGTAATTAAAAGGAAATAATATAATAATAAGGGGTAGATGGTATAGACCCCAAGGAATACTTATGAGAAAGTATAAATACATATGAGTATCATTGTATTGGAGGTGTTGTGGATTTTATTGTCTTGTACAAATCATGGATTGTGGAGTGATTCCTTCAATGAGTATTTGATGGTGTTACCCTACCTTAAGGGTTCTTCTCTATATTCGTTTTTTCTTCATGGTGGATGTTTTTATTTTCGATGTTCAAGGGTTTATTTTTAAAGTTAATGGATACATTATCTCTTGTCTCTTAGAAATTTAATGTGGAAACCCAATTGGGAGAAAAACACAAAACCTTATCTTTATAAAATCATGTAGGCACCAACCTACTATTACAATATATGTAGGCACCAACTTGTAGGAGACACCAATCCCCTCGAATGGGCACCAACTCAACAATTCCAGTAGGCACTAACCTAAAACTTATAATGTTTGTAGGTGCCAACTAGTAGGATACATTGATCACCTCATCCGAGAACCAACTCGGTAATATGTAGACACCAATCTATTGGAAACATCAATCTCCTCAAGTTGTCAATAATACCAGATCATATATTTTCTTCAATCCTTCACCTATTCATATATGTAGTTTTTTCTATTCTTTAATAACATTCTTTAAAGTTCAAAATATGTATATTTCAGATGTTACTTGCACCTCCCAACTACCCTTAGACATTTATATTTTCTTTCCTTTTATTCTTTTGCATCCTCGGACCTCAAACATCTGCATTCTTCCACTCTAGTTTTTGTACTCTCAGAAATCCTCACATACTTACTCACACATTCACTATGAGCTTCAGAGCCTCAACTCTCTTCCACTCACATACAGTTTCTTGTTCATTCATTCTCGTAACTCCCTCATACTATCGAAAATATTTCAGGAATCATTATTTATACGAGCCCATAGACCAAGGGGTTTGTCAACAAAGACATATCGTGCTCAACGGGTCAGCTTCAGTTTCTTTGTTTCTCCATTAAATAGAGATGCAAAACTCCCTCAAAATCTACCACTAAAACCTTTTATTTCACACAATATTTTCGCATACCATAGCACAACCTTCAACACTCAGAAACCATCCAATGAAATCCCTTGAATCCATCGTGGTTGTTGATTTTTTCTCTAACCATCAAAACATAGAGCATAAGCCTCATCGCTCAATAGCCATCTGATGTTCCCTCATATTAATTCTTGAATGTCGATCTATTCTGCGTTCCTTGGATATCGAGACCATCGGGGTACCATGCTATCAATCCCCTAGGATATCGCCCCACTGAGCCCCAGGACTACAACACTGTGTTAACGATATCTCTAGTATATGATATGGAACCTTACTTCATGGAACCATGATACGAGTTTATTGACCCACTATATCCTCAGAGCTTCAACACAACCATATTCCTTCAATCCTTCAATATCTGGTATGTTTCCATCCTTATTGGACACATGGCTTAATCTTTTCATGACACCTGGAATAATCATAGTAATCATGGAACCGATGTGGCATATGATATGACATTGATCACCTGCAACCTCTTTTTTTTATGTGTCCTCCACGTGGACCCCTTCCACGGGTGTTGGATGATGTTGCATCGATGTGGTGTTGATGTGGTTGTTGTCATGGCATCGGAGATGGCCCACCAACCACCTAGATATCAGAACATCGAGACTTCAATACTACAATATTTTCAATCTCCTGATATCTGATATGGTGATATCGGGCCCCTGCACCCCTAGGAAAATGATATTGTGTGTTTTCTTTATTTTCTCTGATATCCAATATGCTACCCGCGCCACTGTGTA
Organism: Picea engelmannii; assembly: GCA_009831015.1. Taxonomy (NCBI): domain Eukaryota; kingdom Viridiplantae; phylum Streptophyta; class Pinopsida; order Pinales; family Pinaceae; genus Picea; species Picea engelmannii. The sequence continues at coordinate 50,628 of ML792711.1, read as the reverse complement.
GATGTGACTATTTGTGTTGGCATGGCAGATGACGTGGAATCTATGTGTACCATAGTAATGACATGGTTGTTGATGTGGAATTGATGATCTGAAAATACTTAAATACCAATTATAATATTTAAAAACCCATTTTATCATCTAACTTGATTCAAGATAATTCTTGATCATATTGAGGTGATTTGTAGAAAAATGATGATGTGCTTATTATCAAAAATCTCATAAAATAATGATTAATTTGAAGAATTGTGAGATAACACAACAAAAAATAAAAGAACTCAAATAAACAATATTGATGCCATAATTTACTTCATCTTCATGTCCCATTTATATAGTGACATTGTTCTTCATTATCTCAAAATGTCAAATTACATTACAACATGGACTTACAAAAGCCAATTTGAAGCATTATCTTCAATTTCACTGCTCAAACTCATATATAGAGTTTACCATCGAATTCCTTGTGAAACTCTGAGAAAAATGAGTATAAAGTCCACCATATGCTAAACTGGCTCAATTTTACTCTCTTTACATGCCAAACAATGCACTATGGTGCTCATTAATGGCAATTTGGACTAAGACTTTCAAAGACAACATCTTAGCACAAAAATAACATCACCATTGAACTCCTCTCAAGAAAATGAGAAAAATGAGTATAAACATACCCATATGCGCTCAAAATACCTCATGGCACACAAATAGAGACATACCATAGCTTAGCTCTTCTCTTTGCATGAAAAACGATGTTTCCATACCTCAGGATCCATGCACTCCTCCTCGAGATTTGTTCCTATCTCGGACTATGTGCAAACCTCGATCTGCGCACCCATTAAATAGGTCTGCAACCTTAAACAGACATTAAATGTGAGTTCATTGTCATTGACTTAACAAGAGGCACCTTTAGCACAATGGTTAAGGCTTTGGTATCATATGATGGAGGTCGCAGGTTCAACCCCCTGTGATCCCCTCCTTTGTTGGCGCTTTGTTGCAACTTACGGATATATATATATATATATATATATATATATGGTGTGTTGTTATTTGTTATAATAAAAAAATTAAATGAGCCCTGTGCAAATATAGGTTATGGTTACATTGGATTCAAACAAAGCATGGGTCGAGGGATTTAGTCCTCGACCCCCTTTTCTGTTGAACAAACCTTAACACAAGTTCTTATAATATGTTTAACATATGACTATTAAGTCATATGTGATGGATGATTGGCAAGGCACGAGGTTATTATATGAGAGGTCAGGGGTTCGAAACCATTCGACCTCTTAAAAATTTGATAAACCTTACCCACTAATGGCCAATGGGAGGTTGCCACGTGGTAGCCTCTCATTGGTCTATCATCGCCACATGTCAAGATATAATTAGTCCACTTGTGTGTACATATTTCCACATCACCTTGCCAACTTGACATGCTACATCACCAACTACCTATCGTGTGTCACCATGTCAGGGTTGTACATATGTACGGTCATGCCACATGTCACCCTTGTAGTGGTGACACATGTCACCTTGACTTTGACCTTTGACTTTTTCTGGTTTGACATGAGATTTTACCAATCATAAAGTTTGCATACAAACTCTGTTTGAGGCAATTTTTGCGTTGTTGGAAAGTTATCGTCGAGCTCTACGCAATGAAGTAGTTTTTGAGAGCATTTGAGACAATAAAAGTTTGAGATTTTCTAGATCCTCCTGGACCTCTATGAGTATTCTAGATCCTCCTAGACCTCTGTGAGTGTTCCTGGATTCTCCTGGATCATACCTTCCCACTAAAGAACTTTCGTTCTTCCAAAAGTATGAATATTTCAACAACTTGGTGATGATAACTCTTACTCACTCTTCCACCTTATTGTGATGCTCTTATCCAGTAACTTAGTGATGATGAAGAGTATTCGCTCTTCAACCTTGTTGAATATTCAGGGACTCAATTTTCATCTTGGATCTTAGATATTAGATAAATGTACTTATGTTTGCTTCTCAGGAACATGTCTTTGACTCTGGCCTCTGGCACTGGAATTAATAGAATATATCTTCGGTTCTGGCTATTAGATTCCTTCATAAAAAACTTATGCTGACTGAATCTCTGCAATATCCAAATCTAAATTGTGTACTCAACTTCCACTCCCATCTCCTTCTATGCTAAATATAGTCTATCTCAGCCAATCTAAAACCAAGTCTAATGTTGATATATTACTTGGCATTTTTGGACTCTATGTTCATGTACTATGGATGTATATGTAGAAGTCTCTGAATGAATTCCATGTCCATTACCTTTCTTCTGCCTCGAAAGAAACTCTAAACATATTCTATATATTCATTTGTACTATCTGAACTGCTTTTTCTCAAGGTATACATCTACACAAACATGACATAATATCTTTGAATATGCTTACAGTGATAGTATACATCTTTACAAGTATATACCTTTTATCTTTATACAAAGAAGATTATTTCTCCTTTACCATCTCTAGGAAGATTTACATTACTTTGATGTTCTTCCCACTTCCGATCTACATGTTACAACTTCCTACATCCTTATGTTCCTTCACCTTTGGTACTTCATAATAAGAATATTAACTTAGACAATTCGATCCATACATAGTCCTTAGTTGATAACAAGACAATACAATTTTCTACACTCTTGTAGAAAAGATTCAAAATATTTATAAGATCCATCTCACTCTAGAACAAAGTGACTATATAGAAACCATTTACAAGATTCCTCTCACTTCAAACAATGTATAAGGTGGCTATATAGAGACCCTATTACAAAATTCCTCTCACTCTTAACAACATATAAGGTGGCTATATAGAAATTTTACAGAATTCCTCTCACTCTTAACATCTACAATGAGTGGCTTACAAGCCTTCTAAAACAACAATAGAAATAGACTCAGTAGGTATCTACATATGAATATTATCTTTAATTTTACAAATATACATATTTACAATTATGGATGGTTTATTTATGGACACATCCTCCCCTTAGTACCGGAAGGAGTCTCACAGCTTCCTATCTATGACAATGCCTCTAACACTGATGTTGAATCTGACATTAAATCTAACACAGAATGTGATGTTGAATTCAATAAACCACTAGAACAAATTATAGGTCTTCCCAGTAACCTGTATAACCTCTCCTTGCGAACACCAAGAACTATTGTTGTGTCTTGAGTAGCTTCCATTGAATACACAAGTACCTGGCCATTCTGGAATGCGAATAAATATATTTCATATTCAAAATCCACAAATAAGAGTAGGTTTACTTTCAAATATGTAAAATACAACATACGCGCTATTCCCAGAAATCCTCTCGACTCGAGATGAAATCTTACATATCCATACCCTTTTGTTGTTTATCTAGTGTTAGTTCCAAATCCTACATAACAATCTATGTTGATCTCTAAGAAAATCAGAAACACTGATCTCATCCTGGTCATGTGGTGAGATGATCCAATGTCTATGAAACATTTCTCGATGTCTTCATATGTCAGTCTATTAAGACCAACCATTAAGAAGTAGTCTTTCTCAAATATTTCAGAAAGACTATTGACTTCATATGGGGATGCTACATGTCTTCTTGCAAGTGCCTTAACATATTTACAGTTATTCTTCGGAGATAAGTTTGGATAAAGTGTCCAACACTTATCGATATGATGTCCACTCTTACCACAACAAGAGCATAATGTCTTGTTCCCATCTTGGAACCATGATCCCTTCTTGTCATTCCCTCTTTTCCTTTGTTTTTAGAAATGACCTTTACTTTTATCCTTCTTATTGGATGACTTATCTTGCATGGACTGTCTTCTTAGACATTTCTCCATATCATAGTTACTAGTTCCACAGGAAGCACATTGATACATAGACCATTTACCAATCTTACCAGTGGGAAATGTCTTCATTCCCTCTTTAGAATGCACATTTTTTTTATGAATATGTTTTAATTTGTTACCCTTCCTTGGGCCAGAAGGTAAGTCTAACTATTTATGAAGGACCTCTTCATCTAAATTTATCCTCACTACATCCATCCTTGAGCGTTCTCCATCTTGACAGGAAAAAGAATAATACGAGGAATCATGTTTCTCAATCATACCCTTTGAAGGAGTTAGTTTCTATTGCATCGGAGAATTTACATTCTCTACATGCCAATCTTCAAGGATTGATGCAAATGGTGCCAATACATGATCCTTGGTCTACAACTTCCTTTCCAACTCATGAAAAATGCCTCTATTGAATTCATCATGATATATCAGTCGATCTTGCAGCTCCTGCTTCTCTTCCTCGAGAGTTTGCAGTTGCATCCTTAATTCAAAATTCATGTTCTGAATTTTTTGGTTAATGTTCTTCTAGAGCCTTAACTTCATGAGAGATTTACTCATTTTGTCCTCTCAACAAGAGTCTTCAAAATATTCACCAACTTAAATTATTGGACCTCGTCACATCAACTTACAAATACACATCAAAACTAGCTCTGATACCACTTGATCCAAAAATCATTAATACCAATTATAATATTTAAAAACTCATTTTAGCATCTAACTTGATTTGGAATAATTCTTGATCGTATTGAGGTGATTTGCAGAAAAATGATGATGTGCTTATTGTCCAAAATCTCATAAAGTGGTGATTAATTGAAGAATTATGAGATAAAACAATAGAAAATAAAAGAACTCAAATAAACAATATTGATGTCATTATTTACTTCATCTTCAAGTCCCCTTTAGATAGTGATATTATTCTTCATTATCTCAAAATTTCAAATTACATTACAACATGGACTTACAAAAGACAATTTGAAGGACTCTCTTCAATTCCGCTGCTCAAACTCAGATATAGAGTTTTCCATTGAATTACTTGCAAAATTATGAGAAAAAGGAGTAAAAATTCGACCATATGATGAACTGGCTCAATTTTACTCTCTTTACATGCCAAAAAATGCATTATGGAACTCATTAATGGAAATCTGGACTAAGACTTTAAATAAAACATCTTAGCACAAAAATAACATAACCATTGAACTCATCTTGCAAAAATGAGAAAAATGAGTATAAACATGCCCATATGGAGTCAAAATATCTCATGGAACGTAAATCGAGACATACCATAGCTTATATCTTCTCTTGGAACACAAAATGATGCATATGTACCTCAGGATCCATGCACTCCTCCTCGGTATTTGTGCATGTCTTAGACCATGTGCAAACCTCGATCCACCCACCCATTAAATAGGTTGTGGGTATGACCAAGGTTCGCAACCTTAGGAATACATTAAATGTGAGTTCGTTGGCATTTCCTTAACAAGAGGCACCTTTGGTGAAACAGTTAAGGAATTGGTATCATATGATGGAGGTCACGGGTTCAACCCCTTGTGGCCCCCTCCTTTGTTGGTGCTTTGTTGCAACTTACTGATCTATGTGTGTGTGTGTGTGTTGTTATTGGTTATAACTAAAGTTTAAATGAAGCTTGCGTGAATATAGGTTATGGTTACATTGGATTCAAATGAACCACGGGCTAGGTTCTTTAGTCCTTGGCCCCTTTTTTTCCTCCGACCAAAACTTTACACATGTTCCTATAATATTTATAAGATATGACTATTAAGTCATATGTGATGGACTATTGGTAAGGTGTGAGGTTATTATATTATAATTCTAGGGTTCAACCTCGGTCGACCTCACAAAATTTTAATAAACCTTACCAGTTAATGGCCAATGGGAGGCTGCCACATGGTAGACTCTCATTGGTCTATCATCGCCACATGTCAAGACATAATTAGTCCACTTGTGTGTACAGATTTCCACATCATATTTCCAAATTGACATGCCACATCATCAACTACCTACCATGTGTCACCATCTCAGCACTATACGGATTTACGAGCATGCCACGTGTCACCCTTGCAGTGGTGACAAGTGTCACCTTGAGTTTGACCTTTGACCTTTTCCTGGTTTGATCTTAACTTTGACCAATCATAACGTTTGCATACGAACTCTGTTTGAGGTGATTTTCGCATCATTGGAAAGATATCACCAAGATATACGCAATCAAGTAGTTTCTGAGAGCATTTGAGATGGTCAAATTTTGATATTTTTTGAATCCTCATGGACCTATCGCGTATTGATCCCCTTGGCCCCCTAGCCCCCGAATATTCAACACTGCATTGATGCACCATCCTTCCAATATCTTATTTTTCAATATTGGATATGCTAGGCGCCACAACTAAAATATAGCTCCATGTGTATGGTTCCATGGCTCTTCCACTCGCATTCAAACTTATGTGATAGCATTTTTCCCTATAAATTCTTCAAACATGGGTTTACCCATGAATGTTGGATAAATCATTTATGCAAAAACACCTCCACTATTTCCTTATAATTCAACAGACTGCGATCACTCTGGTCAACTAGGCTCAAAACCTTAATGATTCTCATACCTTTGATGGGGTTTTCTTGTCTAACTCCTAATAGCATATCTCATTATTTGTTGTTCAATCTTATTTGGTTTGATTGTTAATATGTGTTCTTCCTTCCTTCACTCACACAGAGTAGACATACATAATCTCATTAATCCACAAAGACATTCACACACTACTTGAAGACCCTCTACTTATTTGTGTGATTGGATTCTCTTTGGTCTCTATATGGTGGTCTCCCCCTATATTTTACATTAATGACATTAATGATATTCTTGGCGGTCTCCCCTTGTCTTTGACATTAATGAAATTGATGATAGTCATAGTTCTATCTACCTTTGACATCAATGACAACATAATTTCTAACGAACTCCCCCTTTGTCATTGATGGAAACACAACCTTCTGAAACTCCTCCAGTATATGCAACCATAGATATCATCATTTGTTCTCATCTAGGTTGACTTCTTCCTACAAGTATCCCCCTATCTCTTTTCTCTCCCCCCTTTAAATCAATGGTAAATAGATTTTCTCCCCCTTTCACTTTACTATTTATTCTCTACTCCACAACCTTGTCTTTCTTTGTAGCACCCCCTCTACGTGTAATATTCTTGTAGTGCTTCATTGATTGGATGCCATAGGTACCACCCCTAATTTCTTTCTAAGATAATCAAATGCTTCTCTAGGAAGAGGTTTTGTATATATATCAACAACTTGTTCCTTTGTGCCAATAGATTGGAGTGTGTTTTGTATTTGGATGCATGATTGGATTCTTTAAAATGTTTATTGCAATGGTATTGTCACAAAGAATTGATATGGGATGATCATAATCTACCTTAATTTCCTACAATGTTTGCTTCATCCAGATCACTTGTGTGCAACATGTTGTTGTTGCAATGTATTTTGATTATATTGTGGATACAGATATTAAGGATTTCATTTTACTAAACCAAGATACTAGATTGTTTCCCAGAAATAATGCTCCACCACCGGTGCCTTTTCTGTCATCCACACTTCCTGCCCAATCTGCATATGTGTAAGTGTTGTGATAAATATTACCCTGCGGACAGGATAAGCTCCCCTTTGGACCAAGACTCCTATATTTTGTCCAAAGACAAAAGAGAACAAGTGGTTACTACTTTCCCTATATACATAACTCAATTGATCAAGAAAGAGAGAGGAAGGATGTGGTGTACCTTGTTGCGATGTTTGTCCTTGTTGCTCCAATATTGACACTTGATATCCAAGTTCCTTAATGCAACTGAATTACTGCAAATACTATAAAAGGAACTCTTCCTCCTACTCTAGATTATTATATAAATAAATATATATCTATGAATATTGAAATGACAATAAACAAGCAAATGTAGAACACGTGAACTTGAAAGGAATAGGCCAAGTTGACATTAATTGGAAAGCCAAAGAAGGAACTTAAAAATCATGATTGATGATGCAGTAACTTATCCAATATCTCCTTATCCAACCCTTTCATTAATATTGACATCAAAATGCAGATGCTTCTCCCAAAATCAATCGTTTGATACCTCAATTGTTCCCCCTTCACCTTGGAAATACCTTCAATATATAGGCTTGAGAGGCACAACCACCATGAGAAAATGAAGGATATGGTTGAGTATATGGATCCTTAAGGTTCATATATGATCCTAATATGAAGCCATATCATATGGGTCGAACAAAACCAACCTCATCCCAGGAGATATGGCCCTTAGAAAAAGGTGGAGGATCCCCAATTTCTCTCTAACAAGACTGGTGCTCCCCAGAGTTGAACACAAGGCACCATTATATAGAGTGGTGCTACTATAACATGGAAAGGGAGCATCATTCCATGAAGTGTAACTCCCCCAGCATGGCCAGGGGGCTCCACCCTTCATAAATCCCAAATTTGGTCAAATTTTCCAAGAAAAAGGGGTGTTTCTACTGTCAAATGAGAGGGATTCTTTTTCCAATGTGACTTAGGGATTGTGACAATTGTTTTCATGGTGTTAAGGGGTTGTGACACTTATAAAAGATAATTTTACACTTGGTAAGGTGCATACGAAACTTACAACAATGCACATGACACTTAACAAGGTGAATATGTCACTTTGTAACACTTGTGACACTTAGGGTGTGAAACTCATGTGTGACATTTCGGTGCATAACAGATGCTCCCTTAAGTGTGAGTTTAGAAGAGAAACTTATGCTCGAAACACTTTACAAATTCTTCAATGCAAGGGTGTTGGAGTAGGAGAACCTGGCAGAAGTTGCAAACAATCATCAGTCGGTATACAAATATGTTTCATTTCTGAGGCAGGCATAACTATGCTTGGAATACGAGATGACTCAAAGCATGGCCACCGACCAATACACTACGGATCCATGAGAATATTGACTAAGGATATATCCACTAGAGATACAATTTGGATCCATACATCCATGACATGAGTTGATCACAGCCATGAAGAATACACAATGGATATATGAGATGTCAAAACATATCCACGGATCAATATAATGTGGATCTATGTGACAATATATATATTTGTAACATTGCTAGCATGGTGATTGTACTGAAATATTTTTCATGCTAAAATCATCTCCATTGCATCCTAGGAAAATCACATAACAAGGTAAGTGCCCAACCCAGGTTCTTCGTCCCAATCCCAATGCGGTACGAATCTATCCATGTGAATAGATGATTTGATGTTGAACATGGTATAACCCACTTGATTATCAGTCATTGAGGTAAATTGTTAACAAGTATGAGGGAAATCACCAATGATGACAATGACTCCCAAGGTACCCCAGTAAATTCCAGCGAATGTGAATAAAATATTTGAGTTCAAACATTTGTGTAATCATCCGATCAGAGGTCAATGATGTAAACATATCGTCAGAAGTGAGTAAGCATGCCATTGAGGCATGAAGGTCCCAAGGTACTAAGTGGTTTCTAAGTCTAATTCTTGGATAATGTGTTGAAGTCAATAGGAGCAGACTCATCGAAGGAGGGCCATGATGTATCCCCCATCATCGACATGAAACATACATAGGAAATTGATATGATATGGTGAATGAAATGAGTATGGACTGACATAGGAAACGGAAATTGGTAATACTACAGATGGATGGTTGGAAGTGAAAATTCCCTTGAACATGATGAGGAACGACAACTGACTTGGAAGCATTGACTTGATGAGTACCAAAAAAATAATGTGATGGAAAATAAGATCACTCTTTGATTTGGATGAAAAAGTATAACGACACATGGAATTGGTATGACTTAGAAACAAGCAGATTACCCAACTGTAAGACGAGACGCAAACAAGTGCCATGTTCAAGGATGACATTAGCTGCCATAATGGATTATATTTTTCCCCATCCAGATATATGAGTACCTCTTTATTTTTTAACGAGTTTGAGGAGGATAATAGATGATCGGTATGGCTCATCCTTCGGATGATTCGCTCGACATATATTTAACGAGCATGAGGAAGGAGAGGTTCGGTCATGTAAGGGTCTTGGAGATTGCACTCACATAGGTCCTTCATGCATAGTTTAACGAGCCCAAAGAAGGTAAAATCAGTGTTTTTTCACATTTAGAGAGTCTAAAAAGAACTTAAAGACGACTCCATGGATGACTTTTTCGTAAATTTAGTCTCCCAAGCCCGAAAAAAGTGTAAAACAATATAGGGAAGAACTCTTCTAATCATGTTTGATTACAGTATTCTTTTTTTCATAAATAGTCTCACGAGGATGAAAAAGAGATAAACTACCACTCAAAAGATGCCCTTTCAAACCTTTTAACAAGTGTGAAAGGACACAAGATCACTCGACAATCTTTTCATGTTTAGGGAATCTGAAAAGATCTTAAAGACAACTCCAAAGAGTTCTTTTTTCATATAGCCTTTACGAGTCCAAAAAAGAGATAAAAGTATACTCGGTAATCTATTCTCATGTATTAACGAGCATGAGAAAGAACAAATATTGAACTCAGTTACATATTCTCATGTATTTACAAGCATGAGAAAGAACAAAGACTAAGCTCATTCTATAAAATACTATTACGTTATGATGGGAACAACCCCCAAGCAAGGATCACTCATGGCAGTGTGTCTCTCTAGAGGTGTTTTTCCCCCATATTCGTTGGTAGAAGCTAGTGGCTTCGCTCCAGCATGATGTCCAGGGGATGGATACCTTCCCCCCAAGTGTCATTTCCTTTGAAAACTCTTCTTCTTTCCTTGTTTAGGTGTCTAGTTACTAATAGGAATACTTTCATTAGGCGGAGGAAAAGAAGGTTTAAGTACTCGATCCAAAGTGAGACACGATTCGAATGGAGGTGGGTCCATTTCATTTTTTAACGAGATTGACAAAGACAATGAACTATGATCATAAGCATTTGTTTCATTTTTTAATGAGCTTGACACGGAAATAGAACTATGCTCGTCATGTAGGTTTCATTTTTACACAAGATTGAAACTAAAAACTATGCTTGAGACCTAATTGTTATACCAAGATTTGCCTCACCCCATCTAACTTGCTTAGAAGGCCTTTTCCATTTCCCTATGTAGACTTGAAGTCCATTTTTGCAATTCCCATAGCTAAAAAACATATTTTTCCACATATATGCGCCCTAACAGCTATACAACATGTGTATACACAGGTTACACCATTACATCCCGCGTACATCGGGTTTTGTTCCCAAAATTAAAAAATGGTGTCGGGTTTCCATTTCACATCACGAGATTCATGATCCTTGACCTTCCATATACTGGAAATGTTCAGACTCAACCCTTCAGTTCCATTTGAAGGCTATAAATGGGCCATATACTAGCTATGGAAGAGAGAGAAGAATTCAACTTTGAGAGAAAAGTTACTCTGGAGAAATTATTCACTTCATATTGAGTTTGCATCCCTTTGTCCTTTTAATTTTGAACACATTGTTCAGCGCCCAAGCTCTTCCCTATTTGATGGAGAATCTCATTGTCTCTCTTATATGAGCTTTCCTTTGGTGGAGGCCCAGCTGGAAGAGACTTAGTTTCTCGGTTCTGAGACATGTCGACATGGAAGTTTGTCATTCATACACTTTTCTTGATCATATTTTAATATAAATACTCTTTTCTAGTCCAATTAATGTCTTGCAAATATTTGAATTGTTATTCCATGGGCATATTTGTTATTAATATTGATGGATTATGTTATTATATATGCTAACTTTATATATTATCACAATATTCTTATGTGTTGGCGACGGAAGTCACCCCTGGATTGCAGCAAGAGCAGAGCCCGACGCCCATCAGTTTATGTCACGATTTGTTTAATGGGGTGATCAAATGGAGATTAACTCAAACGATGTGGTTCCAACTTTGAAACTAGGCCGAACATGCATGGGTGAGTGAGGTCTTAGATAACTTCAGACCGTGAGTTGCAGTAAGGGTGAGTAGGGGGAAGACTTATATCAGAGAGGTGCTAAGGTCTGTTATAAACATCGGGTTCCTAACAGACTGTGGAAGAAGACATCTAAACGCAAGATCTTCTTAGGCTCAGACGCAGAAAACCAGAGAAAACAATAGTGCCATAATAAATCCTTTATCACAACATAATTGCCATAATTCGTGCGAATCAGTCGATCACAAACTCTCTTAGTATAAGATGAAAACTTAGACGGAAGAAGAAAGACTGTCTGAAATTAAACAAGAAATCTTACATACAGATGCATACCCAGAACCAGGATATCTGCTAAAACTTTACAATCGGGAGCTTCGCTCTGCCATCGATACTTAAAAAATACAAACACTGAGTTTATTTACTCAGGAAAATTCTCCCCATTGAGGCGTGCCTCAGTCACCCAAAACTAGGTGTCCCTTCAATCGAACTCGTACTGATATCTTTCTTTAAATGCCACCTTAACTATGCATGGCTCCTATAAGGAGGGTAGCTGAGTTAATAAGTGTTTATATAGCGTGTGTAGACTTCTCTGTCGAGCTGAAGACTTTGGCATGGCTCCTTTGAGAAAATTGATACACAGGACTTCCTCGGGCAGACGGATTGACAGATCCTCCATTCCCCTTACTTAATGACTGAAAGGAGGTTTCAACCACCCGCTCTTGTCGTCATTTACTCCAGGCGAGAAACAGTATGAAGATCGGATCCAATGGCACTTGGAGACCGCGATGATCCTCTCTGTAACTGAACTCGGCGCTTCGTCCTTCTTTACCCAGCTCCTCTCTTTTTCCAAGTGACCATGAACTGTGACCACGTGCCTATTCTCATGGCGCTTTTCAATGTTTGTGAATATGAAGGGGTTGATCCCTGTTGATCGAAATCGCGATGAGCGATATGCCAAGACGGCTCGATCTGGTGCCATGCGTCCCTCAAATCTGATGGTTCTAAACTCATCCGACGTTGCAGTGGGCCCCAGGTCCTGAATGCTCTCGCTACTTCGCGTCTCGGGATATGATGGAGTTGTTTTTTGCGCGTTGGAGTTGCGATGAGCGAGGCGCCGAGATGGCTCTACTTGCTGACAGGTGTCCCCTCTGGCTGAAAACACTCCGGCGATGCTATGGGCCCGAGTCCTGAATGCTTTCGGTGCTTCACGTCTCGCAGTTGGGAGGAGGCTGGTCCTCGTTCTTCAAATTTGCGAAGGGCGAGGAGGCGATGGAGCCCGATCGTGCGCCACGTACTTCTCCGGGATGGACGGCTGAGATCTTTTTTTGGTGATATATAAACGCTATCCATTGCGCTAATCCTGGCGCAACTCTGCTAACCTCGATTACCCACCGATCGTTGATCTGCTCTATACATGGATCCTGGTCATTGACGACATAACTTCGCCCGCTCGCTTGATTGGAAGCCGTAAAATGAGATTTTTCCATGCTGCGCTCGGGCGCTTCTCGTGTAACTTGCAGACCCGAATTCTCTCGAGCCCGAGACAAGAATTATCGCTAACATTAGGCTCCATGGGGGATAGAGTCATCCATGCGATGCTCTAAGAACTCCTTCCGCAGCTTCAGTGCCTTGCTATTGGGCTATGGAGTCACCTATTAAGCCGAAAACATGTAAAAAGAAAGTACACAAAGGACTCAAAGACAATATTTACAAACAGAAGGAGCCGTCTAAGGCTCAAATAAAATATTTTTTCAGAAAATGCCCATTCACTGGGCTGCTGAAAACCTGTTCACCCTCCAGATCCTGCAACCCATATGTGTTGTTGGAGAAAATCTCAGAGATTTTAAAGGGGCCGATCCAGAGGGCATCGAACTTGTTGTGCTTGCCTTTATCTTGTCTGGGTGCGTCCCAGTTAAATACCAAGTCCCCGATCTCGAACTCCTTTTTCCTGACCTTTCTGTCAAAAGCCTGTTTGATCTTCTGTTGATGACTGTAAGCTGCGTCCCTCACTTGTTCTCTGACCTGTTGCGCTTCCATTATCTGATGAATTCTTCTGATCATATGATCTGGTTCTCCCTCATAGTCTTGAAAGAAATTCTCCACAGGTAAGGCGAGCTGAGTAGGGAAAACTGCCTCTGCTCCATAGACTAGTTGAAATGGCGAAGTGCCCAGAGACTTCTTCGTTGTGACACGATCGACCCACAGAGCAAATTTTAACTTTGAATCCCAGGCTCTTTTGTTATCCTCTAACAATCTTTTGATGATCTTTATCAGGCTTTTGTTAGAAGATTCTGCTAAACCATTGTCCTGGGGATAGTAGGGGGTGGAGTGAATTAGCGAGATCTAGAACTGCTCACAGAACTTAATTAGAGGTTCAGATTTGAAAGAAGCAGCATTATCGGTGACGATCCTGCTGGGACAGCCAAATCGGGCTATGATATCCTCCAGGAAGTTGATAATTACTTTGTGTGATGCACTTTTGGTGGGGACAGCTTCTATCCACTTGGTGAAATAATCTGTTGCAGTCAGGATCCATCTGTGTTGACCACTTGAGGGAGGATGAATTTCTCCGATGAAGTCCAACCCCCACTGTTGAAAAGGTGTCGAAGCTACTATGGGTTTTAATGGCAGTGATTTGAGTTGTTGCTTTCCTAAGAACCTTTGGCATTTGATGCAAGCTCTGATCTCCCTGCAAACATCGGGGAATCAAGTGGGCCAGTAATACCCAGCTCAGAGTATCTTGTGAACTGTGGTCTTCCAGAAATGATGACCTCCGCAAAGGCCGCTATGAAAATCAAACATAACCTTTTGGGCCTCATGTGGGTCCAAGCATCTCAAAAATACCCCTAGAGGGTCTTTCCAGTATAAGGCTTGATCAATGAGGCAATACCTGAGCACCTTGAGCTTTAGAGCCCTTGCTTTGCTTTTTCCCATTCCATCGGGGGGCTTCAATTCTTGCACAAAGTATAAGATATCCTTGTACCAGGAGCATGTTGCTAGAGACAAGGCATCCTGAAAATTCTTGTTGGATGACTCAGCTTGCTCGTTGATGAAGCTAATCCCTAAGACTTTGCAATTAGATTCAGCCAGCAACTTGGCCAAACCCTGCCCCTTTATCAACTTGGTGGGCTTAATCTCCAGATCAAATTCTAGGATCTTGGCAATCCACTTACCCCTTCTTCCGTCTATGTCAGGCTGTATAAGAATGTCTTTCACAGAGGCCGAAGGAATGTATGCAGTGATTTTTGAGTGCAATACATAGACTCTGAAAGCTTTGAGAGCTTTCACCAATGCATAGGCCTGTTTTTCCATGATCTCGTATCGGACTTCTGCATCTCTCAACGCCTTGCTGAAGAAGGCAATGGGCTACTCTCGTCCTTCCTCATTTCTCT
>ML792711.1:0-32435 GCA_009831015.1 Picea engelmannii | reverse complement strand
ACAAGGATTTCTCCCTCCAATCCCAGACCGGGAGGGGAAAACTCAGCAGGAACACTCCCAAAATTCAGGAAACGGGAAAGTTGTGAAGGAGGTCTACTAAGAAACTGAGGAGGAGAAAATGGGGTTCTTACAGAAGGAGATGGCAGATTACCTGTTTCAGCAGTGGAAGCTTCTTCTTCAGGGACCTTCCCTTTTCTGAGAACCACCTCTAGATCGGTTTCAGGTGTAGCTAGGGGCAGTTGTGGATGAGATCACGTGTGTCTACCTCTGAAATCCACAATTAATAGAATAGGTTCTCCCCAGCGGAGTCGTCACAATGGAGTCGCCAGGTGCACAGTAGAAATCTTGATAATTCTGATATCTGATGCACCTTCAGAATCAGTTAATCATTGTCGTTCAATCCCAGGGAAAATATTCAACTTCGTCCCTGGCAACGGTGCCAAAAATGTTGGCAACGGAAGTCACCTTTGGATTGCAGCAGGAGCAGATCCTGACGCCCATCAGTTTATGTCATGATTTGTTTAATGGGGTGATCAAATGGAGATTAACTCAAACGATGTGGTTCCAACTTTGAAACTAGGCCGAACATGCATGGGTGAGTGAGGTCTTAGATAACTTCAAACAGTGAGTTGCAGTAAGGGTGAGTAGGGGGAAGACTTATATCAGAGAGGTGTTAAGGTCTGTTATAAACATCGGGTTCCTAACAGACTGTGGAAGAAGACATCTAAACGCAAGATCTTCTTACGCTCAGACGCAGAAAACCAGAGAAAACAATAGTGCCATAATAAATCCTTTATCACAACATAATTGCCATAATTTGTGCGAATCAGTCGATCACGAACTCTCTTAGTATAAGATGAAAACTTAGACGAAAGAAGAAAGACTGTCTGAAATTAAACAAGAAATCTTACATACAGATGCATACCCAGAGCTAGGATATCTGCTAAAACTTTACAATCGGGAGCTTCGCTCTACCATCGATACTTACAAAATACAAAGACTGAGTTTATATACTCAGGAAAATTCTCCCCACTGAGGCGTGCCTCAGTCACCCAAAACTGGGTGTCCCTTCAATCGAACTCGTACTGATATCTTTCTTTAAATGCCACCTTAACTATGCATGGCTCCTGTAAGGAGGGTAGCTGAGTTAATAAGTGTTCAGATAGCGTGTGTAGACTTCTCTATCGAGCTGAAGACTTCGGCATGTCTCCTTTGAGAAAATCGATACACAGGACTTCCTCAGGCAGACGGATTTCCAGACCCTCCATTCCCCTTACTTAATGACTGAAAGGAGGTTTCAACCACCCGCTCTTGTCGTCATTTACTCCAGGCGAGAAACAGTATGAAGATCGGATCCGATGGCGCTTGGAGACTGCGACGATCCTCTCTGTAACTGAACTCGGCGCTTCGGCCTTCTTTATGCAGCTCCTCTCTTTTTCCAAGTGACCATGGACTGTGACCATGTGCCTATTCTCATGGCGCTTTTCGACGTTTGTGAATATGAAGGGGCTAAACCCTGCTGATCAAAATCGCGATGAGCGATATGCCGAGATGACTCGATCTGGTGCCATGCGTCCCTCAAATATGACGGTTCTAAACTCATCCGACATTGCAGTGGGCCCCAGGTCCTGAATGCTCTCGCTACTTCGCGTCTCGGGATATGATGGAGCTGTTTTTTGCGCATTGGAGTTGCGATGAGCGAGGCACTGAGATGGCTCTACTTGCTGCCAGGTGTCCCCTCTGGCTAAAAACACTCCGGCGATGCTGTGGGCCCGAAGCCTTAATGCTTTCGGCGCTTTGCGTCTCGCGGCTGGGAGGAGGCTGGTCCTCGTTCTTCAAAGTTGCGAAGGGCGAGGAGGCGATGGAGCCCGATCGTGTGCCACGTACTTCTCCAGGATGGACGGCTGAGATATTTTTTTGGTGATATATAAGCACTATCCATTGCGCTAATCCTGGTGCAACTCTGCTAACCGCGATTACCCGCCGATCGTTGATCTGCTCTATACATGGATCCTGGCCGTTGACGACATAACTTCGCCCGCTCGCTTGATTGGAAGCCGTAAAACGAGATTTTTCCATGTTGCACTCGAGCGCTTCTCGTGTAACTTGCATACCTGAATTCTCTCGAGCCGGAGATAAGAATTATCACTAACATTTTGTATCTTAGTTGGTGAGGACAAGTTGCAGGTGTATAGCTTTGAGTCAAATGCTCAACGGTGGTCTTCTTCGAACATCTAGACGAGGTAGGCTCTTTGTCTTGTCTTGTTAGCATCTTTTTTTATACAACATACTTGAGACTAGAGTTTATTTATGTAGTCATTCCGTCTGTTGTGGTTTACCCCATGCCATAGAGTGATTTTCCTCATAACAGAATTGGCGACCGTACTGGGGAGGGAATCTTCTTTTCAGGGTTTGGAGTGTTTTTCTGCTTTGATTTCTCTTTGTTAGCTTGAGTTATTGTCATATGATTGCTTGACCACCTCTTTTCAGTTTTACTATGAGTTTCTTTACCTTATCCTTAACCTGGCAGTGTTTTAATACACATATGTGGTATTTCCCTTGACAGACACATACATATGTGAGTTGTTGTTCTATAGGGTGTGTACATACGCGGTTTGAGAAGTGATTTTTTATGGTTGTTGAGTCTTCTTGGGTCTTTGTCATGACTGTTAAGTGCCTGCAGAGTGATAGGAAACCTTTCTTTGGTTGAAGTTCTGAGCGGTTTTTCTTTCTAGTCATCTTTTTCATTGGTTGTCCTTGCATCTTGGGTTGGGTGTTTGCTTCTTGATATCCTGCTTGGTTTGTCTCTTTTTCCTTACAGTGGGGTTTATATATCAAGTTGTTGTTCAGTCCTTGCATTTTCATTTCTTTATATTGAAAATACAAAAAATATACAGTTTGCATGTTGGCATTTGATATTTTGGGTTCTTATTATTGATCTTGATACATGTATGGAAAGATTACATCTTATTTGAAATTGCAGAATTGAATTGAAAGTTGCATTTTTGAAACACATATCATTTATTGAGAATTGAAGTTAGGAATTTGCATTATATTCATATTCATTTATTTTACTTGTTGAGTCATAACATCATCAGTTTCATGACCACATATTTTGAGTAAACAAAACCACTAAAAATAACGCTGATAAATTTAAAATTGATTAGAAACGATTTTATTTTTCAAGGTGCACAAACTAGCTTAAGATTTAGAGACTTGGAATAGGGTTTTGTGAGTAAAACTTCTCCAAGCCTGCTATTAAACTCAACATATGTGTCTAAGGGAGTGTTGAAATCCATTGTATAATTGGTGACGTTGGGAGGCTCGACTCACACCGGAGTTAACCACGAGGTCATGTGAATTTGGTTGAAGAGATATCCCTCCAATACCTTCTTAGCGTCAGATATATTTATGGGGATCTCTTCGTATCTGGGGGTCTTGCTAGTGCCTTTACCTCTGTGAGAGGCGGTTCTTTCAAGATTTTGGGCTTTGTTACCCTGCCCATAAGGTGGACCTGACTTACAACTATTCACCTGTGCATTGGTTATATCATGGTGGCTTTAGTTGCTTGACATAGGTAGCCACATAGGTTACTTGCAAAGGTTATTCTACAGGTACCCTGGGTCAGATAAGGGTCGGACAACACACGACCTTTATGGAGGATTACCTCCCCAGGGGGATCTGACCAACTGCGTTGTTAAGCCCACGAGGGCCCTTATAATTGATTTGGATACCTTAGATCTTTTGAAGGGAGTCGTAAGCCCCTCTTGGGATAGGCATACCTAATTTAGGGAGGGAGGCCCCTTTCAACCACTTTGTCTTGTTTTTGTGCATATTGGCCTTTTTTTTTTATTTTGGTGTGGTCTTTGATTGTTAGTTGGCCTTAGGATTTTTTTTTATATCTCAAGTCTTGAGTCACCGTGGAGTCATACCAGCTTCCTCGCAGGTCTCGTCGTTTGTTGAAGTTACCACCACATCTTGAGTCTTTTCCTTCTAAAAGGTGTAAAGTTATCAAACGTGGTACACACACCTCCACCTACCAAAATTGTGACCATACAAGTATGAGTTCTGAGTCAATCAGAAATATATTGGGAGTCCTTCAACTCCCATACCTATCGTAGTTAATGGAACTCCTTCTACACCTTCGACCACTACGGTTGTAGTGTCGGAGGTCCCGATCATTACTCCTATCTGAATTGTAGTTAATACTCAACCCATAGTAACGAACCCTTTTGGGTCTCTTTTTAGTTCCTCGGGATACAATACTCATTCCATCCCTTCGGCCTCTAGCCCTTTCTCTTATGGTATGTTGAATTTCACATCTCAATTTCCATCCTTCATTCCAGCATCTAATATGAATCCTAGTATTTGAATTTGGGGCATGGCTCCTCCGCATATTCCACTCTCATTTGGTGGTGCTCATATTCCCCAAATGACTCCTACGGTTGGAAGCCTACCTCCTTTTCACCCCGAGTCTAATCCTAGTCTTAATGTTCTTGGATGGAGTAATCAACCAGGAGGACAAGTTGTTGTTATGTTCCATTATTTACACCTACCTCCTCCACACCGATTAGGACCAAAACGTTTGGCATGAGGAATCCACCTCTATCCTCTGTATTTTCTCCTGGAGGAGGTCAGTTTCATACTTTGGGAAACCCCCAAGCTGAAGCTACTCCAGCTGGGGGAAATGTTCACAACCCTCAACATAACATTCCTACTATAATGGTTCCCATCCAACCCCTTATGAATCATTTTGGAGGAGGGCTTTACAATCTTGGACAGGGCCATGGTGCATACCAAAACCCTGGATGGGCTGAAATTCCCCAACATCAGTCTTTCCCAAGAGCTCGGGGCCATATGTCGCAACCTCGTCTCCCTTTTCTAGCCACACTCATTTTTCTAGACTTTTCAATATTAATGAATGACTCGGTGCCTCATGACCTGACATGGTCCCCCGTCCCCACCAAGGTTCCTTCGGATATTATGAAATTTGAGGGAAAGACTGGTGAGGATCCTAGTGATCACGTCACTACTTTCCATCTTTGGTGATCTTCCAATTCCCTTAATGACGATTCTATTCATTTTATATTGTTTCAGCACACCCTCACGGGGGTTGCAGCGAAATGGTACATAGAGCTACCAGGGGGGATGTACGGGAATTTTAATCAGATGGTTTTAGTTTTCCTCAACCACTTCCAATTGTCAGTTCGTTATGACATCGGCATAGAAATTCTGTCGGCCCTCTTCCAGGACAAAGCCATCCATATCTTGGATCACATCCAAGAGTGGCATAGACGGAAGAGGTTGATCAAAGCCTACATTCCTCCAGAGTTCTTGTGGGAATGGTTTCTTAAGTATTTACTTCCTTATATTTTGAAGGATGTCTCTACATATGGGATAACATCTGAAGAGGAAGTGATTTTCAAATCCCAGCAGTTAGATCTCATATATTATCAGTCTAGGATGTTATATGAAATTATTCCTAACGCATTGAGGTCAAACTACGACCCTAGGAAAAATCTCGGGCCTCATGCCAATGGAATTATAGGATCCGCAAATGTTAAATCTACATACTTGGTGACAAACCAGTTGAAAGAATTTTCTCTAAGATAGTTTGTAGGAGGACAAGCTTTGTTTGTTTCCTCCACTCCCACTCAGTCAGTAGATGTACATTATGTGCAGTCATCGACCAACCCGAATGGTAACCAACAACTAGGAGGTAATAAAAAGAAAATACATGGTAACAATCGTAAGAATGGGAGGAATGATAATAAACCTAAGGAAAATGCTAACAATGATAGATTGAAGGTTAATGTTGGTGAGGGAAAGAAAGAGAAGCGGAAGGTGAAATTACCTTATAATATTTGTATTGATGATCACCTTACTTATTTTTTCCCCAAACTCGAGGAAGTTGCGAGGCTCTTATCTCTATTGCCTGTTGTGCTGACTAACCCTTTTCTGCATAATCAACACATGGCCTCGAGATCCTCTAATGTTGGAAATTTGATGAGTGGGAGTCAAAACCCACCAGCGCATGAAGGTGAGCATCTATGCATAAATATGGTCAAGTCTCAGATTAATGTAGCCACTTGGTCTCGCGATAACAGTTCTTCACGGGTTGTTTCAAGTCTAAATTCTCCCCCTCCTCTAGAGATGCCTTTACAAATAACAAAATCCAGATCCTTCACCTCGTATTCTAAAAGGAGTACTTAAACGCTCTACCCACAACCCTAATTCTAGAGTTTCCCAGAACTACTCTATTGTTGAGGATCTGGGTCAAACCGCTTGCATGATGTCGGCTTTGGAGGTACTCCAGACGTATCCTTCACAGAGGAATGCCTTGTTATCTGCATTAGGATCTCTATACCCCTATGGATCTAAGGTTAGCAAGTTTGTTGTCACAGATTTGAAGCCTTGCTTTCCTTACCACGTGACCTTTCAAATCCATGTGGATTACTCAAAGTATACCATCAAACGTATTGTTATTAATGAAGGCGTTGCAACATGTGTGATGTCCCTAACCTATTGGAAATCCATTGGCTATCCAACCCTCTCTGAATCACTGACCATGTTGACCACATTTGATGGTTGTTATTTCTGTTCCCATGGTATTCTTCCTACCTTTCTGGTCCAATTAGGTGGGAAGACAGTGGAGGTGGATGTCGAGGTGGTTGATGCACCCCTTGAATATAACTTATTACTAGGGTGTAATTGGACTTATGTTATGACTACAGTTGTATTGTCTATTTTTCGTACTTTATGTTTTCCTCACAATGGGAAAATCGTGATGATCGATCAGTTGTCCTTTGCGCATGCTATCCCCAATGCATCAGTTGGAAATTTGATCTCCGTGATTGATAATTCTCAATTGGAAACTGAGGATATTGGTGTCGGAATGTATTCCTCCCTTACGAGTAGCTTTGATTTTGTGGTACCAATTCATCATATCTATGCCATGTCTAGTAGGTATGCTTCGTCAATGAGGTTCGTTCCTTTCAGCACTTGGTATTTTAACGATCCTTGGACCCTACCTTCCCCGACCTTGTATTGTGAAGTTCGGTCACATATTGGAATGGCGATGATACAAGTGGATATCGGTGGCCACCCACCTATTCCACTGGCTCGAAAAATAGTTTTCCACCTTGGCAGTTTTTCGGGTTCCAAACTTCCAGGGCCGTTTTGAGTCCCTAAATGACGTTTTTTGGGGATTTGGGGCCCAAGGGTCTATTGAAGGCACTACCCTAGGCCAGTAAAAAAAATTTCTTCTCAGTTAGAACTTTCCAACGGGCTATTGTGCACCTAAAACGAAGATCATATGCAAAAGTTATGACCCTAAGAAGTTGATGTACTGACTTACCCAAACGGGGCCCACATGAATTTTGACGCTTCATCTCCTAGGGTTAGGTTTTTGGATGTCTAGGGTTTTTGACATTCTTGTTTATTTTAAAAGGCCTTGAGAACCTCATTGTAACCATATTCTTGCGAATGAGCGCATCCGTCACATCTCTTCTCAGACATAAGCTACCACCATTCCAACAAGCTTGTTTTTTGTTGCATTTTACATTTTCATCTTATTTCCTTATTGAATAGAAAACCAGTTTTATTGTATCTTTGTTATTTTGTGTTAAGAATATTTTAATAATCTATATTCATTTCGTTCTGTTCATAAAATAAGGATCATGCGATGACACTTTCGGCAACAGAGATAGTGTATTAGGTTGTTCTCGACTCTACTGCTGACCCAGATCCTATCCCCTCGCAAACGGACGAGGAGGATCCTGTTCTCCAGCCCATATGGGCCACTTCATCGTCTTTATCACATGATTTACTCAATGATACTTTACCTTCGGATGAAGCAATCATAGAACCCACAAATAGTTTTGATAGGCCATGGGATGATATGCAGCATCGCTCTTACTTCCTCCCAGAGCTTGTTAGGATCGAACAAGACGATTTTAGATCTACCTTGAGTGAGATAGTTGGTCACATTGTAGTTCCACTTGATATGCACAAAATTTATGTCGAAGGAAACATGGCAAGTATTTCTCCTACCATCACAATCGACATCTCTCGTATTCCTGCTAAAATTGAAAATGTAAATATTAGTGCGAATTGTTTGCCTGAAGAAATTCAGATCTACACTGACCTCTTCAAATAATTTTGTGATGTATTTTCTTGGTCATATGAAGAGATGCCAAGATTCAACCCTCACATTGTTGAACATGAGATTAAAACCTACCCGGATGTTAAGCATGTTCGACAATGAATTAGAGTTGTTAATTCTAGGAAGGCCCCTACTATTAAGGTAGAGGTGGAGAAATAGCTTAATGTAGGTTTTATCTACCGGGTTCCCCTGACTGAATGGGTATCCAACCCCATTCTCGTGAATAATAAGAAAGGAACCATCTGTGTCTATATGTATTTTCAAGACCTAAACAAGGTATGTCCTAAATACAACTTCCTAACACCTTTCATTGATCATATTCTCGATGAGTGTGAGAGAAGCAAGGTTTTTTCTTTTATGGACGGATTTTTAGGATACAACCAAATTCAGATTAAACTCGAGGATCAACATAAGACGGCATTTATTTGTCCTTGGGTTACCTTCGCATACCAGAAAATTCCTTTCGGCCTTAAAAACACCGAAGCAACCTTCCAATGAGCCATGACCTTCGCTTTTCATGATCTTAATCATATAGTTGAAGCCTACCTCGATGATCTTGTTGCTCACTCTCGTGAGAGAGTGGATCACTCTACCCACCTTCAGCTAGTTATTGAGAGATTTCACTATTATTGCATTCGTTTGAACCCTCATAAGTGCATCTTTTGTGTTAGGTTGGGTCATCTTTTAGGATTCTTAGTCTCTAAGACTGGGATCATGGTGGATCCTTTTAAGGTTGAGGAAATATTCGTCAGCTTCAAGGTTTATAGAGGAAATCTAAATTATTACATCGGTTTATAGTAAACTATGCCAATATTACTAAGGGTTTCATGCGCCTCTTGAAGAAGGACACTCCGTTTATATGGGATGAGCGAGCCCAAGAATCCTTTGATGCTCTTAAGAAAGCCTTGGTATTGACACCTCTATTGAAGCCTCCCGACTACAGTAGAGATTACTTTCTTTATATCACCGATGCAAAGGAACGGTTGGTAGGTTTTTAGTTCAGGAAGATGATGAGCTCCATGAGCACGTCTTCTACTACCTTAGTCGAAATTTAGTCGGTCCTGAACTCAAGTACTCTCATGTTGAAAAGCTATCTTTGGTTGTCGTACACGTGGTTCAAACATTATGACACTATATATTGCTTTGTAAAACTATCGTAGTTCATGATGTCAACCCATTTCAATACGTCCTTACTAGGTGTATCATAGGGGGGAAATATAATAAATGGATTGTCATCTTGCAAGAGTTTGATCTTGATTTTGCTTCGGCAAAATCCAAGAAATCACTATTTTTTACCGACTTAATATCGGACTTCCCTCGGTTATATGAGGACGTTATTCATGTCGATTCATTTGTGGATGAACACGTTTTCCTTGTCTCATATTTGGACCCCTGGTATGGAGACATTTTGATCTATCTTCAAACCTTGAAGTTATCTCAACATCTTTTGAGAGATAATCGAAGGTGTATATGATATCAAGCTAAGAACTACCTTATCTTTGGTGACACTTTGTATCGTCGATGCGTAGATAATATCTTGCATCATTTCTTGACTCACGAGGAGGTTGATTCTATTCTTAATGACTGTCACAGTGGGGCTTGTGGTGGTCATCTATCTGGGCTTGCGAAAACCCAAAAGATATTACGAGCCAATTATTTTTGGCTGTCTATTTTTAAATATTGTGTCGAAGCGGTGTGTCGAAGCGGTCAAGAAGTGTCACCCCTACCAGGTGTTCACTCGAAATATGTGCTCCCATCCAACCCCTCTTCACCCGATCATCACCATCGGTCCCTTCACCAAGTGGGGGGTGGATTTTTTGGATTGCAACCCAACTTCGGCTAGGGGGGATTAGCATATTATTGTGGTCATAGACTAATTTACTAAGTGGGTTGAGGCCATGCCTACAATTAAATATGATTGTAAGACTGTTGCATTTTTCATGTTCAATCAAATTATATCCCGGTTCAGAATCCTGAGTGAGATTATCACTAATCATGGCAGTCAATTTCAGAATGAAATGATGAAATAATTAGCATTTAAACTGGGGTTTAAACATGGTCATTATTCACCTTACTATCCCTAGGAAAATGGACAAGTAGATGCCGTGAACAAGTCTCTCAAGACTATTTTGCAGAAAACTTCCAGCCAAAGCAAATCTGACTGCATCTCATGTTGTACCCTGCGCTTTGGGCATATCGAGCCTCAATTAATACTTCCTCCAGTTTTTCTCCTTTTAAGTTAGTACATGGTGTGGAGTTGATCCTTCCTATTGAATGTGAAATCCCTTCTCTTAAACTAGCAGTTAAGATCCTACCTGACATTTTTGATCTCAAAGAACATCTCGTACACCTAGAGAGCCTAGATGAGCATCGTCGATATGCCTCTATGGCTATCGAAGTGAATAAACGATGTGTCAAGGTCTAGTTTGATAAGTTTGTCTATCCTCGGAAGTACGTTGAGGGTGACTTGGTCCTCTTGTATGACCAAGCCAAAGAACCAATGGGGGTGGGCAAGATCAACCCCATGTGGCACGGTCCTTATATCGTGCGACGTGTCTTAGAAAAAGGATCCTACGAATTAGAATACTATGAAGGGAATATGTTGGTTGAGCCCAAAAATGGGCTCTACTTGAAAATATATTACGCTTAAGCCCCAAGCTTGGGCATAAATCTCTGTATACTAGTGTATCTTAGTGTATATATCCTTTCCTTTTCGTCATCAGCTTGCTTATCGAGTTTTCCCTTGGTTGGCAAATGTCAATGGAGTCTTCAGTTTACTTAGGATTCGTAGATGGTGCCAGTCATCATACACGGAACTTGACTTTCGCTGCTTGGGTTGTTTACTCACCCAAGGGTCAACTGGTGTCTTTAGGTGGTGTTTTTCCAGGGCCATCAACAAATAATGTGGGTGAATATAGCGTCGTTATAGATATTTTACGCGATGCCATTTCACATGGTATTCATTCTTTAGAATTTCTCCCAGACTCCCAGTTAGTAGTATGTCAGTTGAACGGAAGTTATCGTGTGTGAGACCCTTCTCTACTCTGATGATTCCTACGGGTACAAATTTTGGAATGACATTTTGATTTTATTACTTATAATCACATACCTAGAAGTTCTAACTATGTATCTGATGCATATGATAATTATGTTTTAGATTGGAATTTTTCACATAACTAAAGTAAAGAAAACACATTCACCAATGTACACACTATAGTATAAGTAAAGTCGAAGACCAATGTTTTTATATTTCATTTCTCCAAAAAATATGGTGTTATAGTAAAAAATTGGGGCTCGCACCCTCAAAATACATATACAGACGATTGATACAATAACCACGACATCTACGCATGTGGCGCTAGATGTATGTCATGATAACATACTACAGTGTTTGTGAGACGTCGAAAGAGTCACACCCATGCACAAGGCACACCCACCACTTGTCACTGCATCTCCTTTGGCATATCCTCTACCTGAACCATGGGTATTATGTGTGTCAAACGAGATAGGTTTCCCTTCATATTTTGAAGCACTCTCTCCACATTTCCTCACGCTATCTCATCCCCTCAGTTCCTCCATCGGTGTTGTTGGAATCCATCTGGTCGTTGCGGACCTACGTCTGCACAACAAATCATTTTTGTTAGAATACTTGACACCATCCAAAAACATTTTTGTTTTTTTATTCCCTTTAAAAAAAACACAAAAAAATGAAATATATTTGAAAATCATTCCATACCTACGTCTCTATAGGCGGAACCTGGTGGTAATGGCATGTCTGGGTCTCCTCTGAAGTCGATCCCTGCATAAGGTTAGTCCTCGAGGGCTATCACCTGTCAGCGCCACTAGGAGAAGAACTCATCATTGTAGGCAGTCGGTACCCTACCACCTCCCAACCACCTCATCACCTCAGTCCACCATGACATGGTTGGATCAAGCGGTCTATGCAGAATGATATCAACTCTAGGGCTCAATATTGGAACCTTCTCGAAGAAAAAACTACATAATATAGATGCGAACACGAAGTTCTTCTTCCTACCTTGTTTGCAGTACTTCAACTAGCTCTTCATGGTAGCTAGTAGTGAGGTGCACCAGCCATATATTGTGGGCCATAAGAACTCAATGGATTAGAACATCAGTGGACTTGATTCCTGATGCAATGAGGTTGACCCCATGATCCATGTAATCATGAGAACAAAGATATTTAAACTCAAGATGTTGATCACCCGAATAGGGAGTTGGATCCCTACCTTTTTTGTGCCTGCAACACAGTGAGCGGAGATGTATTCCTCTATGTTCATTCCACTCCCAGCTCCCTTGGCTTTGAGGTTCACCACCACACCCCTACATGACAACCCTATAAGAAAGTATATATCCTCGAATTCAATTCTCAATGGTTGCCCATCCAGTTTGAAGGCCTCTGTATCCGGATCCCAAAAGTTCACCAGAATTTGGAGTAGCCTCACTTGATCCCTCATCCCTTTGAGAGACAAAAACTTATAAATCCCACATATTTTTAATGCTAATTGGTCCCCTGGATCTCTTTCCACTGCAGCATCAACTTCCTCGTGCTCTCTTTCTCTCCATTCAAGTACCATCCTGCAAGAAAAATCCAATTTTTGAGTCAAATTCCTTTAAAAAAACAAGTTACAGACTTGTACGCGAGCTGCAGTTTACATGGTCGTGTATAGGGATGCATATACACGGGTTTTTTTATAGCAGTCATGTATAGGACTGCGTATACACAACCCAGTGATCTATAGCTCGTGTACACCCTATTTCCTAATTGGCACATTAACAAACTCAAAAAGTTAGACCTAATTTCAAATTCCAATCCACTAGAAATGAAGAGGAGGGAAAGAGTACTTACTTGGTCTAGACGGTTGTAAATTATGTCGTTCGTAGCTCTCGCATTCAACACTTGAAGGTCGCGGGAAAATTTGGTCCAAAATGCACTATTTGGGTGAAAATGTGAAATGGTATGGTAAAATTGGTTATTTTTACTATTTATAGAAAAAAATTTACCCACTTTACATAGTTTTTGCTAATATTTTGACCTGGTGGACTAATAGTTCATTGGAAGGAGATGGTTTTGGTGGTTTTATCCAGGGATTCTTGCGGTTTCTAGCTTCATTTCGCCCATTCGTGACCTTGGCAAGTCTAATTTTGTTGACCAGCATGTAGGATAGGTCCTCACTCCATATTGCATTTTTACATTATTCTATGTCTATGATCCATATGCCTTAGGTACGAACCCATTTATTAGTGATATGAAACCTTCTTACTACTACTAGAAGTGTCATTGTTGAATGGTAGAGGCTAACCAAACATGGGTACCCTAGTTAGAACCTTTGTGCCATCTAGTGCCCATGCAGAGATTATTCCACAAAGACCAAGATCCCCTTATATATCCAATATGTCTTTGTGTTCGAGCCTCATATTCTTACTCATGAGCATGTTGACCTATACCTTCAGGACTCCCACGAGTCTTGTTTAAGCTATTTTCCGACTCTCTCAAAAAGAGAAAAGATTGTTGAGTGAACTTGTCTCTTTCACACTCGTAAATTGGATTTGAAAGGGCGTCTATTTGGTGTAAGTTTAACCCTTTTTTGGACCAAGTAGACTAATTTTGAAAAAGGAACACTCTAGTCACTAGTGGCTAGAAGAGTTCTCATGGGTATTGTTTTATACTTTTTCGGGCCTAGGGGACTAAATTTACGAAAAAGGACATTATTTGGAGTTAAGTTGTAATTGCATATCATTCCCTTGCTTGCAGTATTGAGCCTATTGTTGGTTCTTGCTTTCACATTATAATCCTATTATCTCAATAGTTTTCATCATCAGCCAAGCAGAACCTTGTTTATATCATTTGCGTTGCTTGACACCCTATACCCTACGAGAAAACATTCCCATGAGTGTCCATATCCTACATGCATCCCCTTGCATTAAGAATAGGTATGTTCCACTGTTGGATATAGTTTCTTACTCGCGACACTTGTTTCCTCCTCTATATCATAGCATTCATTTTTCTATGAAAAAACAAAGAAAGACAAGCAAGAAAAGAATATTATATCATGTTGGCAGCAGTCGTGTCACCTTTGAACAGAGAACAAACTTTTGATTCCACTTGTCATATGAATTTTGGGTTTAACATGACCTTAGGAAGTTGAGCTCGTTACTTAGATTTTACTCCTCTGACTGGTTACTCTTCCAGTCCCTATGGAGAATTTGATTGGTTCCTCCTGCATCACAAAGTTTCATCATTGAGTTTATACTGCCAGAGTCCTCCATCTGTCTCATGATATTGTTCAAAGGATTTTTATAATCATGTGTCATCCATTTCTCATAATTCTTGACTTTGCATGTCAGCCATACCCTCAGTGTGTCTGAGAGTTACATGAATTTGTAGTCCTACCATGCACCCGGGTCCTACTTTCATTATAGGTAGGTAACCTTAAACCCAACATTTGACATCTCCTCATTGGTTGTGGATTGGGGGGTTTCCCTTGTGTTTGAAGGAAAGAAATATATTCACACATTGGGATTCGTGTAGTGTCTTGGATTCCATTAGCCTTATTGGTGGTTTCCTCACCTTTGTCGGAAATTTTCCCTATTGGTTGTTATTCAGAGGGTCTTTTTTGTGCACTGCTTGCATTAGGTACATGTGAAAGACACACATGTTTGTTGGTTCTTGAACATGTTCTTCGTCCGAGTTCCTCCAAATCATCAAGATATTTCTTTGTACCACATGTTGACTGATGAGAGATTCTTTAATTCTCTTCTTTCAGTGGGTCTCCTTCCATCAACTTCAACTCATCTATTCTGGAAACGAGGCATAGATTCCTATGAGTACCTAGAGTATTGCATTTATCAGTGGTAGGTTCTCTCACCATCGACAGTTGGGAATACATCAATGTCTCATGATCGATGGATTCTTCAAGTGTTTGAACTCAACTCCTTTATTCACACTTGTAAACATGTACTCGGTGCTTTGATACCTACTTACATTATCGGTAGTTTGTCTCGTGTTTGTTAACGGTATACCTTAATGACCAGTAACCAAATGAAATCTCATTGTGTTCAAACTCAACTCCTTTATTCACATGATGTAGACTTGCACATTTGGCGGATCGTGTAGAAGACTTGAAGACATCAGTTCATAGTCACAGCTTTCCTAAGTTGTTGCTATCATTCATTGGACCAGTACCTATATGACTTCAGTGATCATGGGAGATCAAATTGTACTCCATTGTATACAAATATCTTCAGATTGATTTTTAGACTAGTTTTCACTAGGCCTTGTTTGTGACTATGATAGCCTATGGCATGTATCTACTTTTGTATTGCCTATTCATGGCCATGAACAATTGTTTGGTATATTTCCACATGGATCTGCAGTGTAATTCAAATTGGCAGCCATGTGCACAAAGTCATTATGGATTGTAATATTCTCATGAGCAAGTATTTCATCCAGTTAGGTCTCTATTACTCCACTTCTGGGAATTATAATGTATTTTGACCATCGTAGATACTCCTCTGACCTCACACATTAGGGAGCATGTGTTATAGCAATATTTGTCTCACTCCATGCAACTTGCTCATAAGTCCTTTTCCATTTCCCTATGCAGACTTGAAGTCCCTTTTTGCAATTCCCAGAGCTAAAAAACATGTTTTTCCACATATACGCGCCCTAACGGCTATACAGCATGCATATACCTAGGTTGCACCATTACAGTCTGCATACATTGGGTTTTGTTCCCAAAATGAAAAAATGGTGTCAGGTTTCCATGTCATGTCATGAGATCCATGATCCTTGACCTTCCATATACTGGAAACATTCTGACTTGGCCCTTTAGTTCCATTTGAAGGCTATAAATGGGTCATATCCAAGCTGTGGAAAAGAGAAGAATTCAACTTTGAGAGAAAAGTTACTCTAGAGAAATTATTCACTTCATATTGAGTCTGCATCCCTTTGTCCTTTTAAGTTTGAACACATTGTTCAACCCCCAAGCTCTTCCCTATTTGATGGAGAATCTCATTGTCTCTCTTATATGAGATTGCCTTTGGTTGAGGATTGAAGTGGTGGAGGCTCATCTAGAAGGGACTTAGTTTCTCGGTTATGAGACGTGCCGACACGGAATTTTGTCATTCATACACTTTTGTTGATCATATTTTAATAGAAATATTCTTTTCTCATCCAATTAATGTCTTGCAAATATTTGAATTGTTATTCCATGGGCATATTTGTTATGAATATTAATGGATTACGCTATTATATATGCTAAATTTATATATTATCACCATATGCTTGCGTATCTTGGTTGTTGAGGACAAGTTGCAGGTGTGTAGCTTTGAGTTGAGTGCTCAATGGTGGTCTTCTTCGAACATCCGGACAAGGTTGGCTCTTTATCTTGTCTTGCTAGCATCTTTGTTTATATAGCATACTTGAGACTAGAGTTAATTTCTATATTCATTACGTCTGTTGTGGTTTACTCCATGCCATAGAGTGATTTTCCTCATAACACCTATGTTTCATTTTTTAACGATCTTGACATAGAAATGGGAACTCTGATCGAACTTGGTTTCATTTTTTAATGATATTGGAACCAGAAAAGCTATGCTCATAGACCTCCACTTGATCACGGCTTCCAAGAGGACAATGCTCTGGAAGAAATACATGTCAAGGGACAAACCTTAATAATGGCTCCGAATAGATCTTCGCTATATGGCAGAACCACGCTTTGGAAGGAATACATGTCGATGGTCATGATAGGGGTAGAGATATCAGCCTCTAATATCCCTATTGAAGAGATCACCATGTAAACTACCGGATCTAAATAAGAATAAGGGAGATATTCCTTATCATTCAGAGTTGAATGCATGGGACAGGTTGCTACATAATTGACCTATGGCGGGGTGGATGTATCTTTCATATAAGGACCATTTAGGGAAGTTGGATGGTTGACCATCGTATGAGGGCCAATGAATGAAAGTTGGTCTATTGTCACTATGTTTCCATTGTGAGGGAAACACATCACTCAAAATACTATGGACACAAGATCCTTCATATCATAGACATAGTCTCACCCGAGGAGAAAATTAAAATCCAAGGGGTCATGGACTACCATCACATCATTATAGACAGTTTTCCCTCCTAAAATAATAGGAAACTAAGGAAGGATACCTAAAGGTTGACTATCCCTTTTGTTAAAAGCCAAAAGATTCTAAGTCATCAATGCAAGCTGAGGAGAACCTAAATCCTACCAAGCAATAGAGGATAAAATACTAATTGATGCACCTTCATCGACAATAGTCTGAGGAACGTTCCTACCACAAAATTGAACAGTGATTTGGAAACGCATATAGGAAGGAAGACGAGGTTCTGGAATTTCACCCCAATCAAAAATAATGAGCTCATTAATCAAAGGGGGGTCCATTGTAATGGGTGTAGTGTCCCCTTTTCCAGAATAATCTATAGAAACAAGAAATACCTTAGTGACATCCTCACTCTTCCTAGGAGGAGTGGGATCGACCAAAGGTGGTATTGGATCGATCGATTTAACTTCACTCTCTAAGGGGAGAGTGGGATCGATCGAAGGTGAAATCAAATCGATTACTTGATAAACCATCTCAAGTGAATATGGAACTGGATGGATTACCTTATCAACCTGATTGACTGATGATGGAACCAGATTGACCAGTTCATCAACCTATGGTGGGTTGGGAGATGGAAGTTGTTGTTGGACATCAGCAATCATTTCCAACATATGTGAAGCCTCATCCATATGAGGTAAAAGGTAATTGTGGTTCATTTCCTTACATAAAAAGAAAGGAAATTTGACTTTACCCTTCTTACTTCCAACCTGATTATCACTAGTTGATGGTTTGTCACCAGCATGACCTGCAACGGCTGATGACATGGGTTGAGAACCACCATGAGAAAATGAAGGATATGGTTGAGGATATGGATCCTTAAGGTTGGGATATAATTCTAAGATGAATCCATAGCATAGAGATTGAACACAACCAACCTCATCCCAAGAGATATGGCCTTTAAGAAAAGGTGGAGGATCCCCAATTTCTCTCTAACAAGACTGGCGCTCCCCAGAGTTGAACACAGGGCACCATTTTACAAATTGGTGCTCCTCTAACATGGAAAGGTAGCACCATTCCATGAAGTGGCACTCCCCCAGAATGTACAAGGGGCACCACCCTTCATAAATTCCCAAATTTGGTCAAATTTTCCAAGAACAAGGTGTGTTTCTGCTGTCAAATGAGAGGGATTCTTCTTCCAACATGACTTAGGGATTGTGAAAAATATTTTCATGGTGTCAAGGGGTTTCAACACTCATAAAAATGAATGCTACACTTGGTAAGTTTCATAAGACACTTGCAACAGTGCATGTGACACTTAACAAGGTGCATACGTCACTTTGCGACATGTGCGATACTTAGGGTGTGAAACTAAGTGTGGCATTTCGGTGTGTAATAGTAAGTTCTCAGATAAAAGTGTTTTCCTATGGGATACCATAAACCAAATTCCAACATGCATTTTATATGTTTGAATATTATTTTTATTGCCTACACATGTGTTTCCTTTGGTGTAGCTTGAAACCTTCCAACTAACCCTATTGCCTGCACAATATCTTGTCTTGAATATGTCACATGCAGGAGGCTTCTTATCATTGATATGTACTAATTTTGATTTTTTTCCTTTGATTCATATTCTTTACTTAACTTACATCCAGTGACCATGGGTGTCCTAACATGTTTACAGTCTTCCATTTCAAACTTCTTCAGCATCTCTTTGATATATTTGGTATGAGAAATGAATATGCTTTTGTTGGTTTGAGTGATCTACAACCCTAGAAAGAATCACAATTCTCCAAGCATGCAGATCTCAAATTCTTTTTTCATTTCTTCAGCAAAATTTTGGCTCATTTGATAACCATTACTTCCAAAAATGATATCATCCACTTATACCACAACAATTAATATATCTTTATGACTTAGTTTTATGTAGAGATTGATATTGTTGTTCCTCTTATGAAACCTTGTTGTAGTAAGTAATTATCAAGTCTTGAATAACAAGCTCAAGGAGTTTGATTTAATCCATAAAGTGATTTCTTCAATATGCAAACATAGTCTTCATTTTCTAATAATGAGAATCCTTTAGGTTTTTCAATGTACACCTCTTCCTCTAAATGTCCATTGAGGAATGTTGACTTGACATCTGTCTGATATAATTTGAATTTCTTAAATCTTGTAAATGCCAAAAACATTGTAATGGATTATAATCTTGCAAAAGGTTTATTCAAAGTCAATTCCATATACTTGATCATACCCTTTACACACCGGTATTCCTTTATTTCTTACCAATTTTCCTTCTTCATTCAACTTATTTTTGAACACCCACTTTTTACCAATAACATTCTTGTCTTTGAGTCTTGGGACAAGTTCCCATGTCTGATTTTTCTCAATCTGGTTTAACTCTTCTTCCATAGAATTTACCCAATGTTGATCATTACTTTATTATGAAAAAAAATTAAGGCTCTATTTTGGACATCAAAGAGAGATTTACTTGTTCAAGATTGTTTTCTAGTTCTCTCCTAGTCCGAGCCTTACCATTTTTATCACCAAGAATTAAATTTTCTGGATAATTTTTCTGTACAAACCTAGAAGGTATTTGTGTGTCTTGGCATTTTGTTTCTTCTTCTTCTTCATTTTCTTGTTCTTATTCTTCATATTCTTCTTCTTATTCTTTTTTGTAATATATTTATTTTGCTTCCAGTTGGTTCTTTTATGGTCGTTCTTCATCTATTTTGACATTTATGCTTTCAACAATCTTCTACAATCTTTTGTTATAAAATCTATAAGATTTACTTCTTGGTGAATATCCAAGAAAAAAATTCTCATCTACTCTTGAATCAAACTTTCCTAGATACTCATCATCTCGTTTGATGTAACACCTTCTTCCAAATATTTTGAAGTCTTTGTAAAATATTTTCCCTGTGTTTAGAATATAAATAACAGTATAAATTGCTTCTCTCAAAAAATTGTTTGATAATATTGCTTCATTCAACATTGCTCTAGCAATCTCTTGTACATGTATGTTCCTCCTTTCAACCACTCCATTTGTTGAGCAGATATTTCAACTGAATGTTGTCTTCTTATTCCATGAGCTTCATAGAATTCTTCAAATTCATTTTCTATAAATTCACCTCCATTTTCTGACCTTAAACATTTGATTTTTAGGTCAATCTCAATCTCAACTAAAACTTTGAATGCTTTAAAATTTTCAAATGCCTTGAATTTATTTTTAAGAAAGGTAACCCAAGTCATTCTTGTATAATCATCAATGAGCAACATAAAATAGGTTTCTCCTTGTAAGATTTTTGTTCTTGTTGGTCCACAGAGAAATGTATGCACAAGTTCCAATGGTTTGGATGTTGCATATTCATTTATCTTGAAGCTCATCCTTGATAGTTTTCCATGTTGAGACTACTTACACATGGTGTTTGAGGGTTTTGTGATCTTTGTCATATCTCTTACCGCTTTTTTAGTGATTATTTTTACTAGGTTGTCAAAGTTCATGTGGCCCATTCTTTTATGCCACAACCAAATTTCATTTGTCTACCCTATGAAACATTTTTCTCCATTAATCTCATCAAGAATATATACATTGTTTGGATTTCTAATTTCTTTTGCAACCAACTTACCTGAATATTCTTGTATTATCTTACATCCTTGATAGTCCTTGGTCACACATCTGGATTACACTAAGAAGATTGTGTTTCAAGTTTTCAACACACTGAACCTTTTTTTCCTTATCCCTTCCATTGTCAAGACTGAGAGTTCCCTTTCCAACTATCCTTGAAATACCATTGTCTCCAAAGGTAATATTTCCTTCATTATTCCTCAAGGTGATCAACTTTATCCTATCTCATGTCATGTGACTTGAGCACCCACTCTCAATGTACCACTTATCCTTATTATTTTGTGCATGAGCGCAGATTGAATGAACAAGGATTTTTTCTTCTTTGTTCCCTTTGTTTCTGATTTATTTCAATAACTTTTTAGGCTTTCTCTTTCTGATTTCTTTTTAAATTACTTCTGCATAATTTTTCTATATATGCCCATAATTATTGCAGTTATAACATATGATATTATAGTTCAGCAAAGGGGAAAATGGGTTGTAATTTCTCATTGAGAATCCATAGGTATCTTTGTTGTTATCCCTTATGTAACCACCTTTTACATTCATTCTAAAATATATTGCTTTATGACCAAAACAATTCCAAGAATAACAATAGCCAAGGAATGAATTTTGGTATCTGATTGTGTGATTTCCTCTGGATGGGAGAGTCTTCCTGATTTTTTCCTTGTGAGGAAGATTTGTCTCATGTGGAACACTTTGTTCTTCTTTCCTGTTGTCTTCAAACTTGATAGATTTTTTGAGTATATCAATATAACTCTTGGTATTTTCTTCTATTGATTTTTTTAAAGAGGTCGAGGATTCTTCTTCAACAACTAACTTCTTTTCACTTTAGTCAAGACCATTATTTTCAAATGGAAATATTTGACAGTTTAAGATTTCATTTAAGGTTGTAGATCTCTTTTCAAATTTCATGTTGAGATTTGATCTTTAGAACTCCTTTCTTAGACAAACTATTTCATATTCTAGACTGTTGCAAACATCTTCTATTTATTTTAGTTGGGTTATTAAGACTTCTTCAATATGTTTTTCCTCTTTTACTTGATTTTTTAAGTTGATAATGATTTTTTTAGTTTCATCAAAACTTTGTTTTATACCTCTTATTTACTTTTTATACTTCTTCAGCTACTCCTTTTGTATCCTTTTTTTGTTCCTCGGTCTCTCTATTTCATTTAGATCACATATGAGCTCTCCTTCAAGATCCACTTTAGCATTAATCTAATTATTATCTTGTTCTATTGAATCTGTTTTTCTGTTAGTCTATGTTTCTAGACCCATGAAGATAATATCTTATGTTTCATTTCCAGTGTCATTAGACGAGTTGTTGTTCTCATTGGTATACGTATTCTTCTTTTCCCTGAAGAAATTTCTTCACTTTTCAATATTTCCCTTCTTATACCTTTTGAAGTTGGAATCTTCTTTATCAATTTTATTTTTGTAAGGGAATTTAGCAACAAAGTTTCATACTTCTCCATAATCAAAACATTTTAAGGGAATCTTACCTCTACATTTTCCTGGCCCTCTCTTGAGATTCCTGACAAAATTGGATTCTTCTTCATCTAATTCGTTGTTTGAGTTGTCACTTGTTTTGTACTCTTCTATCTTTGTCTTCTTTGATGCCTTGAAGGATTCTTCCTTCCTTGACAAATTTTCTAGATTATCTTGTTATATCCTCATTTCAAATGCAGTGAGGATTTCGTGTAACTCATCCATTTTAATCTTGTTTAGGTCCTTTAATTATTCAATGGAAGATATCTTGGGATTCAATCTTGAGGAGAGTGATCTAAGAACCTTTTGCACAATGATATCTTCTTCGATATCTTCACCAAATCTTTAATTGTGTTGACAATATCATCCACATCAATAAAATATGTTGTAATACTCTCGACTTCATTCTTCTTAAGGGTTTTAAATTGTCCTTTATGGGTTTGTAATATTTCCTTCCTGACCTTGTCATCCCCTTCATATATTTTCTATAACTTGTCCCACATCGCTTTTCTTGAATGATAATGCATAACTTTGAAAAATAATGATTTTGCTAGGCCGCACATGATTACATTCTTGGCCTTAGAATTATTGTCATTGAGCCTCTTTCCAGTTGCATATATAGGTGGAGTGGCTAGACCTGTGTAACCATTCTAAACTGCACTCCAAATGTCAAACACAAGTTCCATCAAATAGATTTTCATTATTGTTTATTCATTTTTGTTGTAGGGATTCACCTTCCAATGGTTAGACTAACCTTGAAGGAACTTGCTCTGGTACCAATAGTTGGAACACTTACTTATACTAACATGGAGGGTGAATCAATATAAGACTGTTTTTACTTTTCTTGTCGTATTTATCAATATATTACTTCACCAATCATAATCAATTAATGATAAATGTATACACAAACATGCAATCCACTGTACACAAAAATTTAATGTGGAAACCAAACTGGGAGGAAACCAAAAAAAAAATCTTTATAAAATCATGTAGGCACCAACTTGCGGGAGACACCAATCTCCTCAGCTAAGCACCAACTTAGCAATGTCAGGAGACACCAACCTACAACTTACAATGTTTGCAGGAACCAACCTACTGGAGACACCAATCTCCTCAACTGAGCACCAACTCAGAAATATGTAGACACCAATCTCCTCAAGAAGTCAACAATACTAGATCATATATTTCCTTCAAGCCTTCACCTGTTTAGGTTTTTAGTTTTGTCTCTCCTATCATAAAATTCTTCACAGTTCACAATCTACATAATTCATACGTTCCTTGTAGCTCTCAACCACCCTTAGACGTTCATATTTTATTTCCTTTTATTATTTTGCATCCTCAGACTTCAAACATCCACATTTTTGGTTTCTATACTCTCAGAATTCCTCACATACTTACTCACACATTCACTATGAGCTTCATATTTGAATCTCTCTTCCACTCACATACACTCCCTTTCTCATTCATTATCATAACTCCCTCAAACTATGAAAAATTATCCAAGCATAATTATTTATGCAAGCCCATACACCAAGGGGTTTTTCCACAAAGATATATTGTGCTCAATGGGTTGGCTTCAGATCCATTGTTTCTCCATTGAATCAGACTACAACACTCCCTCAAAATATAGCACTAACACCTTTCATTTCACACAATCTACTCACAAACCATAGCATGGGCTTCAACACTTAACAATCATCTGATGTAGTCCCTTGAATTGATCGTGGTCGTTGATCTGTTCTCTACCCATCAAAACACATAGCATGAACCTTAAAATTATTTTCATTGAGCCTCTTTCAAGTTGCATCTATAGGTGGAGTGGCTAGACCTCTGTAACCATTCTCAACTGCACTCCAAATGTCAAACACAAGTTCCATCAAATAGATTTTCATTATTGTTTATCCATTTTTTTTTGTAGGGATTCACCTTCCAATGGTTAGACTAACCCTCAAGGAACTCGCTCTGGTACTAATAGTTGGAACACTTACTTATACTAACAGA
This sequence comes from Picea engelmannii, assembly GCA_009831015.1. Taxonomy (NCBI): domain Eukaryota; kingdom Viridiplantae; phylum Streptophyta; class Pinopsida; order Pinales; family Pinaceae; genus Picea; species Picea engelmannii. Next base: position 8,070 of record ML792711.1, on the reverse strand, counting down.
AGGGGTGAACCAGTATAAGATTGTTTTTGTGTTTCTTGTCGTATTTATCAATTTCTTACTTCACCATTCATAATCAATTAATGATAAATGTATACACAAACATACAATCCACTGTACACAAAAATTTAACGTAGAAACCGAACTAGGAGAAAACCACAAAAACTTTTCCTTATAAAATCATGTAGGCACCAACCTACGGGAGACATCAATCTCCTTGGCTAAGCACCAACTTAGCAATGTCAAGAGACACCAACCTACAACTTACAATGTTTTTAGGAACCAACCTGCTAGAGACACCAATCTCCTCAACTGAGCACCAACTCAGAAATATGTAAACACCAATATCCTCAAGACGTCAACAATACTAGATCATATATTTCCTTCAAGCCTTCACCTGTTTAGATTTTTAGTTTTGTCTCTCCTGTCATAAAATTATTCACAGTTAACAATCTACATAATTCATACGTTCCTTGTAGCTCACAACCACCCTTAGACATTCATATTGTATTTCCTTTTATTCTTTTGTGTCCTTGGACCTCAAACATCCACATTTTTGGTTTCTATACTCTCAGAATTCCTCACATACTTACTCACACATTCACTATGAGCTTCAGAGTCGAAGCTCTCTTCCACTCACATACACTTCCTTGCTCATTTGTTCTCATAACTCCCTCAAACTATGAAAAATGATCCAAGCATCGTTACTTATGTAAGCCCATACACCAAGGGATTTGTCCACAAAGACATATCGTGCTCAATGGGTTTAATTTAGATCCATTTTTTCTCTATTGAATTAGACTGCAACACTCCCTCAAAATCCATCACTAACACCCTTCATTTCACACAATCTACTCACAGACCATAGCATGGGCTTCAACACTTAACAATCGTCCAATGTAGTCCCTTGAATTGATCATGGTCGTTGATCTATTCTTTACCCATCAAAACACACAGCATAAGCCTCGTCACTCAGCATTTGTCTATTATTCCCTCAAACTAGTTCCACATTCCCTGGATATTGGGACTACCGGGGTACCAGGGCTATCAGGTCCCTGGGATATTGGCCCATTGAGCCCCCAGGACTAAAAAATTGCACTAATGATATCTCTGGTATCTAATATGGAACCTTGCTTCATAGAACCATGATACCAGGATATCGGCCCACAGGCCCCCCAGAGCTTCAATGCAACCATGCTCCTCCAATCCTCTGATATTCGATATGACCACATCTTTCTTGGACAAGTGGCTCAATCATTTCATGACACATGGACTATTTTCATAAATCATGGAACTAACATGGCATATGATGTGACATTGGTCACCTACAACCTCTTTTTTTGATGTTTCCTCCATGTGCATCCCTTCCACGGGTGTTGGATGGTGTGGAACTGATGTGGTGTTGATGTGTCTGCTATCATGGCATCATAGTTGTACCACTAGCCACTGGGATGTCGAGCCATCAGGACTTCAATGTTGCAGAATGTTCAATCTCTTGATATATGATATGGTGATATCAGGCCACTAGGATATCAGGCCCCTACACCCCCGGGAATTTGATAATGTGTGTACTCTCTATTTTATACGATATTTGATATGCTACCTGGGCCACTATGTTGACATGGTTGTTTGTTTTGGCATGGAAGATGGTGTGGACTCCATGTGTACCACTGTATTGACGTGGTTATCGATGTGGCATTGATGTGGCTTCAAAGTTGGCCCATCATGCATCGACCTATCGAGTGTTGGGCCCCCGGGCTCCCTGGCCCATGGAACTTCAACACTGCACTAAAACACCATCCTTCCAACATCTGATATGTCGATATCATATATGTTGGGCCCCACGAATAAAAGGTAACTTCATGTGCAGGGTTTCGTGTCTCTTCCACTTGCATTCAAACTTATGTGATAATGTTTTTCCTTATAAAGTCTTCAAACATGGTTTTCCCCACAAATGTGGGATAAATAATTTATGTAAAAACACCTCCATTTCATCCTTTGACTTCAAAAAACTATGATCACTCTGGTTAACTAGGTCTAAAACCTTAATACTGCTCAGACCTTTGATGGGGTTGTCTCGTCTAGTTTCTAATCACATAGCTCCTTCTTTATTTTTCAATCTCATTTGGGTTGATTGTTCTTACACGTTCTTTCTTGTCTTCATTCACACAGAGTAAACACAAAATCTCATTAACATGTAGATAAATTCACACACTCCTCGAAGACCCTCTGCTTCTTTGTCTGATTGGATTATGCTTGGTCTCTATCTAGTGGTCTCCCCCTATCTTTGACATTAATGAAATCGATGATAGTCCTAACGGTCTCCCCCTATATTCAACATTAATTATATTGATGATATTCATAGTATTATCTACCTTTGACATCAATGATAACATCATTTCCAACAAATTGTATCAAAGCTCTTTCTTGCGCACAAAGTGGGATAATTTTAGGGGCATAAAGTGGAATTTGTTTTCTATTTTTTCATATACTTTGTGGAAAATGGAGGATCCAATAATTTAGATTGATTTTTGGAAATTTGTGTTAATTAATTGTGTTGGTTGTCATTTATTTAAACCTTTGAAGCAATTCCAATAGAAAAATTCGGTAGCCCCAACAGTATGGTTAAGGGACTTCAGTTTTATTGATGTATAATGGTATGAAGATTAATATATTTGTAGGTAAGACTATTCTATATGGATATTACATGTCATGCCATTTCCGATGATATTTGGAACGTCACATAACTCGTCATGATTAGAGAGTTATGGCCTTGTGAAGTTGGAGAACCCTCATAAGTTATCTAGAGGGTTAAAGAAATCAAATTATTCTAGAAGCTCCTAGAAAAAGTTGACTAGTCAAGTGGGTGAAACTAGGAGTTAATCATGGGTTAAGTTGTTGCAATAAGAAAATAATTAAAAATAACTTAATTGCAACTAGAAGTGGATAATTTATTATTTTTAGCAAAGTGAGTTAGAAGTGGACAAGTGGTTAGAAGCGGGTTAACCCTAAAAGAAGGAAATTGGATTAAGTTGGTGTTGGTGCAATTATATGTTCAATATATTGAAATCATTTAATATGTCAATCTCGTTTCGTAATAAATAGATTTTATTCACTATATGTGTCGATAATAGATAAATTCCTATGTCTGATGAGTATAGCTTATATAAGAAAACACTCTAAAACCAAATACTTTTTTTTCACACTTTTCAAATAACACTCTCCATAGAGTTCAAAAATCAGAAAGAAAAACTCATAAACAAGCATATGATCTAAAGTTCTTGCTCAAGTGGTGAATCTGTTCATTGCAGGCTCATGAAAGGGAAAGATGAACTTTGACTATGTCTCCTGGAGAAACTAAACTAACATCCATTAACACTCTACATATTCTTAAAAGAAAGTTCAATCAATCCTAGAATAAATACCAGGTAAAGTAAGACACTCCATTATAGGTGCATGCAGGGTGAAATATGGAGGTCTTGATTGTGCTTGTGTTTGAAACATGTATCCTAATCACTTCTAGAAGAAACTCTAAGTGTGGTGGGATACTCCATTATAGGCTCATGTAGGGTGAAAGATGGAGATCCGAATTGTCCCTAGATCTGAAAAATAGAAACAAACACTAAAGCATTTATTCTAACAAATGATTGTCTTCATACACACACAAAGATAACAAGTAATTACTTAGAAATTGTTTCACTCATAAATCTCACAGTGCACACAAATCTCTTACTCACTTTGAAACCACACATCTATATTGCATGCTATCAAGTGTATCACTGAAACATAACAGGAATAAAGTTAGATATTATGATCAAACATTGAATTATTCTATCAACACTCAGAAAAATGAAATTATATTCACACATAAATAGAAGGAAGCTTACCTTGGTTGGGTTGGTGGGCCCTTGTCATACCAATAAGGAATCTTTTAAAATAAACTTACAAAAGAGAATATTTGAACACACACATAGAATCCATGAACTACAATTTATATCATTACTTCATAAAATAGGGGTACAATCAACAGTCTTCAAGAATCAATCTTACAGCATAACAATACTTAATTCTATCTCTCATTATCTATCATCTACAAGGATCTCTCTTTAAAGATAAATAGTCGTTACAATCAAAGTCTGGAGATAACATTGAATGTCTGCACAAATATTACAATTGGTTGATGTATTGTTTTTCAAGGGAACGATTTCATCCTCATGACACGAAGTGCATGAGTGATGAAATGTATAATGTATTTGAACAAAGAATGTTTGAGCCACAAAATTCCTTGGACCCATTGAGAGAAACCTCATTCAAACACCCAAGCCTGCAAATGCGGAACTGGTTTCAGATGCGCACAGCTGGAGAAAAATACTGGTACCGGATGCACACAGTCACATAAATCGGTATTGAATGCACACAGTCACATAAATCGGTACCATACTAACACATTACTAGGTACCAGATGAACTCATCATTGGTACTGGACGAGTGCAGAGATAGGTACCGGATGAGCGCAGAAATAGGTACCGGATGAGTTGAGTACTGGATGAATGTTGAAACAACTATCGGATGAATAAGAGTTGTTGTTGTAAGGTCTTCTTGGATCATTCAAATTAATTAGAGAGCATTAAACATCAATTATTCAATCCCAATTATTAATAAATCTCATAAATCATGATTAAACATAAGTTACCTCATATATACATAAGAATGGCTAAAACACATGTCTATTGAGGAAAATAGGAAAATAGTGTATATGTCTGAGGAAAAATTGGTCAGAATATGGGACAAGATAAGGAAATTGGAGGTAACAAAAAGGAGACTCAACATTTCCCCCATTCCTAGGTCATTGCATGTCCTCATTCAAAAACAATTATTGAATCGGTCCTCAAAATTGCAAAATTGGTGTTGTCCTCCACCTCGCTTGAACATTAATTGTATGGTTTTAAGATATCAAACCCTGAAGCCTCATCCTTAAGATCCCTCTTAATCACTCGTGTGTATTGTATCAGGCGGAAAACCTTCTTGAGCTTGGTAGAGACCTCATCATGCTCATCTTGTAGTCTTCGGTTATTCTCCTTCAGTTGTGCATTTTCTTTCTTGATGTGCATGTCCAAGACTTTATACTCCTCCACTTATTGCTTCAATTATTCATGTTGTTTTTTAAGTCTTTCGAATTTAATTACCAATTGATGTTTTCTCATAGGAATGACATGATCAAGTGTTGCTTGCTCAGTTATATCCTCCATGGCTTCAACTTCCCTCCTTAAATATTTCAGTGTCTCTGTCACTAATTCATTAGCTTTACTAATAGTTGTTACATACATATCTTCTTTCTCTGGTGAGGTTGGAATGTCAACTAGATCCGTTGGGAAATAAGGAACATGAGGAATTGTCACCTTCTTATCCATGCTCCGAGTGGTTCTGCGTACTGGGCTTGATACTTCCTCGAGTATGCTAATTGGAATAGAAATTTCATTCTCAAACAATCTCCTTTTCTTCATTTTAGGCTCAAATATGGGAACTGGACTTCTTTTTTCATGTGCCTTCCTCATTTTTCTTCTAGAGGACTCGGAGGGAGGGACTATAATTTGTTCTTCTTTTGTACTCCTTATATTTATCCCAGAGGACTTAGATGTAGGGGTTGGAACTTGTTCCTTTGGTGTACTCCTTGTCTTTCTACTAGAGGACTTAGATGTACGAGATGGAACTTGTTCCTCTGGTGTAGTTCTTGTCTTTCTACTAGAGGACTATGATATAGCACTCCCTTCATTAGCTCTAAATTTATTCTTACTTTTGACTCTCAATTCAGGGGTCTTCTTTAATTATCCAACCTTCTCCTTGGGTACTTCAACAATTACTCCTGGAACACTATCTGCAAATTCTCCAACCTTCTCCCGAGGTAAATCAAAAATTACTTCGGGAACACTACCTGCAATCTCTCCAGCATCACGACCATACCTTTGTTTCTTCCTCTTTTATCACTAATTTGTGTTTTACTTTTCGTGGTCAGTTTTGGGTGAATTTCCTTGGTTTTGGATGACTGTTCCACCATAGTTGTAGGTTGTTCACCTAACACTACTATCTTTCCTTTGTCCAATTTTCTTACAGATTTTGGTGAACTAGGGCCAACAGGATCTACTTCACTATCAGATTTCTTTCCTTTCTTTCTATTGTCTCCCTTCTTCCTACCTGACTCCTTACTATGTTCCCCTATTATATTTCCTTCTACAGACTTAGAAACTTCTTGAGAAAAATTTAATGTGAGGATTTTCTTCCAGTTTTTGTCTTTTTTTCTCAACTCATGAACAACCAGTAGTTTCATCAACCCATGGCGATAGATACTGGTTTCAGGCTTCTTATAGGCAGACTTAACTCATATCACCATCTTATTCAAACTCATCCAAAGAAAATGGGGAAAGTCTATTTGTGGTCCTTCTTCAAAATGCAACAAGAGACTTAAATGATAAAGGAAAGTTATTGCATACCTCTCTTCACAAGTTAAAAAATTTTGTAAGTAGAAAATCATCGTCCAATATTCTTCTTTGATCGAGCTCCTGGAGATACCTTTTGTCCAATCTGGGTCCAGGTGCTTGGGCTTCAAAAATTTCTAAGAGAGGCTCCTATCAATGATGATGCCTTTGAAATACTTCTCTCTGGTAGAAGGTAACTATGTCGCTTCTTCTATGGTGTCTTCAGTGATCGTGAGTTTTAGTTCCCCCAACTGGATGCTCTCTCTGTCATAACTTTGGGGAAAGGCGTGAGATACCCCCTCATGATGTCCTCTGAATTTTTCTAAGAATGGAACCTAGTCAGTCCTTTCAAATTTTTATTTTCATGCTTTATACTCCTTAGTTTCTCCGTACATATGGAACACGGGTCTGTGCCTGTCAACCCCATGCTGACTTAAAAACGGGTCTCAAAACAAGTGTAGTCAACAGAATTCGGGAAAGGGTTTGGTACTGGAAGAAAAATTATGAGAACAGGGGATGGAGGTAGAGTAACGAGATAGTAGGAGCGAATAAAGTGGTAGTTGTTATAACCCTAAATTGCACCACACATGCTTACCTGGCATCAGGCCAACTCATATCTCTTCCTTGCCAAAGCCATGCTGAATAAACTCTTGAAAACCCTCTTAAATCAAGTGGTCCGTGCCCTAACCCTCTACTGCATGCGTTGGAACGCTGGCAGGCCCACTACTGCACATGTTGGAACGTTAGATGGCCTACTACAGCCCGCGTTTACCTAACAAAGCACAAAAACAGGAAATTTGTCGACGGGACAAAAAGCTTTGGGTCAGTTAACTGAAACTCCCAGCCATGCATGGCCGAGAGTTCATCCAAAACCCTAGCTCCTTCTAGCCTATAAAAGAAGGGGTAGGGGTACTATTTGGAGGGGGGGGAATCATAGCAAAGAAACTCTGCCCAATTGCCGAAACCATTTTGTCCCAACCCTTTAGCCTTTCCTCAAGCTTAAGGAGAATTCAAGCAAAGCAGTTGGAGGACAAAGAAGAAGAGGAGCCCAGGATCAGGATCAAGGAGCGGTGGTTGATCTCTATCATTATTGTAAGTTGATTCATCTTGAGATTAATAAAGAATACTTTTCCCGTCCCAATGCATGAGTTTTATATGTTTTATTCGATTTATGCTTAATCTCTAACCCTCTAGTAGAAAAATAGCATGCATGCATAGTGTTTTGTCTTGATTGCAGGATTGTCTTTGGAAGGAGCAGCAGAAGCAAGCGGATAAAGCGCAACGGAGGATCTACACCAAACATCAGTAAAAAAGGTCAGTGGGTTATTTCCATTGTTTGCATGTGAAAAAGGGTCTTAGGTTTGGGGTGGTAGATTAAAAGTGATTTCTTAAGGGTCATGATCTGCATGCAAGTTTAAACCCTAGCTTGTTAGTCTGTAGGGTATTATTTCCCAACAACAGAATTGGTGACTCCACTGGGGAAGATACTCTTAGGGTTCCCGGATTTTGTTGAAGGTTTTTGGGTAGTTTGAGAAATTAGATTCTCTGTTTCTTTGTTTGTCTGTTTTCTGTTAGGTCAGAGCTAGCAGGGAACCTGGTT
>ML792710.1:969576-996951 GCA_009831015.1 Picea engelmannii | reverse complement strand
AAAATGATTGTCACAGATAGATTGAAGACATCGCTATGCCATTATGGGGACAGTACTTGAGTCTGTGCATCAAGTTAAGTTACGTATGTATGGCAGGTCCTTTTGTGATTGCATTTTGAGGCCTTGATTGATTTTATTGTCGGGTGAAGTGACGCATGCAGCTGAAAAGAGGCATGGATGGACCGTGGACGGAATTTGCACAGCACAAAACTCTACAATTGCTTTGACAGTCTGTTTGATAGCATAATATATGAGATTTACTTGTCTAATCGTTTATCACTCGCGCATATGCATTAAAAAAACTGTTGGAAGTGGGAATATATTCCAGTCTACTTGCAGCTTGTATGAAGATACAATAAATATAGATTCAGAGAGTGATAGGTTTAGAGGGTGTAAATGAGCAGGGTCCGTAACGGAGAGGACTATGAGGGGACACAAAAAGGTTATTGGGCTCTGTTATATAGAATTTATTTACTGGCTGATTCATTACATTGACTCGCTGCCTGCTCAGAGAATTTACAACCACTAATTCTTGTTCCTTTAGCAACTGGCCATTCTTGTCATTTTGCTGGCTTTGAATAATCGTGTGAGTAGGTCATAAAAATTGGAATTGTGTTCCATTGGTTGGCTTTGAATAATCGTGTGGGCAGATCATGGAGATTGGAATTGTGTGCCGTTGGTGGACAGAGAGGCGTTACTGGTGTTGATGGCAAAGCATGGAATACCAACTTCCCAACAAGGATAGCATATATAATTTTAATTTTCACGTTGTTCCAACAAGTTTGAGTAACGCCTTTGTTTCCACACTTGCCACAGACCTTTTGTTTCCACACTTGCCACAGACCTTTAGACCTTTTTAGCTCAGTGATCTTTGGAAATTCAAATCAGCACCCCCAATTCTTTCATTGGAAAGGAATTTTGTTATGCAGAACTTCAAAGATAGAGTTTGCTTATGTATGAACATTGAATATCCAGCTTTAAATCATAGAGGGATTTCCATTCCTTTATAAATGTTGCTTATTATGAATACTAAATATCCAATTTTATATCATAAAGAGATTTATATTCCTTATGAATGTCATTTATATTGTTGTTTTCATCCATACGAATATTCAGCTTTAAATGATAAATGATAAATGATAGAGGGCTTTTCATTTCTTTATGAATGTCATTTATACTCTTAATTCTAGTCCATACAACACAACCATGTTTTTGTTATTAAGAGAGAGGCTTGAAATCATTTCAAATTAAGCAATGACCCAATTTAGAGTAGAGGTCTTGACATTGCCAACCCTACAAACAAAACCAACATCACATGCCTTATGAGTAATACTACTGACAATGATTGAAGAGGTGAGGTGTTTTTCAAGAAGTGGCACTCTCAATAACATCAAACATAGATAGCTCCAACAACATAGTGAGCAGAGAGGTGGTTGTCCACAAGTGGCACTCCGAATAGCATCAAGCATAGTTGCTAAAACTTAGAGCCCTGATTGGCATAGTGGACAATAGGCTATACGAAATTCTTAGGGAGAAAGTGTTTGGAAAACTTTGATTTTTATTGCCCTGATTGTTATTTCCATCACTCGATGTTTGATGTGTGTAGGTTACACCAAGGAACATGTCATTCACAAGAACAAAGATGAGAAAAGGCCTAGTAAACTTTAGAAGACATAGCTCTTTATAAAACATTAAGAACAAAGATCAGAAGTTCTTCTCCACGGAATTCATGTTGGTAAAGTAAGTGGTCTATAAGTACCTTGTTTACGAATCATAAGATTTTAGAGCACTTGCATCCTTGACCATGACAAAACTACCAGGGCATTGCAGAGAACATTGCAAACCTCAATGTGGGTAAAGAAAGAAAAGAAAGTTAGAAGACTTAAGGGCCAACAATGCTCATCTTCGAGAAGAGAATGAGCACTTGAAGGAGCAAGTCCAAATCTTCAACAAGAGGATGGAAAAGATGGAAAACACCTTGAGACCTTTGGCAATGAAAAATATGGAAAAGCACCTTGAGACGTTTGACAAAATTCTACCATTGCTAAAGAAGAAGTTTGAAGAAAAGACTCCCTCACCACAATTATGGCAAGTTTGGGACAAGAACAAGATCCAAATTGTACACTTGGGAGATAAGCTCATTTAGTTGGATAGCTAGCAAGAGGATAGACTCACATTGATGATTGTTCAGCTACAACAAGAGTTGGTAGAGAAGGAGGAGGCCTTAGCAAAGCTACAAGCATCTGTCCAAGAGAACCAAGAAGTAAGGCCACCTTCCATTGCTACTGTCGAAGCCAACACCATGACCGAGACAATTATGATATACTCACCTTCCTTGGATTTCTCTCAAGAGATTTTTGGTGATTTCAAAAAACGCAAGAGGCATTGGTTCCAAACACCTAAATAAAATGGGCTATGATGGATAAGGGCTAGGCAAGAGAAGAAAATACATCTTGAACCCCATTGTAGCTACACCATACGTCAAGCATAAAGGCTTATGCTTCAATGGAAAAGGAGAAAATCTCATGACCATAAAGACCACTTTTTTGAAGGTGAAATACATGGTGGAGTTAGCCTACTTATCCAGAGAAAGCAAAATAGTAAGTGAAGATGGAAACGTGGTGGCAACTCACTAGCACCTAAGCCTTCTTATGGCAGATTGAAGAGGGGAAATGATGAGAAGTGCCTGAAGACTTAGACAACACTATCATTGAAAGGAAGCAACAATCCAATAAGAGAGGGAAAGAACTTGAAGAAGAAGACCAAGAGGTATCCCTCAAATAAGATATCCCTTGTTTGTCACTATCACAATAGGAAATGACACCCCACTATCAATTGTTGGTATTTAGAGGCTTTCTCATTTTGCAAGAAGAAAGGCCATCTTGAGACATTTTCTTAGGAGAAGCAAGCCATATGCCACAAACCTGATTATTTCCAAAGGAGGAAGGAAAATAAGTCTTCCCTAATCCAATGATGAACTCAGAGGTACATGGAGAAGAAAATAATGTCAAAACAATCCATACATCAATGGAAAGAATTTTTTCCACCACTACAATTTGAGTGGTCATTGGAAGCAAAGTGTTGGTGACTTCATTTAAAGCTTCATCCCAAAAACCACACAAGTAGGAAAATAGTGTGGAGAGTGAAGATTAATTGCATGCATCTCTAGTCCAAGAAGAAGGAGCTAGTGAAGGAGCTAAAACAATAGAAGAGGCTAGTGACACCAACAAAATGTACAATAGATTGATGCCAAGGGTAGCCACAATCTAATTCTTGTTTCCAATGTTGCATTCAAAGAACCCCATCCCAAAGATGTGCATGAGATGGGTTCATGGAGGTGAATGACTTTGGGAGACTCCTTGAGAACTCAATGATGTGATTGAAAGCATGTGCAGTCATTAGAGAGTTGTTTATATGCCGAGAAGAAACCAATCATAGCAGTAGAATGCAAACCAAACTTCCCTTATGGAATTGTTGCTTGATGGCAGTGTGTAGGGATCACATTGAACATTAATTAACATTCGAATTGAACTCATCGACTACCAAGATGGATTTTTCCCAAGTCTAAGAGGGAGACGGGAATGAATGTTGAGTCCAGAGTTAGAGCTGAGATTCAGTGAGGAGAATTTTGCATTGTGGGACCAAGCGATTCATAACCATAGCTAGGACTAGAGCTAGTAGCCAGAGCCATGAACCAAAAATAGAGCCAAAGTCACAATTGTAGCCAAGAGCCATAGTCAAAGCCACATTCTAGAGAAGAAGACATAAGACACATTGATCCATATTGGTTTCCTTGAGCTTTTGGAAACTAGAAAGCCTCACAATGGGGATCCAAAATGGATCGGAACTGACAAATGGGTGTAATACTCAATACTTGTAAGATTAATTAGAAAATTTATGAAGGCTAGAAAAAATTGTAAAACAAAGCAAATATACAAGTTGAATTAAATAGATGTGACAAGAATAAAAAGAATTAAATGAAAAGAAAAGAAAAAATAACATGAGAGAAGGATAAGGAAGGGAAAATTAAGGGTCATGGTTGTTGGCCTTCCCCTTACCCCCATCTCTCCCTATTTCTCACTTCACTTTCACTATGAAAGAGATTTTTTTTGGCCAAGAGAGAAATATGCATGGAGAGCCAAGAGCTGCATTGTACCAAAGATCACTGAAATGAAATAGACTTAGCCCCATTTGATGTAGGTTTTCCCATTGGGTTTTCCAAGGTAAATTATAAGTGGTTATGTGTGAATTTATTCATTGTTATGTGATTTTCTCTATCTTTTTGATGATATGGAGTTTCTATGTTGTTGAATGGTTTCCTTTGTGTTGTTTAACAAGGAGGAATTCTTTTGAAACTATGTTTGAGGTTTTTTCCCATGGATACAATCCCCATAAGTCAATAAACCAACCCAACAACTCTTTAGTCACTTTCGTACATCAATTTTGAAGATGGGAGATCAATGGCTCTTATTCTAGAGTTGTTGCAAATCCATATGAAGTTGCTAATTTCTTGCAAGTAAGTATCATCTATATTAATATGAACATAATTTAAATGATAGTTTGAACTATTTCAATGCCCAAAGAGACCATGAAAGTCTCTTGAGATAAAATACAAAACAAAAAAAATATACTTTCCCCAACAGGGAAACCAAACTAGAGATCATAGAACAAGTCTTATAATATGAAAGTCATGAATCCCATTGAGTCTACAATTATTACTACCACTCCCTAAAAAATAGAAAACTAGATATAAAAAAGAGGTACCAAGACTGGAAACACTGCTAACACTAGGCATGAGGAACCTCAGAAGGAGATGGTCCCAAGCCCTCTCTGTGTGCGACTACACCTAAAGATTCTTCTTGAGGATAATCCCCAATAAGAGGATGGAATATGCCTCTATGACAGTGAGCGATCCATGTCACCACCTCGAGAAAATAAGCATTATGAGCTTTCAGTAATTCCATCTGACTCTTGAGTTGACATAATTCCTCATCCTTTGACAACATACCCAACGATACCATAAATTTGGTGTGCCAATACAATTCCAAAGTGCGAAATAATTTCAAATTTTGAGTTCTGGTGTAACCAAAATCAGGAATTAGTCCTCCCACCTGATGCTCCACCTCCTTGAAGTCTTTGAATTCCCACACCAAACAATCCTCGACTTCCAAAGATGGTATTGTGGCTTTACCCTCATCAGGCACAAAGTCCTCATAATTTTTTGCAGTTTCCATCATTGCTTGGAAACACACGACGACCCCATAGAGGAGGAGTGGAGCTTACAACCTCAGAGTGCCATAAAGAGATAGACCAAAGAGATTAAAGAATCAAGAGAACTATCTGAGAAACCAAAACAATGCTAAACATACCAGAGATGAGCAACATCCATAGCACAACTGTGTATATATATCCCCCTAATGTCTAGAATGCTTTCCTCCATCAATCGTACCCAACTTTCATGCTTCATTCAGGTCACAAATGTCTGCATAATATGGGATCATGGGCTCATCCACAGTCTCGTGTAGTATGTCACCCTCAATGTCTAATCTAACCTCACCATTATGTGTTCTAATACTGCAACCTTGCAAGGGTATAGACCTTGCATCATACACTTCATGAGGGATGAACTGGTTATCAAGACAATCCTCCCAACACTCTTCTTCATTAATTTTTATGGCCTATCGATCCCTTGGAAGTACATCCACACGTAGAGTTGTAGTGGTTCAAATGACAGAAAAAGGGGCAGGCGTGTCAACATGTAGATCCGAAGAAGCCACCAATAATTTTGGGCTAGGCACCGTCTCCTCTGCTCTAGCCATGTTGTTAGGTGAATAGGATGACACCCCATTCCGGGTGGAGAGATCATCTTTTGCAAGAGAAAAATAGGACTGCTTGAGAGGAAGGGGTGGGAGATCTTCCCAAGCAGAGTCAATAGATACCAAGGGATTATCAAATATGACATTGGCAAAGAGATCAACCACTTTGTTGGCATCACACTTAACATCGGAGGGGAAAAGGCTAGAGATACATGGGAAGAGAGAGGATAAGAGATCAATCAAATATTCCAAACGTCAATGGGTGTAGAGCTTGGAGGGAGAAGATCCCCATTGGAGTTTAGTGAGCATGTGATTAATGAGTTTGATATTTCCTTCCACAATACGCTATGAGAACTCAGATGCGTCATTGGAATTGATGACTAAGTGACCATAATAGATTCGAAGTATTTTTCCTGAAATTTCCCAGAAGATTCCTCCATAACTAGTTGGTCCTCGATTGTATTTGGAAGCACCATCAAAATTAAGTTTAATGAACCCGAGAGAAGGGGGTTACCAAGACAATGGGATAAAAGTTTTGAGGGGGATAATTGAGGAAGGGAGTGAGGGAAAGGGGGAAGAGGCTAAAGAAACAAAAAGAATGGATTTCTCTTGAGGTGAACATTTAAGGTATTTAGGGTCCCATTTTTATTTGAAGATAGTCTATCAAATTTTCTGCTTAATCTTGCACCAAACAAAATTAAGAGGATGGGACTCATCTCTGAAGATTCTTCTATTATGCTCCTTCCAAATTTTCCATAATAAGAATCCATGGAAGAGCTGCCATATACAGTTAAGAATAGGGCTATCGAAGCATGAGTCTTGCCAAGAGATAATGATGGATTTGATGCAGTTCTTGATGTGTTATGATTACTGAAAAGAGATGGCTCCTTGGCCCGAGAGACTGGTTCTCAAAGAACAAGAGTTGAGGAGATGTTCGATGGTCTCATTTTTTTTATTACATAACGTACATATCCCAAGGCCCCGAAATCCCCTTTTACATAGATGATCCCATGTGAGAATCTTCTTGTGAGTAACCTACCAAAGGAAGGAGTTCACCTTCTAGATTTTCTTCCATATGCCCTCTTCCGGGAGATCAGAACGATGAGATGTAAGATGATAAGCTTCTTTTGGAGTAAAAATTATCATAGGATGATAACCTCATCTGAGTTTTTCTGGGTGGTAGGAGGCTTTGATTTTTCTATGATTGAGGAGTTGCATCATAGAAGAAAGAAGGGGTCGATATTGGAGTGGAATATGATCAAGATCTATGTGCCAGGAATACCAATCCGAATCTGTAGAGACTGGGGACCAATAATCCTTGACAAGTTGACCTCATAGATCCTAGAGAGCGATTTTTAAGGGGATTGGTCACTGATCACATTGCATAGAAGGAAGTTGCTTCCAAGACTCCTCCCATAAAAGGTTTGAGTTCCTAGTGTGTATTTCCTAGAAGTTGTCTTGTTGGATGAGCCACCTGTTTTTCCATGCAATGTTCCAGACAAGGGAGCCTGAGGAAGCATCCATAATTTTAATGATCTCAGAGGACCTGAATTGATCTGCATATTTTTGTTTCCATAAGATACTCCACAATTATCCCTTTTTTTGAATCCACCTCCACCAAATTTTGGCTCCAAGAGTTTTGTTGATAATTTCAGGATCCTTGAGTCCAAGTCTGCCTTTTAGCTTTGGCAAACATAAGGTATTCTCAGAGACCAAGGCCCATTTTTTAGAAACTTGAGCTCCCTGCCATAGGAAGTTCCTTTGAAGGGCTCTTACTACCTTGAAAATTATTTTGGGAGATGCTAAGTTCGAGAAAATATAAAGAGGAATCGCTTGGAGAACCGATTTGAGAAGGACGAAGTGACTCACAATGTTGAGGGGGAGGAAGGTCCATCTAGATAGAATTTTGTTGATTCTGGAGAGGATATATTCCCATGAGCTATTTCAAACCCCAAATATGAGAAAGGGGACCCCAAGATATTTGGATGGAAGGGAGCTCCTGGAAAAACTCAGGATGTCAGAGACATGAAATTGAACAGAGAAGGGGGTATTAAAGAAGAAAATATGGGACTTTAGGTGATTGATATATGTGCCAGAAGCTTCCATGAAGTCATCAAGAATTTTTTTGAAGGCTCTTGCTCCCTTAGTGGAGGGGAACCCCATCAACATGGTGTCATCAACAAATTGGTTGTGGGTCAAGGGATCAATTGATTTATTAAGAGATAGTCCTTGGAGATTATGATTAGTAGCGAAAACTTTGAGGTTACGACCTAACCCTTCAACCATAAGAGTGAAGATAAAACGAGGCTAGGAGGTCTCCTTGACAGATACCACAAGCGGGTCGAAAGGGAGGTGAAGGGGTACCATTTATCACGAGGGTGAAAAAAGTAGAGGAAATTAGAGCCATGATCCATCTGACCCAGTCATAGAGAAACCCAAAAGACATTAGGATTTCTTGAATGTATTGTCAACTAAGATTATCAAAATCTTTCGACATGTCCAACTTAATGAGAATGCCTAGGGTTTTGGTGGTTTTTAAGGAGTGAGCAACTTCATGGGATAAGATGATACTGTAACACTCTGTTTCCCCCAACTTGTAATTAATCATAAAATATGATTACCATGCTAAGGAATGTGGACGATGTAAATGTATTATTGTTAAATTGCCCATAACTAACTGTTGGGGGGTGAAGCCTTGAAGTACGAGCCATGATATCTTCAGAGGAAAGGATCAATTAATGAAGGAAAGGATTGGTGGTTGAATAATCAACCACCCCCATGAATGGAAACATGGGTTGTCATCCCGGAGTACCACAGAGGCTTGCAGACCCGAGCTTCCTTCTAACAAAAGGAACAAGATAGGTCAGAAAATTTCCTAAGGAAGGAAGGTAAGATACGTACATGAAAATGGAAAAGAAGAGGAGAGATCATGGGAGGGTATCTCTCCAGCTGAGAATGAATAGAGGGTTGTGATCTTGATGCTGGGAGAGTGTTTGATAAACCTCGTTGAGGCCATGACAAAGAGAGAGATCTCTGAGAGTATGCAGAGAAAAGGACCCGAATGTGAGATTGATGCTGAGGAAGCATTTGATAAACCTCACAGGGATACTGTGACAAAGAGAAGGTCTCTCATAGATGTCATAGTTCCCTAGTGATATCATGGCTTAGCACGGGGGTGGCCAGAGTGCTAATAATGAATGCCTCTGAGCCTATGGTTGGGTGGAAAAGCACACACCCACAGTTAGTTAGTTGGCTACAACTTGTAATAGATAAGTATCCTCCTACCCTATGTAATTGAGTTGTAACGGTGTAATGAAATTGGATATACTGTGAGTGTTTTCAGGGATGTGCATGATTTCTTAATGGTTATATTGTAGACATTTTATTTTTGCTTGATTGTGTAATTAGGCAAGTAAGAAATTATATGGTTCAGACATGACCTGTACACATAAATGCTTGAGCCCTGTGGTGGTTTAAGCTAGAGCCACGAACTATGAGTTCATCGACCTTGGCCACGGTTTTCACAGGTGCACGTCTACACCCCCAATTGCCCTAAGTCTCCGGGACGACAGAGTCTGTTGGCTTAGGAGAGGTAGTGTGGATATGCATGGAGTCTCTATGAAGTGGGCAGAGGTCGAGAACCTCTTAAGTTCTAGACTTGATGAATGAGCACAAGGGGTGCGCGAAAGAATTTTTATAAGTGTTAAGTTTAGGAGAAAGAGCGCAAAGCTCTTAAGTCCTTCATAACTGACAAATCTCAGGAAGAATAGTGAGATTCAAGTATCGAAAGGGAATATCCGTTAGTTTGGAAGATGAACGAATAAGATTCGTTCGTGAGGGTCCAAGGTTTGTCACGACCGTTAGATTTGAAGAAGGAGCGCAGGCGTTAACGCCTTGACTCCTTAAGTCTTCACAAGTTTGACAAATGTTGGTAATCATCGTGAAGGGGCTGAATCCTCTAAAGTTCGAAACCTGAAGTAGCGATGCGATCTAAATCGTAGATCCAAGGATCTATCGAGACCCATCTTGATCGTCGGATCTGTGAGTTCGGAGTTCGCAGGATGGGAGAATCATGTGTTGGTGCGACTAAACCTATGAAACGTGAAGTCCCAAATCGCGAAGAGGTGATCTGGATTGTTGGATCGTAGAAGGTCGTGGATCGTTGATCTGAAATAATTGAAGTTCGAAGTTTGGACTTCAGGGAGAAGGAGGTGAGCTAACTTTTGAGTCCGTGAAGTGCGAAGTCCTGAAACGCTCGAAAGTGGGCCCCAGGTCATAGATGGAGGTCACATCAGTGGATAATAAGGGAAGGAGCTAGCGCTCGGTAGGCTCTAGTTCATAATTCAGGATAATTGGGTGACTCACAATAGAATACCCGAAGTCATGAAGTCGCAAAGCATCTTTTGATTAGGCCTGTGGTCATAGCCTGAGGTCATATGAAGGAAGGGGCTAGCATGGAGAGCTAGCACATGTTGTTCAAACCCTTCAAAGGGGCCAGGAAAGAACTCGCGGGTTTGGAAGAACCTGCAATATGAAGAAAGGGGAACCTAGAGAGAGTTAAGGAAAGTGAAATTTTGATGCCCCACCCCTTAAAAGAGCACTTAGGGGCCGGGTGTGTTACAAATTGGTATCAGAGCATGAAAATATTCTTGAAGTACTTTAAGGAAGCCTATCATTTATTTGGGAAATGATAGCTAGTCCTACTGGAGTGGGATTATGCTAAAGAACACTAATATTTAAACTAAAATAACAATGTGAATGGATGGAAAGAATCCGTAGAAGTAATGATTACTTCTTTAATGAAGGGTTAAATCTAGTATAGGTGTATAACCCCTCATGACCAAAGGAATAATTTTGGTGACCATTCCCTGAAAAGGGAGAGCATGCACAACTCTCATGTTTCAAGTGGACTGAGAAACAAATTTTGTTTCTGAGTACAAGAACTACTGGACATGGTTTTTCTAATCAAGTTGATAAACAAAGCTATAGAATTATAGAGTGATTGAGTGAGAAATCACAACAACCTCCCTTGCTTGGTGGATAGGAAAACTAATATGATAGAGTTCTTGTGTGAGGAGAAGAATGGCCTCCGTCCTTGACTGTGTTGAACAGAAGGAAAAAAAAAAAAAAACTCTAGATGTAATGGTCAAGACCGATCTTGACCTAAAGATACTTTGTATTTCTGAACTAGGATACTTAGTAAGTAGTCCAAATGGTATTAGAAATTATTGTTAAAGATAAGATAAAATGGTTGACTAAATGTTGATCCTGAATATGGTAAAGGAAGTGTTGGGGTACTTCTAGAATCCCAAGGGGTCAGACTGACATCCAGTGGTGGATGGTAGCCATATAGATATAATTGGAAGCTAGTTTGGTTGATTCTGTTACCTTGGGTATGGTTATAATTTCCTAGAATGTATCCATAAGTTGGGTAATGTTCCAGGGAGGTTGAGGCAATAATGTTTTCTTTCTAGTTGTTCCTGTATAAAAAGGGAACATGGTTATGACTATGTCTTATTCAACATCCATGTGGATGTTGTGTGAATGTCTGCAAGCTCTCAACTGAAAGGGAAACTCAGTGGTGAGTGTTCCTATGAGGCTTGTCATAAGAATGGAAACAATATCCTTGGAAGAGGATATTGGAGTCTGAGACGCCCGTGAGCTTGCATGATGAATGTTTGGTTAGGTTTGTGTGTGTTTATGCTTGAGTGCATGGTTTTAATGCATTGTGAAGCTTCTTGATATGAAGCATGATATTAATACCAGTTAGGTACGAATGATATTAAATGTTGAAGTGATGCACATGTATGATGTAAGAGTATAAGTATACTAAAGGCCCAATATGGTTTCCCTGATGAGTGAAATGTGAGGCAAGCATAGCACTTTACAAGATTGAATGAATACCATGGATTCATGGTTGACTCCATTCTGAAGAGTCATGGAAGCTCTGTTTTGAATGATAGCTTAAGGGGAATGTGCTCCATCTCCCCGGGAAAAGCCAATACAAATAAATGAAAGAGTAAACGAGCAAGGATACTTTGTTGTCATGATAAGAGGAAAATTATTATTCCTTTGAGGATCACATGAGAATTATTGTAAACAATCATGAGTTGACTGATTCTAAAGTATAGATGTATGTAGGCTACGAAATATACCTATGTCAGCTACACATAGGATTATGATTATGAATATAGCTAAGTACATCATGGATGTAAGTTAACAAAAACTAGAACATGTGTGGATACATAATCTGGATGCATGTCAGAGATGCATGTTCATATTCCTTATGGAATATTTAGTAAACAAATAAAGCTAAATCAAGGTTGATTCCATCACAAATAGTGATGGATGTGCAATAAGGAAGTTGCATGCTGTGGGAGTTCTCTGTAGAAAAACCATGTAAGGACTCTGTCATAAGAACATAGTCACAACCCTAATAATCACAACCCTAAGGACCATGTAAGGACTCTGTCAGAAGAACATAGTCACAACCCTAATAATTGCGGAAGGTTGGGCAATGGGATACAAAGCTTGTCTTTACAAGAATCCTGGATTATATTTTAAAAAAAAATGTGTAAGAGGAAGACTAACAATTGAATGTTAACCACTCTGAGAACCGAATGATAATGTGCATGATTCACAGCTTCATGACCCACTATGAACACAAATATTGCTATTAAAGAACGTTGTTGTATCCAAAAAGGTTAGACTAAGACCTAACCAAGGCTTCTCAAGGAAAAGAGCAGGGAGATCCCAACCTGGAATAAATTGCAAATGCCAAGAAGAGGAAAAAGGAGGAACACTCATCCACCCTAATAGCTCTGAATTGCTTACAGAGTTGTAGGTCTTAGATGAGAAGTTGTGAGAACAAGTACAACTAGGAAAAGAGAAGGGATAAATGAGTATGTTTGATCGAATAGGCTTGGTTGAAGCCACATCAAGCAAAGGAAGTAAGGCCTTAGAAATAACTTAGCTGGGTTGAAATCCCCAGGCTGTGTGGAAGGAGTGGGAAAAAGGGGAGAGCCCCTAAATCATTTCTTGTTATGTGTTATGTTTCCTCTGGAATAAGAAAGATGATTTACTAATGAAAGTAAATGTTTTGACATCGTAAGTGATGCATGTTGTGTATAAAAAGGAATTGGAACTGTTGAGGAAGACAGTTACCAATGATGGAAAACCTCAAGCAAAGGATGACCATGGGAAGGCTGCAATCGAAAGATTGTTTACATGACTGTAAGAATCCCCCTAAATCACTGGTGATAAGGTAAAAATCAGAAAGAGGGTACTAGCAACCAAGAACATGTATGAAAAGATTGGGTGAGAATCCATTCTAAAATATTTTTGTTGTCTCATGTTATGCACAAAATTTTGAAAGGGAAGTGTATGCCATGGATACCCAAGTAGGGTATGATTCAGGAAGGAGAACCCGAATGATGGAGGTGTGAACCTATGACAGTGAAGACTGATTGAATGATGCAGGAACATCTGAACCAAATGATCTCTGTTGACTCAAAAGATCAAAAACCTTTACTAAGAGATCGTAGAAATCCCTTCAATCAACTACAGATCGAGATCGTGAGGATCGCGAGAGAAAATCCTGATCGAATCAGGTTAATCAAGAACCTAACAGCAGAAGTGAACACGAGTCGTTCATTGGAAGGAAACCGATCTCAGTCATCAGATCAATTTCAAGACCCACTGGAGTTAACGGATCAAGGGCCAGTCATTCGCTAAGATCGACGACCTGAATTCATTGCAGAGGTTGAACTCTCCGATAAAGAGAAAATACATTGGGGATTCTACAAACACTGTGAACCGTTGATCTGTGAATGATCGGTGGGTGAACATGCAAGGAACCCATGCGTTAATGCCACATAAACTAGTATCGTGATTGGGTTTTGTGGTTGAATTTGGGAAATCGAGGCTCTGCTCTCAGTTTAGATTCTCGGTCAAATACTTCTATGCCAGGATTGTTGTATTTGGAATCGTGTGGTTTAGAATCGATCTAGGGATAAGATCGATGACTCGTATTCATTTCGGGGAAGGCATATGAACGTGGATTAATGTCAGGACCTATACCGGTAAATTAAAATCAATATAGTTTTGTTTTGAGTTCAGGGTCCAATCGTAGATCGGACGACCCGTATTCATTGCGGAGATCAAAGGAGAATTAAAAAACCATGAGCTAGTTGAAGTTCTGTAGTCCCTTGGAACCGTTGGATTTGGGGGAAGATGGATCCTCATTGTCGAATTGCAGACAAGGGGTTTAGCGAGGGTCATAACACCCAGACACGGGAGCTGAAAGGGTAGATCCTGAAAAGAATAGAGCTAAGGTCACAACGCTTGATCGCGTGGAGAGAAAGCGGAGTCCAGTCGGGCCAATCAAGGAAGGTAGAGTTTGAGACTCTACGTTAGACTTTGGTTGCGGGGACTGGTTATATGGGAATCAAGGTGCTCATAGCTAGCACGCTGCATAGAATGCATTGAGGGAATGCATGTCGCATAAGAGGGCAGACAATGGATTTTTTAGTAAGGAAGGAGGACCTTCCAATATTTTACTTACATTATGTAAGAATTGAAGGAATACGAATTTGGGTGGCCATAAGTGTTGGAACCCTGGTTACTAATGAAGGAATAATTATTGGGTGCATTCATGCAAAATATTTTAAGTTTCATGTGTACTGATTTGGGATCATGATCGGTCTATAGCAGAAAGTATAGTCTTTCTATAAGAATGGATGAAAATGAATAAGCCACATGATGAAAAGGTTGGTTAAATTCCAACACACTATGGCCAAGAACCTGTCATAAAATGTGACAAACTCGAAATCAATGCAAGAGTGCATTGGGTATGAATGTGGCCATGAATATTGGCACCTTTGTTAAAATCCTTTGAAACGTTGAATTACGTTTTGAAAGGTTTGATATGTTGAAATGAGGCATAGGTAAGGAATGAGACCCCCTTTTCATGTTTATATAGATGTGATGAACTGTTAGTATGCATGGTTTTGAATATAGATATATATAGATGGATGCATGAGAGATTGATAGTTTGTTTGGCTGTGAAAATAATGAATTGCAGGGAGAAAAGGGTCTTGGATATGGCAGTGTTGTAAGCCGATAAGGAATACTGATTGCCTACTGAACCAAACTTCAAGGAATGGTATTTCCTTTTTGAGAAAATGAATTTGATTGTTAGTATGCGACGAAAATATAATGTGCATGAGAACTAACAATTTGTTTAGATGAAGATTGAATTGTAGGAAGAAAGAGTCTTGGGTATGGTAGTATTGTAATCCCATAAGGAAGAACAATTGCCTGCTAATCTAAACCGCCATGGGAAGGAAAGTCCCATAATTATGAATCTGGTTCCTATGCGGAACATATATGAAAACAAAATGTGGAAATTGGAAATTCGTGGATGACAGATTTACAACAAAATTTTGAATTTAAAATTTATGATGATGTCTCATGAATTTTGTATACCTGTGATATAGATGAGAAGAAAAGGTTTGTCCAGGGAGGACAGGTGAAGGCTGTCAAGTTGAAAATCCTGAAAGAGGCCATTGTTGAGACATGAGAACCCTGTGGTAAGTCATGATCGCCTGGAATATGTTGTGTTGAGTTAACACAGGCCGAAGGGACGCCTCAAAAGAGAAAGTATGAGGGAAGCATCAACTGTAAGGCTCGATAAAGTATCTAGAATTATTCCTGTGCGAGAAAGCCTTGGCAAGGAAAGATGGATCACCCGAGGAACTGTATAGAAGAGAAGGGGATGTCTGAGCCTTGGCCTAGAGGGTGAGTGACCGCAAGGAAGAGGAGATTTTGATAGTTCTTGTAAAATATTGATTGGGATCATGAACACAATGGGTATGTTTGGGAAAAACAGTGAGCCTGGATAACAAGACAGTCACAATGATGCAAACCCACAAACTGCACAAATAAGTATTGTGTCAGATTATGAAATTTTCCTATAAATTTTATGCAATGTTTTCACATGAGACTATGATTAATGTGCTTGTTGTCGGAGAATTATTGAAGACAAGTGACAAAGGCCAAACGTCTCGAAAGGACCTGACCAAGAAAGACGATCAAGATTTTTGAAACAGATGAATGAGAAAGGCATGACATGTGTTTTTGAGAATGAACACTGAGGATGATGTTCCTTTAAGGGGGAGGGAATTGTAACACCCTGTTTCCCCCAGCTTATAATTAATCATAAAATAGGATTACCATGCTAAGGAATGTGGACGATGTAAATGTATTATTGTTAAATTGACCATAACTGACTGTTGGGGGGTGAAGCCTTGAAGTACGATCCATGATATCTCTAGAGGAAAGAATCAGTTAATGGAGGAAAGGATTGGTGGTTGAATAATAAACCACCCCCATGAATGGAAACATGGGTTGTCATCTCGAAGTACCACAAAGACCTGCAGACCCAAGCTTCGTTTTGAAAAAAGGAATAGGATAGGTCGGAAACCTTCCTAAGGAAGGAAGGTAATATACGTACAGGAAAATGGAAAAGAAGAGGAGAGATCACGGGAGGGGAACTCTCCAGCTAAGAATGAACAGAGGATCGTGAGCTTGATGCTGGGAGAGTGTCTGATAAACCTCGTCGAGGCCGTGACAGAGAGAGATATATCTAAGAGTATGCAGAGAAAAGGAATCGAATGCGAGCTTGATGCTGAGGAAGCATCTGCTAAACCTTGTAGGGATACTGTGATAGAGAAAAGGTGTCTGAGAGATGTCATAGTTCCCTAGTGATATCATGTCTTGGCATGGGGGTGGCCAGAGTGCTAATAATGAATGTCTATGAGCATACGGTTGGGTGGAAAGGCATACACCCATAGTCAGTTAGTTGACTGCAACTTGTAATAGATAAGTATCCTCCTACCCTGTGTAATTGAGTTGCAACTATGTAATGAAATTGGATATACTGTGAGTGTTTTTCAGGGATGTGCATGATTTCTTAGTGGTTATATTGTAGTCATTTTATTTCTACTTGATTGTGTAATTAGGAAAGCAAGAAATTATATGGTTCAGACATGACCTGTACTCGTAAATGCTTGAGCCCTGTGGTGGTTTAAGCTAGAGCCACGAACTGTGAGTTCGTCGACCTTGGCCACGGTTTTCATGGGTGCATGTCGACACCCCCAGTTGCTCTGAGTCTCCAGGAGGATGAAGTTTGTTAGCTCAGGAGAGGTAGTGTAGATATGAATGAAGTCTCTATGAGGCAGGTAGAGGTCGAGAACCTCTTAAGTTCTAGACTTGACGAATGAGCACAAGGGGTGCGCGAAAGAATTATTCTAAGTGTTAAGTTCAGGAGAAAGAGCGAAAATCTCTTAAGTCCTTCATAATTGACAAAGCTCAGGAAGAATAGCAAGACTCAAGTATCGAAAGGGAATATCCTTTAGTTTGGAAGATGAACGGATAAGATCTGTTTGGGAGGGTCCAAGGTCTATCATGACTGTTAGATTTGAAGAAGGAGAACATATGTTAATGCCTCGACTCCTTTAGTCTTTGCAAGTTCGAAAAATGTTGGTAATCATCGTAAAGGGGATAGATCCTCTGAAGTCCGAAACTTGAAGTCACGATGCGATCTGGACAGTAGATCCAAGGATCTATCGGGACCCACCTTGATCGTTGGATCTGTGAGTTCAGAGTTCGCGTGACGGGAGAATCGCGCCTTGGTGCAACTAAACCTATGAAACACGAAGTCCCAATTCATGAAGAGGTGATCTAGACCATTGGATTGTAGAAGGTTGTGGACCGTTGATCTAACATAAGTGAAGTTCAGAGTTTAGACTTCAGGGAGAAGGAGGTGAGCTAAATTTTGAGTTCGTGAAGTGCGAGTCCTGAAACGCTCGAAAGTGGGCCCCAAGTCATAGCTGGAGGTCACATCAGTGGAGAATAAGGGAAGGAGCTAGTGCTTGCTAGGCTCTAGTTCAAAATTCGAGAAGTCGAGAGAGTCAGGTGATTCATAGCATAATACTCGAAGTCACAAATTTGCGAAGCGCCTTTTGATTAGGCCTGTAGTCACAGCTTGAGGTCATATGAAGGAAGGGGCTAGCATGGAGAGCTAGCGTCTGTTGTTCAAACCCTTCAAAGGGGCCAGGAAAGAGCCCACGGGTTTGGAATAACCTACAATATGAAGATAGGGGAACCTAGAGAGAGTTAAGGAAAGAAATATTTTTATGCCCCACCCCTTAAAAGAGCACTTAGGGGCCGGGTGTGTTATAGATGTTGTCCAAAATTTGGCGACCCTCCACATATCCATAATTTTTAGGGGCTATAAGAGTAGGGGAAAGGGGCTTGAGGTGCATGGCAATAACTTTAGAGATGATTTTGTAAATGACATTGCAGAGGGAAATGGGGAAAAAATTGTTAGGGTCATCCATTTTCTCCTCTTCAGGGACAAGGGTGAGAAAGGTAGCATTTAGATCTAGAAGAACTCTCGAGATTCTTTGGGATTCCTGAACAAGAGCCCATACATCTAGTTTAATGAGCGACCAACAATAGTGAAGGAAGTCTAAGATGAAGCCATGAGGGATAGGGGCTTTGCCAGTAGCCAAACTGAAATTAGCAACCTCAAATTAAGATAGGGAAATGGGCCACATAATATTATCATTTTGATCCTCATATATCAGGTGGGGGATATGTCGAGCAATGGAATGAATGACAATATGTGACCTAACTGAGAATTAGTGAGCAACTCTTGAAACAAAGAGGTTATCTCTTGCTCAATATCAGAGTGAGAAGTAAGTTTGTTACCTTGGCCAGAGATGATATGGGTGATGCGATTAGAGTGACAACGTTGAATCATGGAGAGGTGGAAGAAATTGGAGTTGTGCTCTCCCTCCTTTAGCCATTGGACCTGCAATTTTTGTCTCTAGAGGATTTCCTCTTGCTTTTTCCTTTCCTCAATTTGATCAGCCAAATATTTTTATTACCGAGCCAATTCTAGTGATCGACCATGGGAGATAATCTGCTGCTGAATCACTTTCATTTGGTATTCAAGGAGTTGTTGATCTTGAAAAAATTGCCAAAGGCTTCCTTGATCCATATTTTGATGTTTTTCTTAAGGATCTTGTGACGCTATTAGAATCAATACATGAGAGATTCATTGGCTATTTGGGCCTCCTTCCACTAGGTTTGGACATTTTGAAGAAAGTTCGGGTGTGAGAGAAACAACTTTTCAAACCGAAAAGGTTTTTTGCGAGGTTTGTTGAAGGTGTCAAGGGGGAGACAAATTGGCTAGTGATTTGAACATGTTGCTGGGAGGATGGTAGTTTCCATGTGCATTCCAGAGATCATGATAGATTCTGAGATAAAAACATAATCCAATTTTCAAGCCACTTGATGGGAACCTCCACAATAATAAATTCCATTACTACTCTCTAGATCAATTAATTGATGATCCTGAATGAGATCCTTGAAAGGTAAATACTCTGGATCAAGGTGTTTGAGGCTCCCTTTCTTTTCCTCTAGAGAGGTGATAATTAACCAGAAATGAGGATGGGTTAGTTCTGTAATGTGATGTAATTTCTATTGGAACCAAACTTTTTATCCGAGCTATTGTGGTCCACAGAGATTAGTTATGAACCACAAAGTTTCTTCACCTAGAGGTTGAAAATTTGTTGAAATGTTATATTTAGTATAGAAGAAATTCCAGATAAGAATCATGTCCAGATTACATAGGAGTTCTAGGCCTCCTATTGAACCTGTAGAATCAATAGCCATAGAACATCATGTTGTCCAAGTTTTAGAGAGAGTTTTCCCAAGCACCTCTTCAGAACATTTGGTTTCCTGGAGAAGCGTGATATCTGGTGATTCTAATTGAAACTGGTTTCATTAGAGTCTATGATTACTCTCACCATTCAGTCCTTAAATATTCCAAGAGATTACTTTCAATGGAAACTAGGAGAGGGTTGGAACATGTCTATAATTAGAGCATTATGTCCTACATTAACCATGATGTCACGAATTTCCTACAAGAGATGAAGGATGGATTTTCAACCTCTTGTTTTGTCTTCCTTGGGAGTTTTCTTGGGATTAAGCCTGTTGGGTTGAATTCCAAGATCTGGGTTTGGAGTAGTGGTCCTAGAAGGTCCTGAGGCTTTCCTTCTTCTTTTGTGAAGGGCTTTTCACACCAATTGAATGTTCTTTGGTGGGATCGATTGCATATCTTGTCTACAGATTGTGTCAACAATTCTTTGAAAATCTATAGCATCGAGCTCTATTTGATCCACCTCTATGTCCAGGCCATCATCCATGTCATGGATCATAGGGACGTCCTCCATGGGAGGCATATTAGAGGGGGAGAAAGAGGTTTTGGGATTTTTGGGGTCTTCATGATGAGATAGAGGGTCCACATATATTCGATTCTTGGGGTTGCTGGGGGTCAAAATATCCTCAATGACAATGGTAGAGTCATGGGGGAGGGAGTTCATGGCATCAAAAATATTTTTGAGATCAAGGTTTTTTTAAGGCCTAGAGGGGATTTGAGGGACAAGTTTTTTGTTTGAACGACAGTGTGAAGATATCTTGGTAAAACTCTCCTCATATTTTTCAGGTTCATATTTAGAGGGCTTGGGTGGATTTAGTAAAGGGAAATCTTGATAGAGGTGACCATGCTCATGACAACAGAAAGGGATGAATTCATAGTCCAATGTTTGGATTCATTCAATATCATGGAAGGTAAGGCAGATCAACTCTGGAATGGGGATTGAGACATCATATATATGTAAATGAGAGCATAGTCGGTACATAGACATTGCTTGATTGCTTCAAATGACTTGACATATGTTCCTAAGGTATTTATAATACCTACAAGAATCTCTTCCTCATAGTACTCATGCAGGAGTGAGTAAAGGTGAAACTAGATTGGAGAAAAGGATAAATATTATTTGTGTGGGTTAAATTTATCCTTCCAATATCAAATATGCAACCCCACAAAATAAAAGAAATAAGGTCCATTCTCAAGGATCCGCTCATGTTCATGGGGGTTTTAAAAAATAGTTGTAAATAAACCTTTGGAGCAAAGTTTGAGTTCAAAATGACAAGTGGGTTTCCAACGAGAGCTAATCGAGGAAACTATATCTCTCTCAGTTGGCCAGATACTAATGAAATTACTGATTATTGTGTGGTCTTTCATTTATTGCAGATACTCGTTGAATCGATTCAAACGAATCTCATACTTTTGCATCTCTGCTACCTTTGGGATACATTGACCCGGTTTCCACTTCGCGGTGCCTTCTCGATTTAGCTAGGTATATGGCATGGGTTCCTCCAGGGGAGGAGGAGTTACGTAGGAAATGCCATTGCTTGAAGAGGTTGGATTGGATAGATCGATCCCATAAGGTCCATATCCTGGTCCCTTTCTATGAGGAGAAAGTGGTGGAAGGGGTTTGAGCCCCCTGTGGTGACATTGAAGAAGATTTGTTCCTATAGATAGAGTGGAGAAATGTGAAACCATAACAAAGTGATCAATACTTTCTCTCATCTAGCTCCTCATTTCAGGAATTTGCTAATTTCAGTTTTTATGGTTATTCATCAAATTTTCTCACTCTTCTAGATTGTATTCTCATTCCTTAAATCAAATTTAACTTTCCCGAGTCAAAATAACACTTGCCTCATATATTTCCTATTTCCTATTTTTTGAGATGAATTTCTTCCTCATGTTATGATTTCTTTCACAATTGGGTGAATTTTAATCTCCCTAGGCCAATATTTCACTTACATGGACAAATTTCCATTTCCATGGATTGTTCTCTCTTAACCCCATGGTTGTATGATGTCCCTTAAAACCATATGCACATATAGGTTTCCATTCCTTTGATTGGATGGAGTGTTCTATTGTTTCATAGGTTGTATGCCCCTAGGACTACAAATTTAATGCTTGGATGACTTAATTATCTGGTTGATTTTCCCTTGCTGGTTTACTTCCTGTCATTGTTGGGTAGAAATCTATTTGTTGGTTGATTGAATTTTGTTTTCTAGTCAATTCCCTACATTCTTAGTTGAATTTATTTACTATCCAATTTATTACATTAGTTAGTCTTCCTTATTAGAGGATTTATAACCACCAATTCTTGTTCCTATAGCAGGAATCCATTGTTGTCATTTTGAGAGAGAGGTGTTACTGGTGTTGATGGAAAAGGATGGAATACCAACCTCCCAACAATGATAGCATATATGATGTTCTTTTTCACGTTGTTCTAGCAAGTTTAAGGAAAGCCTTTTCTTCCACCCTTGCCACACACCTTTAGCTCAATGATATTTGGGGATTCAAATCATCTATGTTAAGTGGGCCAAAATTCTTTCTTCATTTTCAAACAATGAGGAATTTTCCTATATAAAACTTCAAAGATAAAGTTTTCTTATGTATGAACAACATTGAATATCCATTTTTAAATCATAGAGGGCTTTTCATTCCTTTATGAATGCAATTTATGTTGTTGGTTTTCATCCCTACAATAGAGCCATGGTTTTTTCTGCTAATAATTAACAAAGAGAGGCTTGAATTCATTTCAAACTAAGCAATGAGCCAATATAGAATAGAGTCCTTGACATTGACAACTCTATAAATAAACCAACATCACATGCCTTCTGAGTAATAGCAACAGTGATTGAAGAGGTCATAGTCAAATCTTGAGTTGAGCTCTGAAAAAATAGTGAGTAGAGAGGTGGTTTCCAAAAAGTGGCTCTCAAAATATAATCAATCATAAACACCATAAACACTAAAACTCAAAGACCTGATTGGAATAATGGACAATAGGTTATACAAAGTTTTCAAGGATAGAATGTTTACAAAGATTTGATTTTTATTGACCTGATTATCATTACCATTACTAACTCTTTGATGTGTGTGGGATACACCCATGAATAGGCCATTCATAAGAACAAATATCCTTTTAGAGTAGACATCACGCAAAACCTCTACATTCCAAGAACTTAGTTTCTAGGCATTTTAATTGTCTTGCTAGGTGTTTGAAATACTAGGCATTTTAATTGTCTTACTAGGTGTTTGAAACACATGAGAACCATTAAGAAAAAATCATTGGATTAGAAGTTAATTAATATCCTAGCTGATTCATTCTCTTTCTAGTTGACTTAGATGAGAACCTAGTCAATTCATTTTATTGTGGTCAACTTAACCCTTTGTTCACTGACTCATTGCAAAGTTTTTTATGCACCATATCTTGTTGGAATTATCATATTGTTCAATGGTGAACCATGTATGACCAATGATCCCAGTCACTATAGACCACAAATATTCCCCTCGGGAATATAGAGATACTCATCTACATTGAAAAAATAAGTCCAATTGTGGGTTTTTGTACATATGGGGAACTGTGTTTGGAAGTGAAAGATTTGGAATGGTTTTGGGTATCCAAGACTCTATGATATATAAGGTTGTTGATGTTTATCTATCTATCCTCCCTTATTTTGAGTGTCATTTCCATGATAATCTCATAAACAACAAGATGCTTTTACAAAAGATGAGTATGCTTTTACAATTATGTGCCAGCTAAGACTATGCAAAAAACAGTTAGAAAAGAACAATTGGAACATTGTTGTTCACAACTTTTGGCACTTGCTTTTCCATCTCCTTTGAGTATATGTACTTTGGGTCTTTGATACTTTACCCTATTTAGTTTCCACATTTGGTGTTTTAGGATGGAATTGTAGTGACATTGTTCAGTTTTTGGTAGTTTGTACTTATAAACTTGACAATCATCTTACAAGTTTGTGAGTGGTGAGGTTTGAAGAATCTTGTTGTAGAATAGTATGACAGGTTAATGATACCACTCATAATTAAGGCCTAGAGAGAACTCAACTTACAACAAAGATAGAGACTTTCCAATAAAGCTAGAGACCTAACATTGATTGGCATATTGAAAACTAAGGTTTATTTGTCATTGCAATGCCATTTGGCTTCTTGTGTGTAGATTATGTTAGTGAAGGAGCCAACCAACCAATATCAAGTAGATATCAAAGCTTATATCTGTTAGAAGAACATAGATCATTGTACATGGTAGAGAACATTGACCTAGTATCCTTTTTGAAGAAATAAGACTTTGTACAAGATCGAGACAAGACATTCATTCTGTGTAGGGTCACTGTTGGGGTGAAGCTATGAAGTAAGTGAATTATAATCCCTTCCTTTATAGATGGACTCAACTATTTTTTTGTATTGTCCCCTGTTATATTTTTATTGGTTTTTGGTTGTCTTTGTTGATATGGGTGTTTAATTGAACAGTTTGTATATGATGCTCCTTTACTACAAAACATCAAATATGATTACATACTAACGATACACACATTGGCAATGTACATAACATATAATTATAACCAATACTCAGATATTTATGACAGTAATCGGTTTTTCATTTCATAACATTCCAACAACAACAAATAGGAATACATTTTCTGAATTATTTATTAACCAAAAAATCGTCTGTAATAGGGGACATAAACATCAAACATTGGGTAATATACATGCTAGAGTGTTGTTTTAGTGCAACAGTTTGATGGTTGTGATGGAGCAACTTATTCACAAGAAAGAACGATCTTTGGATTGTAGATTCTATCCCAGAATGTAGGAGCTCGACCCATAGAGGAAAATAACTCGCCAAACAAGCAGTTAGTTCACCCAACAATGAGAAATGGAGCCCAACAAAGAGGGAATGCACCCAACAGTGAGAAATGGCGCCCAACAAAGAGGGAATGCACCCAACAGTAGTAGAACATGACCCAACAAGTAAAACATGGAAAACACATAAGAGAAATCATCCCAAATAGTCATATATCTAGTCTCCGCTTAGTAGTGAGTTGATGTAACACTCCAGTTAACCCTCTTGAGTAAACATTCAACCTTGAGGATAAACAAATATGCCCACAATTGAAGATTTTTCCCCAACTATTAATAACTCTCCCAACTATGGAAAAAAATAACCCACAACTAATAACTCGTCCCTGTTCTCAATGGGATGTTTTCTGAACACCAAAATATGTAGCTTAAACCAAATTCACCCTCTATAAGTAAGAAACTCAACAAACTATTTATGATGTTTTTCCACCACAAGAAATTTCAGCGACCACAAGAACTTATCTACCAAAATGATAAAAACTAGACCACACTAAAGAAACATGAAGTGATCTCTTCCTCCAAGGTGACTAATTAGGGTGGATCATCTCACCACTGAAGCCAACATCTGGAAATACTCCTAGGGTTTCCATCCCAAGAGTCCCAAAAACCGCAATGAGCTCTCTCAACAAGAAAGTATAAAAATACCAATGTTCGAATGAGAGAGGGAACCCTCTTTTTCCTCTTTTATTCATCCGTTGAATCTTTTGTGACCTTTTTACCTTTTAATCAATTTAAGTGAATTTTCACATTCCCCATAGTCACTTAGGGGCCTTTTTCCACTTTACTCAATGTCACCTTTAATTTTTAATTAATTCCATTTTTTAATTCCCTGACTACGACTCATGGGAATTACTTAGGCCATTTCATCAATTCTTATAGAAGACCCATTTGGAAAGGGACATTACAGTCCCCCCTTCCCAAGATTTATTGTCCTCAAGCAACTACAAATTTGGATGTTTTAAGATCTCATCATTCTCCCACGTGGCATCCTCTATTGGTAAGTCATGCCATTTGATGAGGTATTCCCGAATCACCCTACTGTGCAGTTTCCTCTCTCGGACCTCCAATACCTCCTTAGGGACCAATATTAACTGCCCCTCCTCATCCAATGGAGGTAGTTGTGCCGAAGTGGTGAATTGTTGTCCCAATTCCTTCTTTAGACATGAGACGCGAAACACATTATGGATTTTTCTTCCCTCCGACAACTCTAATTCATAGGCCACTTCGCCAATTTTCTGAACCACCCTGTAAGGCCCATAGAAACATGGCTTAATATTTTTTTCTCCTCTCTTCTTTAGTGAATACTTCCTTTATGGTTGTATCCTCAAGAAAACCAAGTCTTCCACCTCAAAAGTGTGATCGACCCTGTTCCTGTCTACATATAGATTTTGTTGATTTCGGGCCATTTCTATGTTGTCCTTGAGAGCCTTGAGTATGTCCTAGATCTCTTGGATCCAATCCTTGGCTTTGGGATCTTTGTTGTCCCCAAATTCCAATTCAAAAAAAGAAGGAGCATCGTACCCGTACAATGCTCTGAATGGTGTCATTCCCATCGACATGTGATGAGTGGTATTGTAGCAGTGTTCTCCCAGAATAAACCACTTCACCCATGATTTATGCTTCTGTGACACATAGTTACCTAAATATACCTCAAGCAATTTATTCACAATATCTGTCTGGCCATTTGTCTGAGGGTGATAACTAGTGCTAGGGGTCAACTCTATGCCATCCAATCTGAACAACTCATGCCAAAAAGCATTGAGGAACCTATTGTCCCTATCATTGAAAATATATTTTGGTATCCCATGAAGTCTGAATACCACTCTGGAGAATAGATTTTCTACTTTTAATTCCTTATACTACGAGGATATGGCAAATAAGTGTACAAATGTTTTCAACTGATCGACCACTACATAGATACAATCTCTTCCATGGACCTTTGGCAACACTGTGATAAATTCCATGGATATAATCTCCCATTTCGACTTTGGAATGGGAAACAACTGTAATAATCCTGTAGGATGGGTCTTCTCTGACTTGTTTTGTTGACAATTCATACACTCTCTCACGTGCTTCAAAACATCACCTTTGAGGCCCTTCTAAGTGAACCTCTCCTTGGTTTCCCTGTAGGTTTTGAAATACCCTGGGTGTCTTGCCAATGGTGTATTGTGCATAGCCTCCATGATATTTTCCTTTAGTGCGGACTCCATAACTAGATATATACAGTCCTTGTAGTAGATGATGTCATCCGCCACCTCATACTTATCATCCTGTGTATTTTGGTCCATCACTTCACAAGAAAACCTATTCTTGGAATATTCCACCGCTAGATGGGATTTCCAATCAATTGAAATCTATGTGAACAAACACATCTCTGGCCTTATGGAAAGAGCATCGACTACTACATTTTTCTTCCCTTTGACATATTTGATATCAAATTCATAGGCCTGCAATTTTCTAACCCACTTTTTTTGCCTTTCATTCAAGTCCTTTTTCCCCATGAATTTTCTCAAGCTGTTATAGTCAGCTTTAACCACAAATTTCCCACGTACCAAATATTGTTGAAACTCTACCAAGGCATGCATGATGGCAAGCATCTCTTTGTCATAGATTGAATAAAGTTTCTCCCTCTCTGAGAGCTTCCCTCTCTTGTATGTAATCAAATGCCTTTGTTGCATCAAAATTGCTCCTATCCCTTCCCCTGATGCATCACACTCAAATACAAAGGGCTGAGTGAAGTCAGGAAGTGATAAAACTAGACAAGTGTGTTGATACTGAGAGGGGGGTGAATCAGTATCAAGTACAATTTAAAACCTTTTTCAACTTATACTTAAACCATTCAATTATATCCAATGAGAAATGAACAATAGTATAAGAGTTACACCAATACACCACAATACACCA
>ML792710.1:864340-946091 GCA_009831015.1 Picea engelmannii | reverse complement strand
AGGAGACTAGGAGGTATAATTACAAATAATGGCCTAAAGCCGACATAATTAAAATAACATTACTAATCTAAATTACAACTAATGGCCTAAAGCCGACATAAATAAAATAGCATTACTAATTTAATATGCCCCAATTAAGGGGTGAAGAGCCAATATTAGGGCTTAACATGTTCACATTCAAGACTACCAGTCACATGCCACAATTTGTCAATATAGTCATTTGGTAGGTGTAGCGTGCATAAAGTTAATAGAAGTTCAATAATAATAATAATAATAAAAGTTAGAAAATGGAAAATGTCCAAAGTCGATCATGAACGAATAATTGAAGATGGAATACCATTATAGTGTTTTTAAACAAGTGTCATATGTACATTCCATAATTTTTTATTTTTCATTGAAAGTACATTCCAGAATTTGATGACTTGTTTTGACTATTTTCAACCATATTTCTAAATATGATATTTATAAAAATGGTATGTATAAAAAACTTCATATCATTCTTAAAAAACACAAATAAAATATGGTTCAACAATATTTTATCTGTGTTTTTCAACCATTACACCAATCAAAAGTATTTTATGAGCATTACACCAATCAAAATTGAGTTGTATACCTTTTGTATTGTGAGCATTTTATTTTAAACTAAAAAATTGTCAAACACCATTTCCATTGAACACTCACTTTTTTCAATAGTGTTGTTTTCCATTTTATTTTAATAATATTGCATTAATTTTAAAAAAATGTAAACATATTTTATATTTTCTATTGTAATAATATCTTTTTTCAAATTTTAACTCATTCTGATTTTTATTTTATTTTACGAGCATTATATAAATTAAATTTGAATTGAACATCCGTTTTATTTTGAATATTTTTTTTAATTATTGTTCTCAAAATTATAGAAAAGTTAAAAACATCTCTTCATTTTGAGATTTTATTTTATTAAGGGTATATGAACTTTGAGGTGAATAGCTCTCTAGTTTTGAGCATTTTTTTAATGACTACATGTTAAAATTAAAGAAGAGTTGATCATCTCTTCCATTTTAAGGTTTTATTTTATTGTCATATCATTTTGAACATTTTATTTTATCACTATCACACAAACCAAAAAAGAGTTGAACATCTATTTTCTCTTAAGATTTTATTGTACAAACATTACCTATAATTAATTTAGATATCTCTTCTATCTTGAGAATTTTATTTTTATTACTATTGTACCAATCAAAGAAGAGTTGAACATCTCTTCTATCCTATATTTGAGAACATTGACTACGTTAAGTGGTAATTTTTTTTTATTTTTTTCAAAATTAATATTCTAACTAAAGACAATTTAAACATATCTTCCACTTGTTGTAATAACACTTTACTAATAATATCATATATATACCAATGTCTCCATTCGAATTATTAAGTTGATTTACATTTAAAATTTGAAATTATTTAGAATCTTTATTTTAATAATTAGGTTGATTTTCATGTAAACTTATTTAGAAGTGTTAATAATTAGAATTAAATTGTAATTAATAGATCTCTTCTCTAACAAAGTTAAGGAAATTAATATAACCTTACCTAGAGTCAAGTGAATTAAATTGTAATTAATAGATCTCTTCTCTAACAAAGTTAAAGAAATTAATATAGCATTGCCTAAAGTCAAGTGAAGACCCTTACAAAAATGTGGGTTTATGTGAATAGTACTAAACCATAGCCTGCAAATTCTTTTTCTAATGTAATTCTCTTTCATACATGTTATCTGAGTTGTACAAGGGGTATGTGTTGTTCCTTGGCATGTCTAAAACACAATTCTTGAATGCATACCTCCTCCTTTGAATTCCACATTGGTTACCTTCTTCCAAAATCAAACACAAGTTTTCTGAAAGGAAATTGGTAGATCATGAAAATTTCTTCCTTTTAGTGCAGTTCATACCAACATAGGCTTTGCATGGTTTAAAGTATTTTCTACTACTATATATTCTCAAATAGGTAGGCTTTGCATGGTTTAAAGTGTTTTCTACTACCATATATTCTCAAATAGGTTTTGCATGGTTTAACATGTTGTATACTATCATATATTCTTAATTATATATGCAATGATACAATATTGTATGTTTGATAGTTCACTTTTTTCTTGTCCATCTATTGAGTTTACATATTCTTAAATATATAAACAAGAATACATTCTTGTATTAATGGCTTTGCATATTCTCAAATAGATAAATAAACACATTCTTGTATTATTTCACTCTATTTTTTTCTTTTTATTTATTTAGCAGATCTCATATGCCTATCTTTTCTTTAGATTTTCATTTAGTTTTTTTTATTAAAAGTGCATTTATGTAACCAATTTATTTAACATCTCATATGCCTATCGTTCCTTTAGTTTTTTTATTAGTTAAGTGCATCTATGTAACCAATTTATTTAACATATCTCATATGCCTATCTTTCCTTTAGTTTTTTTTATTAGTTAAGTGCATATATATAACCAATTTATTTAACAGATCTCATATGCCTATCTTTCCTTTAGTTTTTCCTTTAGTTTTTTTATTAGTTAAGTGCATTATGATGTCATATGCTTATCTTTCCTTTAGTTTTTTTTATTAGGTAAGTGCATCTATGTAACCAATTATTTAGCGGATCTCATATGCCTATCTTTCCTTTAGTTTTTCTTATTAGTTAAGTGCATCTATGTAACCAACAAGGTCATTAGTAACTAGAAAAAAAATAATTTTTCCCCCAGATGGGGTGCCACGTTGCAAACCGGAGCCACGCAGGACAACGCTGGGATGCAACATTAATATATCCACCGACGACCATCCCCTCAGTCATTAACCAAGTATGAATCCACGCAGCCAAATCCAGACGATGAGCCCCTTCACGCAAGTGATCGGTCAAATGCACCAACGCACTCAGCAACATGCCTTAATGGCTATGGCAGTCATAGTTTCCCTCCTCCTTATCACCTGCCTTGATAGAATGGAATGACATTCACCCATCGCAGCGTCGAGTGGAGAGTTCATTTCATCAGAGTAGTAGTTTGGGGACCCTTTGAAGCTCTGGAACAGAGCCTTCCACCCGCAAGGAACCTTGGTCATCTCTAGGGTCTCCACCATGCCCAGAGCACAAGGTAAGCCGTGCATGGGTGCCTCTTGGTACACAGCCGAATCTCGCCGCCAGAGATAGAAGAAATTTGAGAAGGCATTAGCCATGGTGTCCCTCTGAAGGCGTAAGAAACCACGAATGCCTCCAATGGTGTACGTGGAAGATATTACCTTGGAAGACGCCATGCAAAGCTATCCCAATGTCCTTCTGTTCACAGTCCCGGACAATTGGAATCCACCCACCGATTTTGGCTCAAATGACAAGCTTCTGCCTTCGGGCAAACCGCTTGATTCCATAGTCAATATCCCAGCAGAGAATTTTACCACCTGCTATGTAGAAGAAGAGACCATGTCCCGCACAAAGGGAAGCAGAGACTCACCCCTCGGTACACCTATGGGGGCGACGACCCAGCTTTCCAACCAACCAACACATGCAAGTGAGGGAGAAACAGGGCCCATTCCCCCAGCCTCCGTCGAAAGCCTCTGGCAGGACCACCAACTCTTCACTGACTCGGGGTACCTCGCTCTCATCTTCGATCTGAGGAGTCTGTTGGACGTCCAGGTCTTTTGCCTCGCCCAAATTGATCAACGACTCGACATGCTATTTGCGGCTCATTCCAGAACTCTTCCTAAACGACAATGCCCAATGTGCGTGCAAGCTTACGCGCTTCCAGCAGGATAAGAGGTTCAATGATGTTCTTGGTTAGAAATTTTTTTCTGTTTCCCAACCAGGCTTTTTCCCAGTTAGATCTTAGTTCTTTTGCAACTAGTTTTTGGCATACAGTCTAAACTTAATGGGTGGCAGTCCTAGTTTCCTTCAGGCAGGACGATACACTGATAGTTTTGTTTACTGGGAAACAAATGGCACAGGATGCCCAACTGTCTCGGTTTCCTGTTTAGGCGGGACAACTGGCTTCGTAAACAGTCATTGTAACTTGATAATGATAATATAATAGGTCCTATCATTTTTTACTTAAAAAAAAAACTAGAAAAAAAATAATTTTTTTAATATAAAAATAATTTTCTAAAAGTATTCTGCCAAAATTATTTGATGATATATCAATATAATTATATTTTTTTATTAGTTAAGTGCATTTATGTAACCAATTTATTTAACAGATCTCATATGCTTATCTTTCCTTTAGTTTTTTTATTAGTCAAGTGCATCTATGCAACCAACAGGGTCATCAGTGCACAATGAATATAAAATGAAACATCATATTTTTAACCAACAATGAACATATGTCAATAGAATCATATTTTTAATAGATGTTAATAGAATCATATTATTAACACTCCACGGTGAACATAAAATGAAACATTTAAATTAATACATAACAGAAAAATATTTAAGAGTTTGATGCTTAATTTAATGAATTATAAAAATGAGAATATACAAAACATTAGTTCATTGCTAGTTAACTTTGCCACTTTGTTTTTTCCATCAACTTTGAGAAATCAAATATGAGACAATAAATTAATATTTTGAATTCCAAAATTATGATATATATATATATATATATATATATATATATATATATATATATATATATATATATAATGAAAGTTTGAATAGTTACACCGTAAAATACACAAGTTCCACATCCATTTTACGATGATAACAAAAACTAAGACATTTAACTCCAAAATTATGGACTTTAAGTCATCGTTTTAAGATAGATCACTTCATACCTACAATTCAAACATGCAAAAAAAACAAAATTCAAAAATTAAAAATTTACAATTCAAACATGCGAAGTAATACAAAATTAAAAAATTGTGATTAAAACAAAATTAACATACATATTAAAAGAGTTAAGTCTCATTCTCCAACATACTCTTTCCCACAAAATATATTGTAAACATATTTTCCACCAAATATAATTTAGACATATGTAACAATAAAAAACAATAATAAAAAAACAAATAACACATTAACATATATACTGTAACTAAATATTAAATAAACAATAAGAAATAATAACATACCCAACCACATTTAAATATATTTAAGATAGTTACTCTCCAATTAAACATACATGATTTAAACAATTTTTAAATCTTATCTAAAATCTTAAAAAAATTTAAAGAGAAAAAATATGTTCTTGGTAAAACCAATTGTGAGTTAGAGTTAGATAATAATCTGAAAATAAATATAGAACTGTGTATGAAGAAAGTTCACAAATCTCTATATTAAGTCATTTTTCCAATGAAATACTTATCTCCCTATGGATAAAGTCCCAAATCCTTCAGGTGAAATTCTCCTCGTGGATAAGGTCCCAAATCCTTGAGGTGAAATTCACATCCAAGGTGATGCTATTGTGTTCTTGGTAAAACAAATTGTGAGTTAGAGTTAAATAATAATATGAAAATAAATATAGAACTGTGTATGAAATTTTTTTACAAATCTCCATATTAAGTCATTCTTCCAATGAAATACTTATCTCCTTGTGGATAAATTCCCAAATCCTTCAGGTGAAATTCTCCTTGTGGATAAGGTCTCAAATCCTTCAGAAATTCTCATCCCAGGTGATGTTACCTGATCATATTTACACAACAATAAAATACTAATCTCCTCAGTAGTAAAATACTTCTCTCTTCTTCTGCAGTGGTCATATAATTAAATTCCATGATGCCCTTTCAAACTAAAGGACTCATAAATCTCCATATTAAGTCATTCTTCCAAAAAACTTCTTATTATCTAAAAAGTTCACAAATCTCCATTTTAAAAACCATTCTTCCGGAAAATACTTATCTCCTCTTTCTGCGGTGGAATAAATGTTCTCATATAATGTTGCATGTACATGAAGAAAACACAAATCTACACATGTATATTAAGTCATTCTTCAATAACCATTTAAATGAAATGTATTCATATTAGATATAATGAAATGCTCTTTGAAATTATGTGTGAGCTAGCTCACATATACAATATGTGTGAGCTTATTTGTAAATTTAATTGAATGTTGGTTTTTGTGATTAGTAACCAATTTAGTTAAGAGTTTGAAAATACACTGACAATAAGGAATTCACTTCGTTGTATGTACAAAACACAAATATCCATACTACGCCATTCTTGGATAAGAAAGCAAGGAATGCAATCAAAGAAAATTTAGAAACTTTCTCTTTTCTGATGTGGGATAGAGTCTATTCTCAAATATTCAAATGTTCAAGTTCAAAATTAGGTCTTCATCATGATCTAACCTTAAATAAGTTTGAATGTACATCATTTAAGACAACGATAAATTTATCTAGGGGTTCTATATATTTCTAAATAATTGATCAAAGCGTTGAATAGGAAAGACTAAACTAAAACTTTGAGAAAACAAAAATTTGATAAAATTAAAAAACATACATTTATGAATCATCCTGAATGGACACATTCTTTCCAAATCTAGGTGCTTCCTCCACTTCCTCCTCAATTCCAATCTTCCTTCCAAGCACACTCTTAGTTACTCTCTTCTCCACATTAGCCTATATAACACATTTCAAATTTGAAAATTTGAAAAATAAAATTTAAATGATTATAACACATTAAATTTAAATGATTTTAAGACATTAAATAATACCTGTGAACTCCCACTCTCTTCAAACTCTCCTAATAAGAATTGAGACAAGCCTGCCAAAGTAGTAGGATATGGAATATGGATCTGTGAACAACACAACTAAGAAATAAATCTAGGATTCAATGTGTTCACATTTATACAAAATTATAAATGTTGTTGATCTCTTATTCAAAATAGTGGAGATTGAACACCTATTATAAAACACATACCTAATTCAACCAATCCAAATTTAAACTTGTGGAATCAAGTCCCCTACTTACTGGAGATTCATTTAACATATCTCCAAACTGCAATGAATGACAATAACAACTCAATTATTTCTATAAATACACTGATTTATAAATCTAGAATTAGAAGTAAACTATCATAAAATGCATCAAAAATTTACTAACTAGAACACATACCAATCTGCAGTTTGGGTCATCATTCTGAATGACCTTCTTCCAACCATCCCGACAAAATTTTGCATACTCCAAAACATCTTCTGCTGACATGGTATCTAACTCTGCATCTTTTTTATAAACAAATGTGGCCCGAGAATTGTTTTTCGCTCGCTGACGGTTCATGCCAACATCAACACCATA
Source organism: Picea engelmannii (assembly GCA_009831015.1). Classification (NCBI taxonomy): domain Eukaryota; kingdom Viridiplantae; phylum Streptophyta; class Pinopsida; order Pinales; family Pinaceae; genus Picea; species Picea engelmannii. The sequence continues at coordinate 938,845 of ML792710.1, read as the reverse complement.
AAAAATCGCTTCCAAATTTTCCCCGATTGCATTCCTAACCTCTTTGCCAACCTCTGATGTAGCCTGCAACTCTGAATGTGAAACAAATGCCCTTGTTGGGTGAGGTACTAAAGGTTGTGGAGGCCTCCACAATGTCACATTTCGATATGCCCCTTTGTGATCATATGTCCGTCCTTTACCAGTCCCATAATATTTGGACGATAGACTAGTATAATTAGGGTGCATGTGCAAGAAAAACTCTACAAAAAAGTGTCTTTCAAAATAGTGTGGAACCTCATCGTTCCACGAAAATTTCCCATATGCCGCCAAAAATCTGTTATACAGATGTCCTGCAATGTCAGGGTGCTTAAAATATTGCACCTTCAACATCTTTCACTTTGGGCCCTCTTTGAAATTGAACATCGAAATGACGTCTTCTTTTGAAACTCTATTTTTTACTGCCTCCCATTTATCAGGGCCCATTACCTCTGATTTTCGCCGCCTCATTAAATCAACAAAACTGTCAGTGGTTGGCCCCATCTTCTGATATGCGTCCATAAAGTTTTCCAATGAATGAAAAACAATTTGCAAGCTTTGTTTACTCTCCTGAGAGAGTTCCAAGACCACCAAATCATTTTCCAACCTTTTAACACCTGAGAATCGATCAAGCATCATTTCTTCAGTAATCCCTTCTTAGGGAAGTTCATTACCAACATCCGAAGGATAGGTGGAGGTAGCCATGTAATCTTCTGTTTATTGATAATGCGGCCTCCTAAATCCACCTTCACCCTTTGCACCAACATTTGAATCTTCGTGAGAACTACTCTCTCTTTCATTATCTTCCCTTGCTGTAAACACATTGTCTACACACACACATTTGAAGGTAATTACAAGATTTAAATTCACATAAATTTAAATACACAAAAATATAACAAAACTAAACAAAATCAAAGAAAATTACCAGAAATATTCTCTTGTCCCAAGGTATTCCCTACATTCTCAGGTGTAGGAGTATCAATGCACAACCTATCTAAGAAGGCTACATCCATAGCACTTGCTTGAGCATGTTTTGCAATTGATCTATTCACAGACTCATTTGAAAATCTCTTCTGACGAGATTGTTGTTGGCCACTCGGAGTCTCAGTCGAAGAAGGAGTCTTTATTCTTCCTTCTCGGGAGAAGCTAGAGCGTTTACTAGGAATGTTTGGAGAATCTCGTGTCGACATATCTCCTCAATATCTATCCATAATGCAGAGTTTATTAATAAAAATGCAGAGATGTACCCAAGTTCAAGCAATTAAAAATGTAGAGAGAAATCAAAGTTTTAATCAATCAAGTCAGAAAGGTACTCATTCATAGGAAGGTGCAAAGACTAAACATTCAGCCATGAATCAATCAATTCAAAGATAAGTAAGGGATAGACAACAGGGGAAATTATTATCCTTCACTCATCATCCATACACAGAAAAACAAGGCATTTGAATCTATGGGTCTTTAAACACCGAAGTGACGACCGTCGATTCAGCTTCTAGTCGATTTCTCTGGCACAGAATGATGATTAAAGGGATAAGACAGTGGATACTGATTCTTAATCGTTTCCTTGTTCAATTGAAGGTAGTCAATGCAGAGTCTCCATGACCCATCCTTCTTTCGTATGAAAATAACATGTGCACCCCACGGTAACACACTTGGACGTATTAGTCCCAGGTCCAACAACTCCTTCAGTTGCATTCTCAACTCCTGTAACTCCAGGGTTGACATATGATAAGACATTCTCGCTATTAGTTCAGTCCCCTATTTTAGGTCTATGGTAAATTCCAATTCCCTCTCTAACAACATCCCAGGTAACTCATCTGGAAAGACATCCGTAAACTCTCTCACCATTGAAAGGTGTTCTATACCTCCCACTACCCCCTTTTCATTTAATGCAAGAATCACATAAATCTTACATCCCTTGCACATGCTCTTTTGTAATTGCAAGGAAGAGATAAACCTTAGGGAAAATCCCTGGTTCCGACCTACAATCACACGTCTCTGTCCCTCATCATTTACCAAGCTCAATCATTTCATCTTGTAGTTGAGTATCGCCTCACGCGATTCCAACCAGTCCATACTGATCATGATGTCATAAGATCCTAAGATCGTGACATACAGGTTGGCCCTGGTGATAAAATCCCCTAGGTTAAGGGTACAACCCATAACCTTTCCTCCAACCTTCTATTTGGATCCCGAAGCCATATCTATACATCTAAACTTATCTTGATCGACTGCCTTTACCTTAATCCTTTTTAGTGCTGCACCAGAAAGGAAACTCTCGGTACCACCAGGATCTATCAAAATACTAAGGGTCTGGCCAACGATGGTACCTGACGTCTCGAGCACAGTCAACTAGTGCTCTACATGGTGGTTATTCACTGCTTCATGAATCTGATGGGCCTTGCCCAATCTTCCATGGTAGTGGGTCCGACTGATCCAGATGCTCTAGTCCTCTCCACGAGGTAGTCATGCTAGTAGTGTGGCTCCCCACATGTCCAACACCGCTTCTTCGGTCCAGTACTCCTGGTACATGAAGTAGAAGATGACGACCGACCGACCTAGAATCCTGGTCTATTCTACTCAATAGGCCTAAACTGCTGCTACTGCGGTCTATGCTGCTACTGATGCGGTGGTACTCGGTAACGAGTCCGTTGCTGAGGCGCTAGACGCCGAGGTGTAGTGAAAGTGGATCCACTCTGGAAGCCATGATATCCTGGCGTATGTCTGGTTGGTGTCTGATATTGCTGTGCACCAGATGACACTTGCCCTGTTGGTCTCGCTGGAGTCTTTCTCTGACCCCCGCTAATAAGCTCCTCCTCTGCTATGAGGGCCTTCTAGACGACATTATGCAAGGTCCGAGGCATCAAAATCCTAACCTTTTCATGTATTCTACCGTTAAGGCCGAACACAAATTTGTTGACCTTACATTTCTCAGTATTAAGATGTGGAGCATACCGAAGAAACTCCATAAAATGAGCCTCGTACTCGAGCACTGTATGACCACCCTGTCGTAAGGCGTTGAACTCGTTGAGATGATACTCAATGAATTACTATGAAAGGTACCTCTCTCGGAACCGTTCCTTGAACAATTCCCATGACATGTCTTCAACGACCATGTTCAACTGCGGCATGAGCGTCTTTCACCATACAAGAGCGCTCCCCTTCAATTGAAAGACCACCATGCAGACCTTCATGTTGGAGGTATATTCGTGAAGTGCAAAGAAAATCACCATATTCTTCAACCATGCCTCGGTGGCTGCACCTTCTGGGGAACCAAAGAACTCAGGAAATCTGACCTTCTCGAGTTCACGGTGAATGCTACCAGTACCAACCGGAGCACGTGGTGGACCCTCAGGGGGTTCCAGTGCCCTCGCCTCATCTTTGTCCAAACAACTAATCAGTGCCTTAGACATCCACTGAAAAGACCTCATCAACACAACCACATCACCCACCGCTATCTTCTGCTGCCCGACAACCTGTTCGTTTCCCTTGGAGTTAGACCCCTTAGGCGTGGATGCTACTGGAGGCACCGCGCCTTGTCCCCTAACACCCTGTCGTCTGCCTCTGCTGTGTCCTCTAACCATGATTACCTGGATGAATACAAGTCAACTTAATTAGCAACATTACAATCAAATATCATATCAACGAAATCCCTAGTGATCCCAAGTCACAGGTTGAACCCGCTCTGATACCATATGTAAAGACCCCATCGTTACGACTACAAGTGAAGCAGAAGGTGCAATTTTTTTTTTTTTAGGCAGGAAGGCAATGATGACACAATTAACCACACCTAGAAGATAAACACACGCACAATGATCAGAAAAAAAACAACTATGATTCCATGCACTGACACAAGAGAAACCGAGTAAAACATGCGTAAAACAACAAGGAGAAACGACTGCCCGCCCGACACAACATGACCATGCTTATAAGCTAAAGGACATCACCCCCATCCCGACACAATGGCCTCGATGACTAGTTAACTAGAACCTCGATGGCACGCCACCAACCGCATGAAGGCATTGCAACCCAAGCACCATCAACAAACTTACAAGATCAACAAAACCCACAATGGGAAGTACACACCCCAACAAAGTTATCAATCACCTCTATCCAATAGGGTGCACAATGATCCCCTCGTTAGGAATCATGTTGTCCCCAGGCAATAGGTGCAATGATAATCCTGGCACTACATAACCTATCTGAACCAAGGACTCTAGATGAAACCAACTCGCATGGAGATGAGCTACTGAAAAGAGGACTACACCCACACCCCAATCAACAAGTCGAAAAGACGCAAGATGCCGACAATCAAAAGAAAAATCTCATGCTAATACCCGACTCCTCCAACAACCCATCCATTAACTAATAAGAAAGATGTGTAAGTGTGAATGTCAAACTGTTACCAAGCTACTAAGGTCATAAATGTTATCATAATGCGCACTAAGAAAGTCACTTAACCAAATCAATATGCTTATCAACAATTATAAACTGTCCATTAAAATAAGTGAACTACTTAACATTTTAAAGGTGCTCCATGCTGCTTAAAAAAATAATCGACATTGTTGTCTAAAATAACTAGTCTAAATTTTAACCAGTCTATGTTTTAGCAATTCTAAAATAATCAGTCAACCATATTGTGTACTAGCATTATTGTCGATATTGTGTAATATCATTACTATCAACAATAAATTAAATGTTACAGTTTATATTTTGAATGTTACAATCTATGTTACAGAAGTCGATATTTAACAATATTAACAATATTAAATTACTATCCATGACATTAGCTTTGCTATCCTACTAAAGAAATTAACAATGTAAATGGAATGACCATGAATATCACTACAATTCACTACCTAAATAAAGAGTTAATCATATTTATAACTGGCGTGTAAGTAGATGTCAAGTCATTCGCTAATTAGCAATATAAATGAATGACAAGAAAAATAATTGTAGTTGTTGTCTCAAAACAGAGTTAGCCCAAATAAATAGCTGGCATGCAATTCAATGTCATAAAAATACTACTGTTGCATATCGCTGGCTAAAAAATATTAATTCTAATTTCAATTGAACGTAGAGGCTATTGGTTGGCTTTCTAACATAAGGTAAGGAGTCTATGAAAAACTAAAGCATCTACTGATGAATCTATTGATATTATCATGACCATTCTGTTGACCAGCTGGATAACTACGGGTAAAATGCCCATAATTCGTGGAGAAAAATTCAGGTAGTATGCCCAGAAATCATGGGTATGCACACAATCCACACCATCAATTAAACTCTCCTTTGCTTCAGGTTAAAACGCGATATTCTTACCATTTAATTTACTGTTGCTACAATTTTAAAACGCATTATTTTACCATGTTAAAATGAATTAATCTAGAAACCGACCATAAAAATCGCAGTTAGTTTTGTTGGAATAGAGGCTCCTGTGCATGCAAACAAAATGCATCCCAATTCAAATCTCGCACATGAACAAGAGATGAGACATCCCACTAAATAAAATCGTAGTCAGGTTGCCATCCCAACGCAGAGTGTAAAACACATTCAAGGGACAAAACACATTCGTCCAACAAATTAGTTGCTCGGTGAAATCGTTGTGTCAAGCATTCAAAGGGGGAATAAAAATGAAGTTTGAGGATTTAATCATAGTCACGAGAGGTAAATTAAACATTGTCTGAAGCTTCAAGCAACCACACAATAAAAACCGCTACAATTTAAGATCACTGTATGTAGAAATTATGAGTAGATAAAATGTTGAGTTAAGTGAAAATCATTGGGTAAAAGAAATGGGATCGCTGGTACAAGAAGGGGGAGTAACGACATGTGCACAAAGAAAAATTTGGAGCCAAATGCTAAACAAAAATTTGCAGTCAACGCTATTTGCCATCGCCATGGGTATTATCATTATAATTCGTTAGGTACAATGATAATGGTTTAAGGGTTGTTGATAACGCTATCAATGGAAAACTGATAACGCCACCAAAAAACAAACTGCAGATATACTCAATCAGTAATGCAGAAAAATAAAAACTGATAACGCTATCATAAATTAAAATGTAGAGATAATCAATAGATATCACAGAAAAATAAAAACTGATAACGCTATCAATATGAAATACATTTTCCATCTAGAGTGGTAAGTTCTTAGTCTAAAATATGGCAGAGTTTCATTCCAATATGAGGGTAAATCGCTGACTATAAAAGGGTAAATCATTGTCAAGTAGAAGGTAAATTGTTGTTGGTAGAATGGTAAAACACAGAGTTAAAGAAGAACTCAGAGGGTATTACACGGTTCACGGAAGAAAAGGATAAAAAATCGCAAAAGTACTCAGTCGTAAAAGGCACATGGAAACCATCAATCAAGTACAATCAACATGGGTAGTCAGCTGGATAAACATCCTTCGCTCATCATCCATGCACAAAAAAGAAGGGCATTAGAATCTATAGTTATCTATGCACTGAAGTGACGACCATTGATTCGGCACCTGGCCGACTATTCAGGCATGGACTGGTGAACTAGGGATGAGGAAAAAATAAAAGAACAACTCTTCACAATAATTAATAAAACCAAAATGACAGTCACAACATTCATGGATCGAAAGCCAAGGGAACCAAATCAAGCAGCGAACTTAAGGCTATGGGGAAATTTAAGTTCTCAATTAAAACGCTAGGTTAACATCTTCCTTACACAGTCTAAGGTACAAAAATTAAAGAGTAAGGTAAATAATAATCTACCATGCAGAATAAAATCCAGCGTACCATAGCCTAAGTCGCCCACTCCGAGTCGTTGTCCCGCGCGCTCCGTGCAGCTCCCGCTTGCCAACCGATGAGACTTCACCGGTACCTCCCAACCAACGCTAGGGGTACTCTTCTTCCCCCTTAGCCCCCCAACCCATAAAGGGGCCACGCACACTAAACCAGAGAACAACTAGCTCCCAACTTACCTCGCAAGGCCGAGCTACCACTCCTCATCGAGTTGGGTATCTCAACTCTCACAAGTTAAGCCAGTGAAGTCTAAAATTCTATAGCGTAACATTACGCATAATCGAAGAGATCCATCCTCCTCCTCTTCCCTTCTTTATATAGAGTTTCTAGCTCATTTACTTTCCCAAATTCCCATTTAATTCATTGTTCAATAATTTAATTCATAAAAATCCTCCCCGTACATGTGTCACTGATCCCCTTCGTTGCACCATAAATTAATTTCATTAATTAATTAATTACTCCTATTTCCCTCACCCACCTAAAAGCATTCCTAGAATCGCTCCTAGGTGACCCCATATTCCCTCACACAATTTAATGACTTACCCCCTTACTAATTTACTAGTTGAGTTCAATTTAGAAAGTTCTTAAAGGAAAGATTCCTTGCCAAGTTAGTTATTCTACTTTTTCCTTATGTTTCCCCCTTTTTCCTTAGTTTCCTAATTCTTTTAAATTTCCCTCGTTCACTTTTCATTTAAAACTCAAATTGGCAAGTGTAGAAAATTACCTTTTTCCCCTTTTTCTTTTTAATTAATAAATTGTTAATTAGCATATGTAACAAAACAATTATTCCCCCTTTTCCCCCTTTTTTAAATTTTATCCCCCAAAAGATTTTTTATAAATTGATTGAATTGCTTACCCCCTTCTTGTCACATGATTAATTATTATTATTTTTTTTTTTATAAAAATATATATTTTTTATCACAAGTATTACTTAGACCTAGATTTTATTTTCCTAGGGTGGGCGACATTTTATTAGGGAAATTGTTTTAAATATTTCTTATCACATTATTCATTCTAAGGTCATCTAGGTTTATTCATTTATTATTTAACAACACGACGTGCCCTTCAGGATGCACTAGGTTCTCCAAGGGTGCCACTCGCGTCATTTTGTTTCCCTTATGCGACGTGCCCTTCAGGACATACTACGTGCTCCAAGGGTGCCACTCGCCTCTTTTTTTTTTTCTTGCACAACGTTCCCTTTCAGACACACTACATGCTCCAAGGGTTCCACTTGTCTCTTTCTGTTTTTCTTGTGCGATGTGCCCTTTAGGATGCACTACGTACTCCAAGGGTGAAAATCGCCTCTTGACTGACTTTGTAGACATAAAAAACCCTTGGAGTCAATACTCCTCCAGGTGATCTTATGGGAGACTAAGGGCCTCTAAGGAATAAGGCCCCTACCTTATTGCACACCCCTTAGAAACATTGTGAGCAACTGTTGCAGTCGGCCCTCATGACATCGTGGGTCTCCTCAAACTAGGTAATCATTAACCTATAGTTTGAGCCACGAAGAGAGTGCTAGTAGGCTGTGGCAAGGATGTTGTCCGCACCTCTCCCTCAACATCTTTGGTTATCATGCATGACCCCTCTACTCCACATGTGAGTCTGGTCGGCAAGCTATCGTCAACCTGCACCATCAACAAATCATGTCAGAATAAAATCCATAATCATAACATGTAATTAGATGCACATAGTTCATATATACAACAATCAAAACCCAATTGTCTGCTCCCTGACTCGGTCCAGAGTCCAAGGGTTTTCATCAATGCCTTTTCATCCTCGAGGTCCAAAATCTTGCACACTCAGGAAAACCGAGACAATATCACCTGTCTATGTCAATATATCAAAATAACATGTCATCAATCCATAATGCCTCATAATCATAATCAAATGCCCAATAGTATAATAATCCAGATCACTTTCAAGAAAGTGTCCTCAAAGAATAAGTTTGCTTAGTGTGTGCAAGAGAGGGATGTTACATACACCCCCTCTTGGTCTAAAATTTGTCCCGAATTTTGACAATATATAAGTGCCGAAATAATTTGTATCACAATATCATAAGTCTATCTATCAAACAAAAATGGAAACTGCTGGCACATATCATATGCATTCTCCTAGGTTGCTGAGTGCGGACTATAGTTGTCCCACTGGACCTAGACCTAATCTACTGTTCGACGCCGTAGCTATCGAGTGTGATAATCCAGGATGTGGATCGGCTCAGCCGTGAGCGCCCCCTCATTCGATGCCTACAAGGAACGCATGTCAATAACATGTGTAGGATCACTAATATAATGTCTCAAAACAAATACGTGAGGAACATCGTGCATATGCCTCAAAGAATCAGGCAAGGATAGTGAATAGGCCATGGGCCCCTTCCTTTCCATAATCTCGAATGGTCCCATGAACCTAGGAGAGAGTTTATCTCCCTTTCCAAACTTGATCGAACTCTTATGCGATTTTACCCGCAAGAAGACTCGATCACGCACTTCGTAACTAAGGTCGACACGGTGCGCATCGACATAACTCTTTTGTTGATCCTACACTTCTTTGATCATTTGTCTGATTGTTTGCATTTGATCTTCCATTTCTTGGATCGCTTATGGTTCCACTAGGACCCTATCCTCAAGCCGATCCCAACTCAAAGGCGTTCGACATGGTTTCCCATAAAGGAACTCAAAAGGCGCCATCTTAATGGAGCTTTGGTAACTGTTGTTATAAGCGAATTCTACCAGTGGAAAGAATTATTCTGAACACTTTTGTTGGTCCATCACGTACATTCGCAACATGTCTTCCAAGGTCTGGCTCGTTTGTTCGTTCTACCCGTCAGTCTTCGGGTGATACGCAGTATTAAAGTTAAGCTGGGTTCCCAAGGCCTCTTAGAAACTAGTCCAAAATCGTCTAGTAAACACCGATCCTCGATCGGATATAATCCTCTTAGGCATGCCATGCAACCTCGCAATATCACTGATGAAAAATCTAGCTATGTCAGGTGCCTGATACATCATACACACAGGAATAAAATGAGCACTCTTTGTCAGAGTGTCGACTACCACAAAAATTGAGTCATGTCTCCTTGCCGTTAGTGGCAACCCAAAAATGAAATCCATCGAAATGACCTCCCATTTCGATTTCGAAATAGTGTGTGGCAGTAGTAATCCTACTGGATGTTTATGTTCAGTCTTTACCTACTGACATTCTAGACATATGGCCACATAGTTAACTATGTCTTCCTTCATTCCTTTCCGGAAGAATAAGGGTTTATGGTTTGCCCTCATCTACACAACTCCTGGGTGAGCTATGTAAACTGCTCGGTCAACCTCGTTTAGGATCAAACTCCTCAACTCGTCGATCGGTGGTATGTAAATTTGATTTTTAAACCTCAATAATCCATCGTCTTCAAATGTAAATCCTTCAAATCTTGGTACCATCATTGTGTTTTGTCTGATAAAATCCTTGACCTCTTTATACTAGTCATCGTCGCGCCTTAAAGTTATAATCTTTTCACCTAGATTCGTTCTAAGAGGCAACAACGAAAAGATGAATGGTCTTTGACTGAATGCATTTGCCACTCGGTTCACGGTTCCTTTTATGTAAGTAATCTCAAAGTCGTACTCACTAAGCAATTCCGACCAACATCATTTTCGCTCGTTCAGGTCGCTTTGCGTAAAGATGTGTTGTAGTACACAATGGTCCGTCTTTAATTCAATTTTTTGTCTAACAAGGTAGTGTATCCAAACCTTCAAGGCGTAAACAATGGCTAACAACTCCAAATCATGCATCACATAGTTCTCCTCATGCCTTCTCATTTTCCTCGAGATGTAATCGATCACTCAACCATCTTGCATCAAGACTCCGCCTAAGCCTTCCTTGGATGCGTCAGTGCATATCGATAATTTCGCATCCATGTCAGGGACCTTTAGTATCGGTGTAGTTTTCAACAACTCTTTGAGCCTCCAAAATGCTTCTACGCATTTCTCAGTCCAAACAAACTTCTTGTTCTTCTTCTGCAATTCTGTGATCGGATTTGCTATCTTTGAAAATCCCTCGACAAATTGTCGATAGTATCCTGCTAAACCCATGAAGCTTCTCACTTCTGAGACATTCTTCAACGAATCCCATTCCATAATAGCCTCTACCTTTGTTGGATCCATGGCAATACCTTCACCGGATATGACATGCCCTACGTAGTGAATCCTCGATTGATAAAACGAGCATTTGGACAACTTCCCTTACAATTTCTTCTCTCACAGACACTGTAGTACCAAGTGCAAGTGATCATCATTCTCCTCCATCATCCAAGAGTAAATAAAAATATCGTCAATGAATACTTGGATGAACTTGTCCAAGTACTCGCGGAACACCCCGTTCATCAAACTCATAAATACCCATGGGGCGTTTGTCAGTCCAAACGGTAAAACAATAAATTCGTAATGTCCAAACCTCATGTTAAAGGAGGTCTTAGGGATGCCATCCTCCTTGATCCGTAACTGGTGATACCCTGATCACAAATCGATCTTGGAAACGACCGTTGCACCCTTCATTTGATTGAACAGATCATCAATCCTTGGCAACAGATACTGATTCTTAATCGTTGCCTTGTTCAATTGATGGTAGTCAATGCAGAGTCTCCACGACCCATCCTTCTTTCATATGAAAATAATAGGTGCACCCCATAGTGACACACTTGGACGTATGAGTCCCAGGTCCAACAACTCCTTCAGTTGCATTCTCAATTCCTGTAACTCCAGGGTTGACATACGATAAGGATTTCTCACTATTAGTTCAGTCCCCGGTTTTAGGTCTATGGTAAATTCCAATTCCCTCTTCTATGACATCCCAGGTAACTCCTCCGGGAAGATGTTCACAAACTCTCTGACCACCAGAAGGTGTTCTAGACCTTCCACTACCCCCTTTTCATTTAACGCAAGGATTGCATAAATCTTACATCCCTTGCGCATTCTCTTCCGTAACTACAAGGAAGAGATAAACCTCAGGGAAACTCCCTGGTTCCGAACTATAATAACGCATATTTGTCCCTCATCATCGACCAATCTCAACTATTTCGTATTGCATTTGAGTATCGCCTCATGTGATTCCAACTAGTCCATACCAATCATGACTTCATAAGATCCTAAGATCATGACATACAGGTTGGATCTGGTGATAAACTCTTCCATGTTAAGGGTACAACCTGTAACCTTTCCTCCAACCTTCTGTTTGGTTGTCGAAGCCATCTCTACAAATCTAAACTCATCTTGATCGACTTCCTTTACCTTAATCCTTTTTAGCACTGCACCAGAAATGAAACTCTCGGTAGCACTGGGATATATCAAAATACTAAGGGTCTGGTCAATGACGGTACCTGATGTCTCAAGCACAGTCGACTAGTGCTCTGCCTGGCGGTTATTCACCGCTACATGAATCCGATGGGCCTTGCCCAAATCTCCCAGGGTAGTGGGTCCGACTGATCTAGATGCTCTAGTCCTCTCCACTGGGAAATCACATTGGTAGTGTGGCTCCCCACATGTCCAACACCCCTTCTTTGGTCTAGTACTCCTGGTACTCGAAGTAGAAGTTGATGGCCCATCGTCCTGGAATCCTGGTCTGTGTTGTTGAACAGGCCTAAATTGCTGGTGTTGTGGTTGATGTTGCTACTGATGTGGTGGTCCTCGGTAAGGAGTTCGTTGCAAAGGTGCTAGTTGTCGAGGTTTAGTGAAAGTGGATCCCCTCTGGAAGCCACGATATCCTGGCATATGTCTGGCTGGTGTCTGATGCTGTTGCATAACATATGACACCTGCCCTCCTGGTCTCACTGGAGTCCTTCTCTGACCCCTGTTGATAAAATCCTCCTCTGCTATGAGGTCTTTCTGGACGACGTAATGCAAGGTCTGATGCATCATAATCCTAACCTTTGCACGTATGTTTCCATTAAGGCTGAACACAAACCTATTGACCTTACGTTTCTCAGTATTAAGATGTGGAGCATACCAAAACAACTCCATAAAATGGGCCTCGTACTCGGGCACCATATGGATGCCCTGTCATAAGGCATTGAAATCGTTGAGCTAACACTCAATGAATTCCTATGAAAGGTACCTCTCTTGGAACCGTTCCTCAAACAATTTTGATGACACGTCTTCAATGACCATGTTCAACTGTGGTAGGAGCATCTTCCACCATAGAAGAGCGCTCCCCTTCAATCGAAAGACTTCCATGCAGACCTTCATGTTGGAGGTATAGTCATGAAGTGCAGAGCACATCGCCATATTATCCCACCATGCCTCGGCAGTTGTGCCATTCGGGGAACCAAAGAACTGGGGAAATTTGATCTTCTCGAGTTCGCGGTGAATGCTGCCAGTACAGACTAGAGCGTGCGGTGGACCCTTAGGGGGTGTCGACGCCCTGGCCTCATCTCTGTCCAAATGGTTGATCAGTGCCTCAGACATCTGCTGAAAAGACCTCATCATCCCAACCACATCACCCATCTCTATCTTCTCCTGCTCGACAGCCTGTTTGTCTCCCTGGGGGTTAGATCCCTCAAGCGTGGATGATATTAGAGGCATCGCGCCTCCTCCCCTAGCACCCCGTCGTCTGCCTTCTCGGTGTCCTCTAACCATGATTACCTGCACAAATACAAGTTAACTTAATTAGAAACATTATAATCAAATATCATATCAATGAAATCCATAGTGATCCCAAGTCGTGGGTTGAACCTGCTTTGATACCATATGTAAAGACCCCATCGTTACGACTACAAGAAAAGCAGAAGGTGCATTTTTTTTTTGTTTTGTTTTGTTTTTAGGCAGGAAGGCAATGGCGACATAGTTAACCACACCTAGACGATGAACACATGCACACCGATCAGGAAACATACAACTATGATTCCACACACTGGCACAAGAGAAACTGGGCGAAACATGCATAAAACAACAAGGAGAAATGACTACGCGCCCAACACAACATGACCACACCTACAAGCTAAGGGACAACACCCCCATCTTGACACAACGACCTCGACGACTAGTTAACTAGAACCTTGATGGCACACCACCAATCGTATGAAGGCGTTGCAACCCAAGTGCCATCAACGAACTTACAAGATCAACAAAACCCACAACGGGAAGTACAGACCCCAGCCAAGTTATCAATCGCCTCTACCCAATACAGTGCACAATGATCCCCTCGTCACAAATCATGCCATCCCCAGGCAATAGGCACGACGATAATCCTGGTGCTACATAACCTATCTAGACCAAGGACTCTAGATGCACCAACTTGCACGGAGCTGAACTATTGATAAGAGGACTAGACCTACACCTGAAGCAATAGGTCAACAAGACACAAGATGCCGACAATCGAAAGGAAAATCTCATGCTAATACCTGACTCCGCCAACAACCCATCCATTAATTGATAAGAAAGATGTCTAAGTGCGAATGTCTAACTGTTACCAAGCTACTAAGATCATAAATGTTATCATGATGTGCATTAAGAAAGGCACTTAACCAAGTCAATATGTTTATCAACAATTATAAATTGTCCATTAAAATAAGTGAACTACTTAACATTTAAAGGTGCTCCATGCTACTTAAAAAAATAATCGACATTGTTGTCTAAAATAACCAGTCTATGTTTTAGCAAGTCTAAAATAATCAGTCAACCATATTGTGTACTAGCATTACTGTCGATATTGTGTAATAGAATTACTATCAACAATAAATTAAATGTTACAGTCTATATTTTAAATGTTATAATCTATGTTACAAAAGTCGATATTTAACAATATTAACAAGATTAAATTACTATCCATGACATTAGCTTTGCTATCCTACTAAAGGAATTAACAATGTAAATGAAATGACCATGAATATCACTACAATTCACTGCCTAAATAAAGAGTTAATCATATTTATAACTGGTGTGAAAGTAGTTGTCACGTCATTCGCTAATTAGCAATATAAATGAATGACAAGAAAAATAATTGTAGTTGTTGTCTCAAACCAGAGTTAGCCTAAATAAATAGTTGGCATGAAATACTACTGTTGCATATCGTTGGCTAAAAAATATTAATTCTAATTTCAATCGAACGCAGAGGCTATTGGTTGGTTGTCTAACATAAGGTAAGCAGTCTATTAAAAGCTAAAGCATATACTGATGAATCTATTGATATTATCATGACCATTCTGTTGACTAGCTGGATAACTATGGGTAAAACGCCTTAAATTCGTGGAGAAAAATTCGAGTAGTATGCCCAGAAATCGTGGGCATGCATGCAGTCCACACCACCAATTAAATTCTCCTTTGCTTCTGGTTAAAACACAATATTCTTACCATTTAAGTTATTGTTGCTACAATTTTAAAATGCATTATTTTACCAGGTTAAAATGGATTAATTTAGCAATCGGCCATAAAAATCGTAGTCAGGTTTGTTGGAATCGAGGCTCCTGTGCATGAAAACAAAACCCATCCCAATACAAATCACACACATGAACAAGAGATGAGACATCCCACTAAAGAAAATCGCAGAAAGGTTTATATCCCAACGTTGGGAATTATCTTAACGCAGAGTGTAAAATACATTCAAGGGAGATAACACATCTGACCAATGAATTAACTGCTCGATGAAATCACCATGTCAAGCTTTCAAAGGGGGAATAAAAATGAAGTCCAAGGATTTAATCACAGTCGTGAGAGGTAAATTAAACGTTGTCTGAAGCTTCAAGGAACCACACAATAAAAAACGCTGCAATTTAAGATCACTATATGTAAAAATTCTGAGTAGATAAAATGTTGAGTTAAGTGCAAATCATTGGGTAAAAGAAATGGGATCACTGGTACAAGAAGGGGGAGTAACAACAGACACACAAAGAAAAATTCATAGCCAAATGCTAAACGAAAATTTGCAGTCAAAGCTATTTCCCATCGCCATCGGTATTATCATTATAATCCGTTAGGTACAATGATAACAGTTTAAGTGTTTCCGATAACACTATCAATAGAAAATTGATAACGCCACCAAAAAATAAACTGCAGATATACTCAATCGATAACACAGAAAAATAAAAACCGATAACGCTATCATAAATTAAAATGCAGAGATAATCAATAGATATCGCAGAAAAATAAAAACTGATAACGCTATCAATATGAAATACATTTTTCGTCTAGTGTGGTAAGTTCCTAGTCTAAAATATAACAGAGTCGCAGTCCAATATGAGGGTAAATCGCTGACTGTAAAAGGGTAAATCATTGTCAAGTAGAAGGTAAGTTTTTGTTGGTAGAATGGTAAAACATAGAGTTAAAGAAGAACTCATAGGGTATTATGTGGTTCGCTGAAGGAAAGGATAAACAATCGCAGAAGCACTCAGTGACAAAAGGTGGAAGGAAACCATCAACCAAGTACAATAAATAGGGGTAGTCAGGTGTGAAAACATCCTTCTCTCATCATCCACGCACAAAAAAGTAGGGCATTATAATCTATAGGTCGCTATGCACCGAAGTGATGACCGTCGATTCGGCTCCTGGCCGACTGCTTAGGCGTGGACTGACGAACTGTGGATGAGGGGAAAATAAAAGCACAACTCTTCACAACAATTAATAAAACCAAAAGTACAGTAACAACATTCAGGGATCGAAAGCCAAGGGAACCAATCAAGCAACGAACTTAAGGCTATTGGGAAATTTAAGTTCTCAATTAAAATGCTAAGTTAACATCTTCCTTACATAGTTTAAGGTACATAAATGAAAACATAAGGTAAATAATAATCTACCATGCAGAATAAAATCCAGCGTACCATAGCCCGAGTCACCCACTCTGAGTCATTGTCCCGCGTGCTCCATCCAGCTCCCGCTTGCCGACCAATGAGACTTCATCGGTACCGCCCAACCAATGCTAGGGTAATATTCTTCCCCCTTAGCCCCCAGAGCCGCAAAGGGTCCATCCACACTAAACCATAGAGCAACTAGCTCCCAACTTGCTTCGCAAGACCGAGCTACCACTCCTCACTGAGATGGGTATCCCAACTCCCACAAGCTAAGTCAATCAAGTTTAAAATTTTGTAGCGTAACATTATGCATAGCTGAAGAGATCCATACTCCTCCTCCTCCTCCCTCCTTTATATAGAGTTTATAGGTCATTTACTTTCCCAAATTCCCATTTAATTAATTGTTCAATAAGTTAATTCATAAAATTCCTCCCCATACATGTGTCACCCATCCCATTCGTTGCACCAAAAATTAATTTCATTAATTAATTAATTACTCCTATTTCACTCACCCACCTAAAAGAATTCCTAGAATCGCTCCTAGGTGTCCCCATATTCCCTCACACAATTTAATGACTTACCCCCTTACTAATTTACTAGTTGAGTTCAATTTAGAAAGTTCTTAAAGGCAAGATTCCTTGTCAAGTTAGTCATTTTGCTTTTTCCTTATGTTTCCCTTTCTCTTTATGTTTCCCCCTTTTTTTTAGTTTCCTAATTATTTTAAAATTCCCTCTTTCCTTTTTTATTTAAAACTCAAATTGGCAAGTGTAGAAAATTACCTTTTTCCCCTTTTTCTTTTGAACTAATAAATTTTTAATTAGTATATGTAACAAAACAATTATTTCCCCTTTTTAAAATTTTATCCCCCAAAAGTTGTTTTATAAAATAATTGAATTTCTTACCCCCTTCTCGTCACATGATTAATGATTATTATTATTATTATTTTTTTATTTTTATTTATTTTTATATAAATATATATTTTTTATCACAAGTATCACTTAGGCCTAGATTTTATTTTCCTAGGGTGGGCGACATTTTATTAGGGAAATTGTTTTAAATCTTTCTTATCACATTATTCGTTCTAAGGCCATCTAGGTTTATTCATTTATTATTTAACAACGCGACATGCCCTTCAGGATGCACTAGGTTCTCCAAGGGTGCCACTCGCCTCATTTTTTTCCCCTTGCGCGACATGCCCTTCAAGACGTACTACGTGCTCCAAGGATTCCACTCGCCTCTTTCCATTTTTCTTTCACGACGTGCCCTTCAAGACACACTACATGCTCCAAGGGTGCCACATGCCTCTTTTGGTTTTTCTTGTGCAACGTGTTCTTTAGGATGCACTACGTGCTCCAAGGGTGCCACTCGCCTCTTGACTGACTTGGTAGACATAAAAAAACCCTGGAGTCAATACTTCGCCAGGTGATTTTGTGGGAGACTAAGGGCCTCTAAGGAATAAGGCCCCTGCTTTACTGCACGCCCCTTAGAATCATCGTGAGTGACTGTCACAGTCGGCCCTCATGACATTGTGGGTCTCCTCGGACTAGATAATCGTTAACCTACAGCTCGAGCCACGACTAGAGTGTTATTAGGCTATGGCAGGGCTACAGTCTACACCTCTCCCTCAACATCTCTGGTTATCGTGTGTGACCCCTCTACTCCACATGTGAGTCTAGTCGGCAAGCTATCATCAGCCTGCATCATCAACGAATCATGTCAGAATAAAATCCATAATCATAACATCTAATCATATGCACATAGTTCATATATACAACAATCAAACCTCAATTATCCACTCCCTGACTCGGTCCAGAGTCCAAGGGGTTTCATCTATGCCTCTGCTTCCTTGAGGTCCAAAATCCTGCACACTCAGGAAAACCAAGTCAATAGCACTTGTCTATGTCAATATAGCAAAATAACATGTCCTCAATCCATAACGCCTCATAATCATAATCAAATGCCCAATAGTATAATAATCTGGATCACTTGCAAGAAAGTGTCCTCAAAGAATAAGTTCGCTCAGTGCGCGCAAGAGCGGGATGTTACAATAAAGGTAACTAATTGTACTATAAACTAAAGGATTTCCACTAAGGTATTTCTACATTGAGTGGATAACTACCCAAAATTAACTCAATAGCATGTGCATAATCTTTGAACATGGTTCAATCCACTAAGACCACATATAATGTAATGCATTAGAATCCCCGAAACAAAGAGTTTAATCTTCATAACCTCACACACCCACTAATAACATCAACATGGGATGGGTATGAGGGTTGTTCGTATTCCTAATATAAATTTTGATGAGGTGGAGCAAATGTAATATTTGTGAGGCTTAGTTGGAGTTAGAAATCTAGATAAAATATAGTCATATAAGGTGGAAATTCACGTTGATTGAGAGAAATCATGACAATTATTTCAAATGTTAGTGCATCATATCCTATTGTAAGCATAGTAATGTGAGTTTTAATGGAATATATATTAATAATAAGATGATTTTGAGTGATTCTTAATTGTCACAAAATTTATGGTGGTAATGAAGCCTATTTCTACAAATAGTAATGTGAGTTTTAATGGCGTATATATTTTGAAGAAGATGTAATTGAGTGAGTCTTAATTGTCACAAAATTAATGGTTCCAAAGGGTAATGTCTATAGATATCCACACTCCCCTCGCATTGTGGGAGGGTCATGCTATCCACACTCCCCTAAATGTGTGATGATTAATGCTAGTTGTCTACTAGAGATGTTAGGTCGAAAGGTTTGATGGTTTCACATTTGGATTATATCTAGAGTTAGATCAATATAGTCGAAACTCCAACATATTTCAACAAAGGAAGGGATGGGAGATGCGAGATGGAATTAAGGGAGGGGTGATTCTAAGTCAATTGAGGATCACATTTGGGATTCGATATGCCACTCCTTGTTTCCTCTCATAGTTCCTACCATGTTTAAATTATAATAATTCAATTTTAAATATGGATGAATGTTGAATTATTATTATTTCTTTAATGAAGATTATTTGAAGTTTGATTTACTTTAGTTATTTGTATGCATGATTAGTTGTGAACATTTTTAAAATTACATTAGGAACATCGCTTTTTATTATCGTCTATGTGTGTGCTAGCTATGCCTACATATCCAACACACATACAATATTATGGTTCAATAAAGACATTAGTTACTAATGTATAGGTTATTAATGAATTGTCAATTTGAAGTTATATTATATGAATATAAATATCATCAATAAGATAATAATTAGTTCCCATCTATAAATATTATATGAATTTATAATAAATGAGTATAATAATCAGTTCCCATATAAGACTCTTTTATTTCTATATTAGAATGTATTATCCAAAATGAACTATTCGTTATAATTATTCCTTTATTTAAAGGGTCTCTACAATTGGAAAAGACCAATTAATGAATTAATTAATAAGTTGTCAATTTGAAGTTATATTATATGAATATAAATATCATCAATAAGATAATAATTAGTTCCCATCTATAAATATTATATGAAGTTATAATAAATGAGTATAATAATTAGTTCCCATCTAAGACTCTTTTATTTCTATATTAGAATGTATTATCCAGAATGAACTATTCGTTATAATTATTCCTTTAGTCAAAGGGTCTCTACAATTGGAAAAGACCACCAAAGTTGGAGATTGGTTTCTTTTTGAGCAGTTTACTATGATAAGAGTCTATGGTTTGGAAGAGAAGCCATATCATAAGTGATTGTTGAATTTGGTTGTTCTAGAGACTGAAAAAGTGAAATTCATTCAATTACTGACAAAAAATCCAAGCATATTAAATTAAATATAGATCGGATGAATTTCAAGGAAAAACCAAATCTACACAAGTAGGCACAAAGACTAAACATTCAACCATGAATCAATCAACTCAGAGATAAATAAGGGATAGACAACAGAGAAAATTCTTATCCTTCACTCATCATCCATGCATAGAAAAGAAAGGCATTTGAATTTATAGGTATTTAAACACCGAAGTGACGATCATCGATTCGGCTCCTGGCCGATTGCTTAGGCACAGATTGATGACTAAAGGGATAAGGGACGAAAGATAAAAAAAAATAATATTTTCATAATAATCAATAAAACCCACATAGAGAAGTCATTGAAATAAGAAGTTTGGTTTGCCAAGGGATTGTCATTCAACTCAGAGGTTTATCATTCACAATGCAGAGTTTGTCAATAAAAATGCAGAGATGTACCCAAGTTCAAGGAATTAAAAACGCATAGATAAATTGAAGGTTTAATCAATCAAGCCGTAGAGGCATTGGCTCATAAGAAGGCGCAAAGACTAAACATTCAACCATGAATCAATCAACTCAAAGATAAGTAAGGGATAGACAACATGGAAAATTTGTTAGCACAGGGGCAGACCCAGGGTTCAATGCTACAACAACGCACCAACAAAACCCTAACTACCATCCCTTTCGGCAACCCCTATGAAGCAGATGAAGTCTCACCCGAGGTAGAGGAAGGGGTGTCTGCGAGACTCAGGTGTATGCAACCTTAGCTGGGACATAGATCTATGATTATGCTACTTAATAGAGCACTTTTCTCCATCAGATCCTCAATATACAATCAATACCTACTTCGCTTGATAAAACAGAGCTTCGCATCATTCACACTGATCTAATGTAGTTAAGTACTTAGCACGAATGGGTGGATTAGATCTAGCAGAAGAAAACACTAAGAACATTCATAGAAGTCAGATCTAACATTCTTACACATCATTAGCACAAAGCATTAACAAATTTATCTATCTCTATCAAAGTACTTAGCAAGAGAGTCATAAACACATTAGGACAAGCACATAGCATAACAACAAAGTATTTACGTGGTTCACCCCCACCCTGGGGCTAAGTCCACCAACTCCTCTTCTTTATTGTCTTCAATCAATCAGTTACAATCACAGAGCCTCAAAAACCTTACTCCACACATGACAGAAGATTTGCGCAGCTCGCTAGAACCTTCTTCCTTGCGTTACATCACTAAGGCTTCCATAATTTGCTACAAGGACCTGCACTTATCTCTTCAAGTCTCTCATAGTCATGCACAAAAAACTTACAGAATCTACTTTCACTTAGCATACATTCACATCACATAGATGCACCACTCCTCTATCTAGCATAAGAGTCTATTTGTGTATTACAAAATAGGCCTAAACATGGGTAAACCCATGGGACAAAATCCCATTCCTGTTACATATTCCCATAACCCAAAAAGGACCCAAAAAGGGGTCAAGGTCCTGCAATATCTACTTCGTCTTGCGCTCCTCCTTCAATAGGATGTCGAAGTCCAAAAATAGGTCAAACTTGACCAGATATCAACAAAATCTAGTCAAGGGCCAATAGGCCCCCAACACTCACCTGTGACTCGTCCCGAGTCACTCTGATGTAGGAAGTTATGCTTCGAGCTTGGCTCGAAATTCTTCGAATTGATGTTGTTCTACGTGCTCTTTTTCAACAAATTCTTGAATGAATGCATCATTCATAGGTCCTTCCAGGAGCTATTCTTCCACGGTGCTAACCTGCTCCAGTTCTTCTCCCTGGCCTTCTATCTCTATAAACAACTGATAGGCCTTATCTTGTACCGGTTGGAGTTTCTGAGTTATCTCCATAACTCTACTCTGGATATTATGGATTTGTTGCTGAGCGATTTGATGCTCTTGATATATCTTCATTCTCTCCACAACTAATAGATACTTCAGCTGTTCCTGTAGTGTTTCTGCGTGCTACTTCGCTTCCTGGAGTTGCAACTCTAGTTCCTGCAACTCTAGGTTCTCGGTAAGTTTCTCATATGTCTGAGCACTGTGATCAACGAATTGATTGCATTATGATGTAAGGGGCTTCAGTCTGTCAACTACACTATGGGCAGTGGCTTCTTGCTAGTCTCTTAGCTCCTATGGAGTCTCTGGTACAATGCATAGCTCTAAATCTACTATGCACTACTGGAGCTGCTGGATCACTTTTTCAAGTTTCGCTACTTGCTTTGTGACTTGATCCTCTACCTTTACTTCTATGACAGTCACAAAGAGAAGTGTTATGTTGACCGTTTCCTTCACTTCAAGTTGCTCGGTGAGAAACTGTTCCTTGTCTCACTGTAGTTGTTCCTTTTCTTCATCGAATTTTTCTTGGAGAGTGTTATTTTCCTGTTCAGCAGCTTGACACTATTCTACAAGTACTTCATGTACTTGTACCAAAGCTTGGGTTTCTTGCACTGTTTCCTCTTGCGCTCGTCAAAGAAAAACTTTGAATGCATCAGCTATTCAGTGGAGTTGAGATGGCTCATCTCCCACTTTTGTCTCTCCCGTTGAAGTAAAGACTACGCAGCTCGATTGTAGGGCTTGTTGTACTCCTCAGAGTTCAATCGTGATTCGAACATACAACTCCTCTTGCTTTGCTACTTGCTTCTCTACTATCTTCAGTGAAGCATCATTCAGTGATGCTACAAGGAAGCCAAAGTTATCAGAGGTGAGGATGGTCTTCATATTCGTCATAGTGGCCTTCGATTTCTTCTGGGATGAAGGTTTCAGAGGCAAACCTTTCCTCTTTTTCAGGGATCAGCCTCGTCACCCTGATTCTGCTCGACCTTTGTGTCATTTAAATATGCATCATCACCTCCTTGCTCATGTGAGATGGAAGCGGTCTTCAAGGATGTGATTTCTAAATCATGGACCTCTTCGGTCTTCTTTATCTTGCTAGGTCTGGGTGTATCTGCCACAGTTTCTGGATTGTCTATATCGGATATCTCCGCAGGGTCTGCTAGAATGAGGAGGTCTGCCGAGCAATCCTTGGTGATCTCCTCCAAGTCATCCTCCGTTAGTTTGTAATAGGATTGAATTTGCTGCTTCTTCTCATCAGTGTGCATTGTGATGTAAATGAAATGGTGGTCCATGCTAAATTTCATCAAAGGTCAGAACCTTTGTAAAGTATTCAGAGTTATGTGAGGTGAAAACTATATGGCTACCTTCAACTGGCTATAGTATGTGTGAAATACAACATTGTATTTCCATTGTTTATTCATGTCACTTGAATACCATAGTGTGATGAACTTTGCAGCCAATGGTTCAAAGGGATCGATGTCCGGGAAGGTCGCACCTTTTGACATCTCCCAGGAAATGAAAGCGATCAGGATCAATAGCCAGATGAAATGGAATTCATATCCTTGATCTTGGGCTTCTCTGAAGACTAGTTCTAATTGGTTCACCAGGTACTTCACCCAATTCATTTGTAGGCCCTCTGTGCACTTCCCTGCGAGGTCGACTACAAAACCAGTCACTTGAGTGGGTTTATTCTTGCGTACTAACTTTCCTGCGATCAATTGACAGGCGAGGCACACTGCACCACTCTGGATAGAGGATACCTTGTAGCCTCGCATTCCCTTGTCAACATCACCGTAGGTGTCCTTGATCCTTTGAGCTAGAGCAGGATCCATTGTTTTTCCTGGATAGAAATCCTATGGGTCAAGGCCTTGCATACTTATCCCTGTGATCTAATTTATCAACGTCGGATCCACTTTTATGCGATGGTTTAACCATAGATAACATCCATGGTAACAATACAACAACAATTTCACAGATGCATTCACCTTCTGGTGTCGTCCGAAGTACAGAATCTTCATAATGTTCAACAGGGTGGATTGTGCGAGGTTGTGGGTCCATGACTGAGGGACGATCTTTGAATTATTTCCCTTTTTTTCTGGTCAGGTACTTATGCATGGCGAGCATGTCGTAAAATTTCCTTTCGCCAAGGTTGAATTCGCTAAACTTCAACGCTACAATCTTTTCTTGGTCTATGCGAACTACGTGTATCCTCTTCGGGAGGTATGTAGTGACCAAGGCATACTCAAAATCTATAGGTACGCTGTCACGGTTTAAAACACCGCTCAAAGGTCGTATATAAGTAGGTAATATGCTCGGAATCAACTTAGCATTCACGAGATCATCCCTGTGCTTAGTTCACTTCTCATCTGGTGGTCGGGATGGTCCGACTCGAGAAGTTGACGGAGAGGCTGACAGTCCTCTCGTGGATGATTCTTGTACCCCTGTGGATAATCCTCTCTCTGACATGACTCTTTCAGTCATCAGGTCGATCAAAACATCCTCAAGAACTCTTTCTGCAGTGCTCAACTCGTTCGACATACATGGCCGGGGTTAACAATCTTAGGTTTAGGGGGGTAGCTTAGACACAGTAATGAGAGAGAGAGAAGAAGCATGATGATCATGGTATAAACTCAACGTAGTCTATGGGCTCAAATTCTCAATTGGAAAAAGTGTTCTTAGTACATGGCGCAGTGGGATAAATTGGTAACTCGGTCAATTGAAATAAGAGGCACACTGTGCCACTCTGGATAGAGGCTACCTTGTAGCCTCACGTGCCCTTCTCAACATCACTGTAGGTTTCCTTGATCCTTTGAGCTAGAGTGCAATCCATTGTTTTTCTGGGATAGAAATCCTGTGGGTCAAGGCCTTGAATACTTATCCCTGTGATCTGAGTTATCAACATTGGATCCACTGTTATGCATTTAACCATAGATAACTTCCTTGGTAACAAGACAAAAACAATTTGACACATGCATTCACCTCCTGGTGTCGTCCAAAGTGCAAAATCTTCATAACGTTCAGCAGGGTGGACTATGCGAAGTTATGGTTCCATGATTGAGGGACGATCTTCGAATTCTTTCCCTTTTTTCTGGTCAGGTACTTATGCGGGGTGAGCATGTTGTAAAATTTCATGTTGTCGAGGTTGAAGTCGCTAAAATTCAACGCTGCAATCTTTTCTTGGTCTACGTGAACTGTGCATATCCCCTTCGGGGGTACGTAGTGACCAAAGCATACTCAAAATATCTAGGTACGCTGTCGCGGTTTACAACACCACTCAAAGGTGGTATATAAGTAGGTAATATGCTCAGAATCATGTTAGCATTCGTGAGATCATCCTTGTTCTTAGTTCGCTTCTCATCTGGTGGTCGGGATGGTTTGGCTCAATCAGTTGATGGAGAGGTTGGTAGTCCTCTTGTGGATGATGCTTGTACACCTGTGGATAATCCTCTCTCCGACATGACTCTTTACGTCATCAGGTCTATAAAAACTTCCTCAACAACTCTTTCTGCAGCGCTCAACTTGTTCGACATACATGCTCGGGGTTAATAATCTCAGGTTCAAGGGGTAGCTTAGACACAATAATGAGAGAGAGAGAAGAAGCACGATGATCATGGTAGAAACTCAACATAGTCTATGGGCTCAAATTCTCAATTGGCAAAAGTGTTCTTGGTGCGTGGCGCAGTGGAATAAATAGGTAACTCGACAATGGGTCGCTTGCAACAACTATAAGGTCTTCTTTAACTTGGTTTGTCCATTATGGCATGATCTCAATGGTCGGATGGTGAGATGGCTAGATATAAATGGTTTTATATCCATTAAGAGCATTGATCTAACAGTTATAATGTTTCCCAATAGTTATATTACTTCACCATGGAAAAGTGCCATTTGTCGCTGTTCTGATATCCCGACGAAGCTCCAATTTTGCAAATTTTCCTTCTATGTGGTTCCCTCTGAAACCTTTTGTAACCTTTAAATCTTAGCCCTCTTATTACTTAGATTTCTATCCTTCTTCCTAGTCAGATTCTTCTCAGTATGCCTTTTTCCATTCTAATTCTTATCTTTGTTTGACATAGTCACTGCACGCTGCTGATATTCTTTCCTAGGATTTAGGGGTAATACCTCTTATTTATTTGGAGTAAGTAATTCAGTCTCCTGTGGGTCTTCTAATGTTCTTGCAACTTCGACATCTAGGTCTCTAGTGTGAAATATCTTCAATCTGTTCTCCTGTCCTTCAATCAAGTGTGTGATCCTTCCGATCATGAAATCTTTTAACGCTTGTTTATTCTGCTCCAAAACTTCTTCTTCCTTCTTTTGTTTGACTTGATATCTAACAATCCAAGGTTTTCCTAGTAACATGGTGAACGGGGCGTTGTCTTCAATAAATTTAATAATCTCAAAATCTTCTTCTGTCGAAGTTCCATTGGCATTCATAGGTATCTGAGTGAGCTTCCCACATAGGTTTACCAATTTTCCTCTGAATAATCCTATTCCTCCTAATGAAGGAATCATAGCAGGCTTCCATATGGCTTCCCAAGTTCTCTCTATCATGATATTCACCCATGTTTCCTCATCCAGAACACAGTCAATGTCGACGTCTCCTATTCTTGCTTCGATGCATTCTTTTTCTTTGAATATCCCTGATAAGTTGATATGTCGGTGGTCATCCAGGGTTTCTTTCATCTGTAACAATACTTTCTCTGATTCTTTCTAGGATTCTTCCATTCCTAGATCTTCCTTAGGGTTTTCTTAATTCAGGTTCATTCTTTCAACTTTAGCAATCATTCTAGGGAAATCCAACACTTCATGGTCCATATATTTGCAACAAAGAAAACTAGGTCTTCTTCCAAGGAATTCCTTAGCAAGATGTCCTGGTCTTATGTAGTGGTAACATAGGGTTAATCCTCTCTTTCTTTTAAATGATTCCCAACTTCTCTTGTACTGCGTGCTAGGAGCATAGGAGCTAACCTGCAACAAATTCTCACTAGGATCCTGCATCCATTTGTTAGTCCAAACATTCTTTCTATGCATAGGTATAACATATATTTCACTATTCTTGTTAGATCTATTAAAATCAAATATTCCTTCATCTATCAATACCCTAGTTTTTGAACTAGGAAAGACTCTATTAAACATACCTAGATCCATACTCTAGAAACACAAATTTCTACTTATCTTACTTCTATAGAGAACAAAGCTTCAAGATCTAAAACTTTTCACTATTCTTACCTTTATCAGAGCACAGAGCTTGCAGGTCTTACCTCTTTTAATCATAAATTCTCACTTTTACCTTTATTAGAGCACAAAGCTTTCAGATCTTGTTTTTATCCTTCAGATCCGACTTCTTTTCTTCAGATCGAGCTTCTTTATTTTAGCACAAAGCTTTGTAAATTAAGTAGAATATTGTGCACTAGAACGAAAGATCTATGGACAGAGCTTTCACAACTTTAGGATGAATATTTTCACAAAGCTCCTTCTTTCTCAGTTCCCAACAATCATAGTTTCAGGTCCTGGCAACAAAACCGTTTGTTGGCACATTCGCAGACCCAGGGTTCAACGCTACAACAACGCACCAAAAAAACCCTAACTACCGACCCTTTCAGAAACACCTGCGAAGCAGATGAAGTCTCACCCGAGATAGAGACAGGGGTGGTTGCGAGACTTAGGTTTCTAAAAACTTAGCTGGGACACAGATCTACGATTATGATACTTAATAGATCAGTTAGCTCCATCAAATCCTCAATATACAATTAATACCTACTTCACTTGATAAAACAGACCTTCATAGCATTCACACCGATCTAATGTAGTTAAGTACTTAGCACACACAAATGAATCAGATCTAGCAGAAGCAAGCACTAAGCACATTCATAGAAGTCAGATCTAACATTCTTATACATCATTAGCACAAAGCATGAACACATTTATCTATCTCTATCAAAGTACTTAGCAAGAGAGTCATAAACACATTAGGTGATCCAGATTATTTTCGGCACAAAATGAGATCAGAGATATAATAAAGAAATGCACAGACATATCATAGATATTCAATAATAAAACATAAATATATCAGAGATGCAACCATAAACATAGATATACAGTAATACACAATTTCTATTAATGAAATAAATGTACAGAGATTGTAAAATACAGAGTGAAAGACTCGATAGAATGGTGGCAGCTTATCTCTGAGAAGAGATGTGACGGCTACTCGCATTCATAAGAAGATGATTACAATGAGGCTCTAAAGGAATTTTTACAATAAACAGGAATGCCAAAAGTCCTAGACATCCAAAAACCTAACCCTAGGAGATGAAGCGCGAAAATTCATGTGGGCCCCGTTTGGGTAAGTTAGTACATCAACTTCCCGAGGTCGTAACTTTTGCATACGATTTATGTTTTAGGCGTATGATAGCTCGTTGGAAAGGTATCGCTGAGGATATTCATTTTTGGGGATAAATTATCCCTTCTACTATCATTGAGAACCTTTATCTCGAAAAACCTTTATTTGGGCCCTCAAAATGGCCCCGTAAGTTAAAAACTGCTAAAAATAGTAAATTGCCAAATTTGCCAGAAAACTGTTTTGAGCCAGTCAAAAAAGGTGGGTGGCCACCGATATCCACCTATATAAATCATCCCTCCTTAGGAAGCAATGGTCTCCATTACGTTGAGTTCCCGGGGGAGAGGGAAAAGTGTTTGCTGAATTTGCATCTTGGTGAGCTTCTTTCCTTTCTGGAGACGTCGCGCTACTCAGTTTGTGGAAGTCTGTCATGAACCTGTTGAGGCTGAGGTTGTTCAACAAGTCAGGATACATGAGAGGAAAGTGTGAAGAAGGAATATTTTCACTTTGCTGCAACCTTGTCGACCTGGTTCTGTTGGATAGAAAGTGCTTGGGGCGAAGCTGTAGTGGTTGCAATGTCCTTCTGTTCCCATTTTGAACAGATTGTGAAGAAGCCGAATTTTGCAGTATGAGATACTACCTTGCGACACTTTTTAGGTGGAACAATAGTCATAACTACCTTTGGTATTCTGTAGAGATGACCCCCTAGAGAAACAATGACACTGCGGGGTCAAGACTCATAAACAACATGGCACTTCCACATATATGGTTGGCCCAAGAGAACATCACAGACCTACAGTGGGGCAACATCACATAATACCTCATCCTTGAAGGGTTGGATGCCATATGAAAATCGACACTGTTGGCTGACACGACGATCTCGTCCTTGGCGAAGCCATCTGATGTTGTATGGATGCGGGTGTGGTGTTGTCGACAATCCCAACTATTTGACGACCTCTGCTGAGATGAAGTTCTTCTGGCTTCCGCTATCAACAATAAAATGTAGCAGGGTCCCCTTCACCCACATCTATGAATGAAAAAGGCACTCCTGCTCTTCGGGATCTGTTGGTTCTTCTGGTTGAATTGCGACAGTCGTGACAATAACAGTGGGGTCTGCGTCAATGATCTGTCCTTTACCAGTATTTTCATAACCATATTCTAAATCAGGGTTCGGCTCCTTGTCTTTGATCTCAGCCACCAATGACTGTTTCGAGCAACATTCATCAGTGTTGTTCCAGGGTATTTTGTGGAAATCACACCATTTTTCGGTGTCCTTCTTTGTCTTCCCATGACCCTTCTTTTCCTATGTCTTGGACTAGTTTTCGAGAGACCGTTTGTTAGGGCCATCTTTGTCATACTTTGGTTGTTACAGATTTGCAGAACCATAATCCCATTTGTTCTGGTGCTTAAATTTCTGCTCGATTTTAACAGCATATCGATAGGTAGAACCGAGTGATGAGATGTCCAAAAAATCCATTTCAGTTTGGATGTATCTGTGTAGAGCCCCACGGTATTTTAGAACCAAATTTCGTTCGGAGTCTTTAATACCCAGCTTGGTGCGCAAGGTATGGAAGGTATTGGTGAAATCTAGAACTGCTTGGCCCCTCTCTTGCTGCAGTGTGGTCCATCTCATGTACTGGTCCTCATAGTTTCCAACAGGGTAATATTGTTCCTTTACTGCATCCATAAAAAAATCCCAAGTGGGATCACACCCATATATTTCAGACTCCTCTTGGGAACTCTGCTCCCAATAAGTTTCCCACCAATGTTTGACACGGGGGAGAGATTTAAGGAGTGCGAAGGTGATCTTTTCTTTGTCGAAAACAGAGAAATAACCTTCTAGTAGATTTAACCATTTGTCTAGGGCTTCTGCATCTATCTATCCTTCAAATACAGGAATATCAAAATTAACTTGTACCTTAAAAGGCAAGGTGCCTCCAAAGTGGCCTCTTGATGAAGATGTGTCTGATGCTATCGGCAAGCCTTGAAAGATGTGGGAAAAATTATCCATCATTTCATCCCTCTGTCGCGTGAGAGATTTCTCAAGCAACAGATTGATAGGATCGTCTGCTCCATCATTTTTCTTTTCTTCCGCCATTAAGGGTTTCTTGGGTGTGCAAGAACGATTGTCTTCAAGAGAGACAAGCTCGAGACCCAACTTGCTATACTCGGACCTCGTTGGGGACATGCATTGAAAAAATTATTAAGAATATCCTGCTATGATAGCACTGATCCGGATTATTTTCAGCACGAAATGAGATCAGAGATATAATAAAGAAATAAATACAGAGTGAAAGACTCGATAGAATGGTGGTAGTTTATCTCTGAGAAGAGATGTGACAGCTACTCACATTCGCAATAAGATGATTACAATGAGGCTCTGAAGGCCTTTTTACAATAAACAGGAATGCCAAAATTCCTAGACATCCAAAAACCTAACCCTAGGATATGAAGCACCAAAAGTCATGTGGGCCCCATTTGGGTAAGTTAGTACATCAACTTCTCGGGGTTGTAACTTTTGCATACGATCTCTGTTTTAGGCGTATGATAGCTCGTTGGAAAGGTATCGTTGAGGAGATTAATTTTGGAGGATAAATATGTCTTTGTCTATCTTTGATAACCTAAATCTCCAAAAACCTTCATTTGGGCCCTCAAAATGGCCTCGGAAGTTAAAAACTGCTAAAAATAGTAAATTGCCAAATTTGCCAGAAAACTGTTTTGAGCTAGTCGAAAAAGGTGGGTGGCCACCGATATCCACCTGGATCATTAGGAAACGCACATATCATAATAAAATAGTATTTACGTGGTTCACCCCCACCTTGGGGCTACGTCCACCAACTCTTCTTCTTTATTTTCTTCAGTCAATCGGTTACAAGCACAGAGCCTCAAAAACCTTACTCCACACAAGACAAAATATTTTCACATCTCACTAGATCCTTCTTCCTTAAGTTACAACACCAATCCTTCCACAATATTCTACAAGGACCTGCATTTAACTCTGCAAGTCTCTCATAGTCATGCACAAAGCACTTACAGACTCTACTTGCACTTAGCATACATTCACATCACATAGATTCACCACCCCTCTATCTAGCCTAAGCATCTATTTATATATTATAAAATAGGCCTAAACATGGGTAAACCCATGGGCTGACATCCCATTCCTGTTACATATTCCCACATCCCAAAGAGGACCCAAAAAGGGGTCGAGGTCCCGCGATCTCTGCTTCATCTTGCGCTCCTCCTTCGACAGGTTGTCGAAGTCCAAAACATGTCAAACTTGACTAGATATCAACACAACCTAGTCAAGGGCCAACAAAATTTGTATCCTTCACTCATCATCCATGCACAAAAAAGCAGGGAATTTGAATCTATAGGCCTTTAAACACCGAAGTGACAACCGTCGATTTGGCTCCTAGCTGACTGCTCAGGCACGAACTGATGACTAAAGGGATAATGGACAAAAGATAAAAGCACTATATTTTCATAATAATCAATAAAACCCACACATAGAAATCATTGAAATTAGAAGTTGGGTTCACCAAGGGAAATCAATTAAAGAAAACAACGATGGGATGGGATATGTGAGATGTAATTAAGGGTTTAAATGAACTTGGGTGATTCCAAGTCAATGAGGATCACATTTGTGATTCGATATGTGTTTCGTTGTTTCCTCACATAGTTCCTACCATGTTTACATTATAATAATTCAATTTTAAAGATGGATGAATGTTGAATTATTACTCTTTCTTTAATGAGGATTATTTGAAGTTTGATTTACTTTATTTATTTGTATGCATGATTAGTTGCAAACATTTTAAAAATATGCATTAGGAACATCACTTGTTATTATTTTCTACGTGTGGGATATGTGTGTGCTAGCTATGCCTACATATCCAACACACATACAATATTATGGTTCACTAAACACAGTAGTTACTAATGTCCAGGTTATTAATGAGTTAATTAATAAGTTGTCAATTTGAAGTTCTATTATATGAATATAAATATCATCAATAAGATAAGCATTCAATAACTTTGGTCAATATGTTTTGTCAATCTAGTCCAAATATAAATGACTCTTAGCAATGGATATTTCTTTCTCGCGTTATGAAATGAAGAACACAAAAAAATTCAAAACTTGGCGTGAATTACCTAATCATGTTAATCATTGAGTTTGTAAATGAAATTTTTGTTTGAGGACTCAACTAAGGGAGCATATATCTGGGAATCAAATCCAATATAGGGCCATCCATGCCCAAAGTAGTGTGGTTGGATGAAATACATTCCATGTTATTTTCCTTGCATCAACAATCAAAGGAATTGTCTCCATGGGAAAATTGACATTCGTAAATGCAAGGTGTCTAAGGGATTGAGGGAATTTTATCCTTGTACACACAACAAACATACCATATGAATTCACTTGTTGAGAAGTGGTGCAATGGTATTCATGGTGTTATAGATCAAGGAATCCCATGGATTTTATTTATAATATGATAATCTCATCTAATAAGGACATCATTTCATGTGTATGACTCCTTCAATATCCTCAATATTTTGAATAAACTTTATAATGTGCTTACTTTATTAAAACCATACAACCAATATTTTATATCATCAAAATATTTTGATTACATTTTATAATCTAGATTCACATTATTAAAAGCCTACAACCAATGTTTTGTAGCATAAAGTTAAAAAAGATTGAAAACAACATTACTTAAAAGATTGAAAACAACATAACTTACGAAAGAGTTAATATAATTTAATGGTAAACAAGGCATTGTAATAAACACTGTAAGCCAAACTTTGTAATAAACTTATGATACTCTAATATTACATATAAATTGAATTCCTAAATATTTGAATTTTTTATAAAATACAAAACATTTGAAACACAAAGTTGGACAGTTTGAATTTTTTGTGAATTTTTTTATAAAATACGAAATGTTTGAAATGACTGTGATTTGGCCGTGGGGAGCCAACCATGTGGCCAAGCCATGGGCATGCGCACATCTTGGCCACAAGGTTGTCCCCCCACATCCAACTCAAAACCAATTTTAATAAGAGATTATCTATGCACATAAAAGCAGGGCATTTGAATCTATGTCTTTAACACCAGAGTGAAAGACAGTAGATTCGGCTCCTCGCCGACTGCTCAGGCACAGACTAATCACTCAAATGATTACTCTATTATTTTCATTGTTAAATTTCTATATCAAATTTAAAAACTTAATTTTTAATTATTAAATGTCTATATCAAATTAACTAAATCCATATTGTTTATAAATGATTTATTAATGTCTTTATATCAAATTCCTATTTTTAAGTAAATCCATATTGTTTATAAATTTATTGTTTGTGTGTATAATTTGAACATATAAACAAGTAATTTTTAAATTGTCTTCAATATTAAGTTATATTAAGATGAGGTGGAGCAAATGAAGCAAATGTAATATTGGGAGGTTTGATTGGAGTCAGAAATCTAGATTGAGAGCAATCATGACAATAATTTCAAATGTAAGTGCATCATAACCTATTGTAAACATAGTAATGTGAATTTTAATGGGATATATATTTTGAAGAAGATGCAATTGAGTGAGTCTTAATTGTCACAAAATTGATGAAAATTTATCTTATTTATATTGAATTAGTTTGAAATTTTAAAACTTTAATACTTACATCATTTCTTATTTATCTAAAATTCCAAAAAATACTAAAAACATTTCTTATATAAAAATAGATGGTGTTTATTATAACCTTTTTTCATTAACTTTATATTGATATAGCCATTTTAATAATTATACTATGTTTCATTTACCTAGAACTATTTATAAATAGGATAACAAATATGGTCACACTAAGATGTTAATACATTCCTATATTCATTCTTATAGATGTCACAAAGTCATATATAGGTGCATGTCCTTTATAGATGGACATATGGAAAGGACTTGTTAAGTGTCATATATATTACACTATAAAAATCTGTCACAATAGATCATACCATAGTTTCTAAAATCAATTATATGTAATTTTTTGTTTTAAAATTAAGATTTAGTTTACTATTTGGATAAGAAAACAACACAAAATGCTTAAGAAAATAACATACCAACCATGAACATAATTAACATACCAATCATGAACAAAATTAACAAAATTAATTATGTTCTATTTCTGTCATATTTATTTCGAATTTAATTATGTTAATTCTGTCATTTTTCATAAGATGGCAACAAATCCAACAAAGATCAGAAACACACATCAGCTTAGCTATGTATTACTCTTAGTTATAACAACATATCAAACACACATCATAGAACATGAACAAATCTTCTTATATGAGTCATAACCCTATATTATGTTGATATCATAGACACATAGAGTAGATTATCATAAGTTGAATGTAAAGGATGTTGTTGTATTTGTATTAGTATTGAGTTAGAACCAATCCCATAAATATGAAAATGTATAAGAAGTGCATACATGTAACATATGAGCACAACCAATATAGGTCTTATTCATATCCTATACTAGGAGTACGACCCTAATCAATAAGAATGCAACATCACTGCCATTATGAACGAATATGATGGAATTACTTCTAAGCAACGAATGTAGTGTAATTCAGTTTGTTCAGAGAGCTTGTTGTGGTCTCATATCATATTAGCTCATTACTTCATCATGTTCAACCCTATACAATTAGCTGGTATGATTACAACATGTTTGATTCATGGTTCTGTACACTTCCTTTATCCCTATTGTTTCTATGATTGTAATTTTTAACTAAAAATTTAAATTTCCTAAAAATTTAAATTAGCAATTCTATTAGCAGAGAAGTGGAGTTTTTTTCAAAGTTGTACTTATTTTTCTCCTATTGCAACAACTACTATAGACATATTTTTGTATTTCAAGCTTTTTGTTATGTTTGTTAAATATTGTGATATGTACTAGGTCCTTTATGGTGATGTTTCTTTACAGTTGTTGTAAGAATCTAATTTTGTTCAATTTGGGCACTATTCAGGGTAGTAGTGGCCCTGTAGCAGTCATGCTTAGCCCTTGGTCTCACTGTTTATAGTTTTAATAGCTAGTCTTTGTCTTGCCCTAAAGTTTACAGTCTCTTCAGACCTCTGTCTATTTTCTGCAACTCTATCTATTTGCTTAGCGGTTGTATGGATTTCCTATGGAACTGGGCCTTTGTTACTGGTTCTAGATCTACTTATCCTACTTCTTGAGGTACTACATGGACATGGCCGAATATGGCCTTGTCCATGTACATTGACATGCCCGAATTCGAGCCTGCCCCTATACATGGACATGGCCATATTCGTCCTTGTCTATGGACAGGGACAGGTTCGAATTCGGTCCTGTTCCTGTACATGGACAGGGCCGAATAAGGCCCTTTCAACATTCTAAACAAAATTTCTAAACTCTAATTTTTAACTAAAAATTTAAATTTTCTAAAAATTTAAAATTTAAACATAATTGAAATTCTAAATTCTGTAATGGTGAGTGTAACACATAGCCTTTACTAAGCTAAGGGACATGGCCATATTCATTCCTGTCCATGTACAGGTACAGGCCCAAATTTGGGCATGTCACTATACATGGACAGGGCTGAATAAGTCCCTGTCAACATTCTAAACGAAATTTCTAAATTCTAACTTTTAACTAAAAATTTAAATTTCCTAAAAATTTAAAATTTAAACATAATTTAAATTCTAAAATCTGTAATGGTCATATTGTAACACATAGCCTTTAATAAGCTAAGGGATAGGGCCATATTCGACACTGTCCATGTATAGGTACAGGCCCGAATTTGTGCATGTCACTGTACATGAACAGGGCCGAATAAGGCCCTGTCAACAATCTAAAACTAAATTCTAAATTCTAATTTTTAAATAGAAATTTAAAATTTAAACATAAGACTTTACTAAGCTAAGGGGCAGAGCCATATTCGGCCCTGTCCATGTACAAGTACAGGACGGAATTCGGGCATGTCACTGTACATGGACATGGTCGAATAAGGCCCTATCAACATTCAAACTATAAATTCTAAATTCTAATTTTTAAATAGAAATTTAAAATTTAAACGTACGCCTTTACTAAGCTAAGGGACAGAGCCATATTCGTCCCTGTCCATGTATAGGTACAGGTTCAAATTCGGGCATGTCACTATACATGGGCAGGGACGAATAAATCCCTATCAACAATCCAAAAAAAAAAATTAAATTCTAATTTTAAATTTTAAATTCTAAATTCTAATTCTAAATTTCCTAATCTATACATACCTGGACCGAACGCCCGCAACTCCAAAGTCCTCATGCCCGCATTTCCAACGTCCGTCTTCCTGCTGATGCAATATCCACAACACTGCCCATCCACAACAAACACCAAACACCAAACGTCCATCCACAACAAACAACAAACACCAAACACCAAACACCAAACACCAAACGTTCGTCCACAAGACAACCCGCCCGCAACAAACACTAAACACCAAACACCAAACATCCACCCGCAACAAACAAAAAACAACAAACACCAACACTAACTAACATGTATGAACTAACTAACAACTCGCAAAAACTATAACAGGTACGATGTGCAGGTAATATATAAACCATTGTTTGGCAGAACTAATCTTTCGAGCGAAAGATTATTTCGGCCGAAACATTATTTCAGTCGGAATATCTTTCGCCCAAAAAGATGTTACCGGATGAAAAATATCCGTCTGACTAAAATTGTATATGAAAATCAAGGGCATCGTCACGGTACCGTTTGATTTGACGTTCAAAGGTTTGGCCAAAACATTTTCCGACTGAAAAAATAGGACTTTCGACCGAAAAAAAATTAGTTTGGCTAAAACAATGTCTTTTGGAATTTTGGAGACCCGATTGTCATGAAAGTGTTACCCACCTTCATGAATTCACCCATAATAATGATGTGAGAGAAGGAAATTCTTAAAGATAAGGGCAAGAGAATCGAAGGAATGCAAAATGAGGTGGAAAGTTAAGAAGTTCCTAACAATGGGATAAGCAATTTGAAGAGGAGGAAAACCCAATTCTATGTGGAAGATTTTCTTAGAGAGTTAAATAGAGGGGAAAGAAAATCAAAGGAATGAAAAATGAGGTGGAAAGTAAAGTTAATGGAAATTTAAATTTTTAAGTTTATTGTTCCATGTATTGAGACGAAATTCAATGAATTTCCATTCCATGATGAATTATGTTTGAGATACCTATTGATCACTTTCTCCTTTAGGAAAATGATCAATGTTAGAAGTAAATTCTTGGAATAATTTACAAGTAACATATATTATTTTATTAACTTCTTAAATTCTTGGAAGAATTTTCTATAGAGGAGGTACTCCTTTTTATCAAATTAACATATATTATTTTATTAACTTATTAATTAAAAAGGAAGAGTGTTATACAACTAAACTCCACACGAAATATAACATCGAGAAGGATTCTTGAGATGACCCACATATTTCTTTCAAGAACATTTTTTCCGATGAAAAGACCAAAAAATGAAAAATACATAAAATAAAAGATAATGAATAATTAAGATTGTAAAATTTAATTTCTTAACCCAACATATAACATGCTTCGATGATACAAAGAAATTAAAATATGCATCCAAGACGATATCAAAGAAGAAAGAACGCATAGGTGACACATGTATTTTAGAAAACTTTAAAGCATTGTGCCTTTTACATCATGTGAAATGTAAAAGAACACATTTTAAAAGTTTTTTATTTCCATATACAAAGTTTTAAGCCATACAAACTATGTATTCCTTATTAGCTTACTATGGATATTTATTTAAAACAATAACGACAAGATCCCAAAATGAAATCATCCAAAATTAGAAATAGAAATAGTGTTTTCATGAGGAATTTCGAAATTAATGATATAAATAAATGAAAGAAATAAAATACTTTTCCTTCAAAGGCAAGGATGAGGTCGCCATAGAATAAAACTATAGAAACTTGAATTAAGACAAAGGAGAGTAGTTATAATTTGATCTTCATGGTATGAAACTCTAAAGACTATATGGAATTAAGGGTACAAAAGGGAAAATAAGGGGAAATGCATGGAAGTCCGTACTTAAAAAAAAATATGTAGATAGATTGATGGAATTTAAACCATTCACTCATTGCAATTTTTTTGTTTAAATAATCTTTTCCAATTCTTCCACAAGCACTCAATAAAACCTAGCTGTCTCAACTACTTTGTAATCATGTGACTTTGAATATTACTTTGATAGAATGGCTTACCCATAATTTGTTCTAATCATGAAGAAGGCCATACTCATTTATTATTTTACTCATAGTGAACATTTCACTTTCGATGCCACTAAGGTTGACATGTTTTTCCTTAGTAATAGAATTCTGCTCCACATTGTCAATGATAAAGCCGATGAACCATGTTGTATTTAGGCTATTGGGAAACTTGTGAGGATGTTAAATTCCACACATAGGTAATCTTAGTCATGTATAATTTTTTCTTGAATTCTTTCCTAGCAAATATTTTTTCATCTTGCATGAGGGAAGTGAAGGGATGAGAGGTGGGGTAAGGGGTGTTGATATTATGGTAGCTACGGGAGGTATTTACCTCCACGTGTAAATCTGACGAGGATAGAATACTTCGAGAAGCAAGAAGAAACCCTAATGAGTTGGCTAGTAACCCTAGAAGACTTGTCAAATCAAGAAGATAATTTATATTAAGTTATTAGCTTCCTAGAGAAGAAGTGGGCCAGGAATAATAACATTTACTAAACAGACAGATACCTAGAATGGGAAGTTGGCCCAGGCAGTTAGCTAGAATTAGTATAAATATAGGAGGCCAGTTCGCATTCTGGTAGGCAGTCTTAGAATTGCAGAGCATCAACTTGTGCGCACTGTAGTGCCCAATCTTGTGCGCAGGTTTGAGGAGAGCTTCCATTGCAGCTGCTACAACTAGCAGATCACGTTTGGCTTGGACTATCTCTTGGTTAGGGTTTGGACTATTTGATCAACTCTTTTTGGTGCGCTATCCTTGGGGAAAGGTGTGCTACCCTTTGTTTGGCTATCTAGCCTAGGGTTTGCTTCCGGAGTGATTCTCTGTCAAGGTTAAGGTGCTCGGAGGGTGGGGTCGACCTATGGTTGGGTGACAATAGAGATATTTTCAATGGTAAAAAAAGCACATACATTATATTCTAACAAGTTATGGGCCCACGCCTCCTTCATTCAGTCTAACCGCTAGAAGGAAACATAGCTAGAAGGATATTAAGCTCGTTGAAGAACTACCACTAGGGTTTCCTAGCAGGAGCAGTCACCAAAGAACTACCGCTAGGGTTACTAGCAGGAGCAGTTGCAGAAACCCTAATCCTTTCATTGAGTCACCTTAAGTGAACGGATTGACCTAATCTCTAGACATATCAATGTTCCCTAGCCTAGCGCATCTCCTGGTACTCTCAGCAAGCCAAGACGTCAAGTTTGAGTTTGTGGTCAAATCTAGCGTTTGACCAAGTCAAAGCAACCATGACTTATTCTATGAAGTCAGAGAACAAGTTAGATGGAGCCTATAACTTCAGAGCGTGGAAGACAAGGATTGACCTCATCCTTGCCAAGAATAAAATGTTGGATATCGTAAAAGTAAAGATCGTGGAACCAGAGTCTGAAGAAGGAAAAGAGAAGGAATCACAAAACATTGTAGTTATGGAGAAGTTCAAAGACGGTGACATAAATTCCATGAGTATCATAGTGGAATCCATAAAAGACCACTTGATACCCTACATCTCCCATCTTGACTCATCAAAGAAGATGTATGATGCTCTAACAAATCTCTTCTCGATTAGAAACATTGGACAAGTTATGAGTCTGAAGAATGAGCTCTGTGACATGAAGATGAATGATGATGACAACATAACATCATAATTTGTTAGGATCTCCCAGTTAAGAGATCAACTACAAGTTATTGAAGAAATCACTTAAGAAAAGGAATTGGTAAACATAGTACTCAATGGTCTTCCCAAGACATGGGATGCATTTCCCGCAAGCATGAACACAAGGAAGGAGTATCCAACATTTGAAGAACTTTGGACTTGCTATGCTCAAGAAGAATCAAGGATCAGTGCAAAAGAGAAACCCCAAAAGAAGTACGATGATCAAGCCTTCACAACAAGATTCAAGAATTTCAGGAACAAAAGGAAGTTTGGTTCAAGGAGGAAGTCAAATCAAGAGAAAGACATTTCAGAAGTACAATGATTCAACTGTTGAAAGTATGGCCACTACAAGAATCATTGTCCCGAGCTAAAGAAAAGGAAGGAGAAACACAAAGCATCAGCTGTCAAAGAAAAGGAACCTACAAAGAAGACTAAGAAGGACAAAAGAGACTTCTTCTTCTGAAGGTAACAATACTCTTCTTAGTTCTTGTACATATCTTGTTTTCATCGTCTCTGTACATATCTTATATATCTATCTCCTGGA
This sequence comes from Picea engelmannii, assembly GCA_009831015.1. Classification (NCBI taxonomy): domain Eukaryota; kingdom Viridiplantae; phylum Streptophyta; class Pinopsida; order Pinales; family Pinaceae; genus Picea; species Picea engelmannii. Next base: position 897,845 of record ML792710.1, on the reverse strand, counting down.
AGATAATGTGTTCCAAGAAGAACTATACCGATGGAAGAACAAAAAGATAAGGATTTATATCATTAGATAATACATGAAAGAATGAAATACATCAAACAAATCATGTGGAAGCTATTGCAAGATAAGACAAATCAATCATGAAGAGACCTAGAAGAAGGAAAGACAGAAAGAAGATAGAAATCGAGATGAAATTAGAAAAAGACTTATGACATTTTGTAGAAGACAACAAGACGGAAGCATGGAATCGGCTAGACAAAGAAAGCCAATTATATATTGTAGAAGACAATAAAGATGCAGACAGAAGCATGGACTATGTTCGACAGAGGGAGCCGATTATATGCACTCTTACATGAAGCAAGGATTATGAGGGAGCTAATCCTATGATCCATTAAAGAGGATGAAGTATATATCCATGGTAATAACCATGAAAGATAATACGTGTTCAGTTCAACCTTAGAAGAAGTCTTCTTCGAAGAGAAGCCTTAAAGCATCCCTGGTTGTCCATCCAGATCCATGATCCTATGATAAAATAAAGAAGTGGAATATTTAGGGCATGGAATCTATAAGAAATTCCATGGACCCAAAATCTAAAGAAAAACATGAGGAAGAACATGAAGATTCCAAGAAAGAAGAGAAGCCTGAACAACCAGTCATTGTATCGAGAATCACAAGACTACTAGCCTAATATGAAAGCAATCAAGAAGAACTGAAAGTTGTGATGAAGAACAGTATACAAAAGACTTATGAATGAATCCATTGCAAGATCTAGAACTAGAGGTTCTCCTAGATGGAGGGAGAAGACTATGATGATTGCTCATTCCGGTAAACCAGACTTACCTCTACATGAGTCATTATATCATCCATAGGTTGGAGTGCTACATCAAGATGAATGCAAAGACTGTTCTCCAGGGAAATTGAAGAAAGAGAATATGAAGAGGAACCTCAAGACCTTGAGGCATACCAGAAAGAGACCCTTGTATACAGATGGAAGAAGATAACTTGGTGAAGAACCTATAATTCACAACAGAAGCGTGGTGAATATTCTCTATAACAGAGATATTGTATCAAGATGATTACTAAGTAGATCAGATTTCATGATGACAAAAGAAGTGCAACATGGATATGTTCCAGTGTTCCAACAATGATATACTTTATTGATTAGAGCTACATGAATCCTTCAAAGAAGACCAGTACTCTAGAATGAAGTACATTTGAAATCAAGCATTACATTATCTGTGATGAAGTTTGGAAAGGAGAAAGAGGTTCTCCATTACATATCTCCACAGATGAGCAGATAAACAGACATCTTGGTAAAGATTCTATCCAAGATGAGAGAGTTTTCATACTCAAGATGGATCTCGTGAAGATGACTTCCCTATTGAAAAAGGAAGATATGACTCCTAGGTTGGGAGGGAGCACTGATATGTGTTGATTTATGCACAGTCATTTTTTCAGTTCGAAAAATGGTCCAGGATGAGTAGTTTCCTTTCGGGTTCAGAAAGTGGATTGAGATTTTTGACGGACAATGATTTACCATTGTGGTTAACATGGGAAATGGTCCAGATTGTTGATGTATCATAGACAACGACTTCCCATTGTGGTTAACATGGGGAGTGGTCTAGGGCAGTCTCTCTTCTTGAGAGTTACTCAAGAAGATTGACCCGCCTCACCAGAAAACGATTTCGCATTGTGGTTAACATGAGGAATGGTCCGTTTTGGAGGTTGATACAAGACAGTCTTTCCCTCTTGTGGTTAACAGAGGAAATGGTACAGACAATCATTCCTCAGGGTTTATACATTCTATCCAGGGTGAACTTTGATTAGTGTAGGAGGAATGGCCGAGGGTGGAGAATGGTCCAGGCTCAACAATCAGGGACAAGCATTCCTTAGGGTTTATACATTCTCTCCAGTGTGCACTTTGATTAGTGTAGGAAGAATGGCCCAGGGTGGGGAATGGTCCAATCTCAGAAATCAGGACAGTTATTCTTCCTTGCTTGAGAAGAATAGTCTAAATAGATCATCATTGATGTTTTACCTTTTGAGGGTAGATAATCTTTTAGATCTCACAGATGTGAGTGAAAGATTGGCCCAGATGATTCAGTTTATATCATAACATTGTTTCTATGCAGGTTCATATCAGATGATTGTTATGAAGATTGTATGACATTAGATGTATACTACTGTGGTGGATGTGTTCCAATGTTCATGACTATACGTTATTGATCAAGTAATTGTTTGCTACTTGGTGTGGTAGTGTACCACTGGATTGTAGTTATGTAATACTATGGATAGACACAGTTGTGTTCTATTTTTTATTCCGATTACCTTGAAGACTGTTAGCAGTTTGGCAAATAATTATTAACCAGATGAATGATGAACATATATTTTCCAGACAGAAAATGGTTCAGAACATTTACTCTTCTACATTAGAAGAATGACTCTTGTATCACTCTGTGGAGTGAGCATCATGTCTGATTACTCAGATAGAATATGGTTTCAAGAGATGATGTAGTTGATGATGATGATGGTTCTTATGATCTAGTCATGATCTAGTCTATATAAATATGTTGATGCTACCGGGTGAATGGTATGGTTTGTGCTTAAGACCATTACCTATAATACCTCCCTAGCTAGGAGAGAGTGTTGATATTATGGTAGCTGCGGGAGGTATTTACCTCCACGTGTAAACCTGACAAGGATAGAATACTCTGGGAATCAAGAAGAAACCTTAATGAGTTGGCTAATAACCCTAGAAGACTTGTCAGATCAAGAAGATAATTTATATTAGGTTATTAGCCTCCAAGAGAAAAAGTCGGCAAGAAATAATAATATATACTGAACAGACAGATACCCAGAATGAGAAGTCGGCCTGGACAGTTAGCCAGAATTAGTATAAATATAGGAGGCCAGTTCTCATTCTGGTATGTAGTCTCAGAATTGCAGAGCAACAACTTGTGTGCATTACAGTGCCCAGTCTTGTGCGCAGGTTTGAGGAGAGCTGCCATTGCAGTTGCTGCAGCTAGCAGATCAGGTTTGGCTTGGAATATCTCTTGGTTAGGGTTTGTACTATCTGATCAACTCTTGTTGGTTCGATATCCTTGGGGAAAGATGTGCTACCCTTTGTTTGGCTATCTATCCTAGGGTTTGCTTCCAGAGTGATTCTCTATCAAGGTTAAGGTGCTCGGAGGGTGGCTTCGGCCTATGGTTGGGTGACAATAGATATATTGTCAATGGTAAAAGGAGCACATCCATTATATTCTAACAGGTTATGGGCCCACACCTCCTTCATTCAGTCTAACCACTGGAATGAAACATAGCCAGAAGGATATTAAGCTCGTTGAAGAACTGTCGCTAGGGTTTCCTAGTAGGAGCAGTCACCAAAGCACTGCCGCTAGGGTTAATAGCAGGTGTAGTTGCAGAAACCCTAATCCTCTCGTTGAGGCACCTTAAGTGAAGGGATTGACCTAATCTCTGGATAGATCAGTGCGCCCTAGCCTAGCGCATATCTTGGTACTCTCAGCAAGACAAGACGTCAAGTTTGAGTTTGTGGTCAAATCTAGGGTTTGACCAAGTCAAAGAAACCATGACTTATTCTATGAAGTCAGAGAACAAGTTATATGGAGCCTCTAAATTCAAAGCGTGGAAGACAAGGATTTACCTCATCCTTGCCGAGAATAAAATGTTGGATATCGTAAAAGGAAAGATTGTGGAACCAGAGTTTGAATAAGGAAAAGAGAAGGAACCACACAATGTTGCAGCTATGGAGAGGTTCAAAGACGGTGACATCAATGCCATGAGTATCATAGTGGAATCCATAAAAGACCACTTTATACCCTACATCTCCCATCTTGACTCATCAAAGAAGATGTACGATTCCCTAACAAATATCTTCTCGATTAGAAACATTGGACAAGTTATGAGTCTAAAGAATGAGCTCCGTGACATGAAGATGAATGATGATGACAACATAACATCATACTTTGTGAGGATCTCCCAGTTAAGAGATAAACTACAAGATATTGAATAAATCACTTCAAAGAAGGAATTGGTAAACATAGTACTCAATGGTCTTCCCAAGACATGGGATGCATTTGCCGCAAGCATGAACATAAGGAAGGAGTATCCGACATTTGAAGAACTTTGGACTTGCTGTGCTCAAGAATAATCAAGGATCAATGCAAAAGAGAAACCCCAAAAGAAGTACGATGATCAAGCCTTCACAACAAGATTCAAGAATTTTAGGAACAAAAGGAAGTTTGGTTCAAGGAGGAAGTCAAATCAAGAGAAAGACATTTCAGAAGTACATTGCTTCAACTATCAAAAGTATGGCCACTACAAGAATCATTGTCCCGATCTAAAGAAAAGGAAGGAGAAACATGAAGCATCAGTTGTCAAAGAAAAGGAACCTACAAAGAAGACTAATCAGTACAAAATAAACTTCTTCTTCTGATGGTAACAATACTCTTCTTAGTTCTTGTACATATCTTGTTTGCATCGCCTCTGTACATATCTTGTATATCTATCTCTTGGAAGAAAATGTGTTCCAAGAAGAACTATACCGATGGAAGAAAAAAAATATAAATATTTATATCATTAGATAATACATGAAAGAATGAAATACATCAAACAAATCATGTGGAAGTTATTGCAAGATAGGCCGAATCAATCATGAAGAGACCTAGAAGTAGAAAAGACAGAAAGAAGTCAACAATCGAGAGGAAATTAGAGAAAGACTTATGACATTTTGTAGAAGACAACAAGATGGAAGCATGGACTTGGCTAGACAGAGAAAGACAATTATATATTGCAGAAGACAATAAATATGTAGATGGAAGCGTGGCCTTTGTTAGACGGAGGGAGCCGATTATATGCACTCTTACATGACGCAAGGATTAGGAGGGAGCTAATCCTATGATCCGTTAAAGATGATGAAGTATAGATCCATGGTAGTAACCATGAAAGACAGTATGTGTTCAGTTCAATCTCAGAAGAAGTCTTCTTCGAAGAGAAGCTTTAAAGTATCCCTCATTTTCCATCCAGATCCATGATCCTATGATAAAAGAAAGAAGTGGGATCTTTCGAGCATGGAATCTATAAGAAACTCCATGGACCCAAAATATAAAGAAAAACATGAGGAAGAACATGAAGATTCCAAGAAAGAAGAGAAGCCTGAAGAACCAGTCATTGTATTGAGAATCACAAGACTACCATCCTAATATGAAAGCAATCAAGAAGAACTGAAAGTTGTGATGAAGAACAATATACGAAAGACTTATGAATGAAAGCATTGCAAGATCTAGAACTAGAGGTTCTCCTAGATGGAGGGAGAAGACTATGATGATTTCTCATTCCGGTAAACTAGAGTTATCTCTACATGAGTCATTATATCATCCATAGGTTGGAGTGCTACATCAAGATGAATGCAAAGACTGTTCTCCAAAGCAATTGAATAAAGAGCATATGAAGAGCAACCTCAATACCTTGAGGCATACCAGAAAGAGACCCTTGTATACATATGGAGGAAGATAACTTGTAGAAGAACCTCCAATGGACAACAAAAACGTGGTGAATGTTCTCTATAACAGAGGTATTGTATCAAGATGATTACTCAATAGATCAGATCTCATGATGGTAGAAGAAGTGCCACATGGATATGTTCCAGTGTTCCAACAATGATATACTTTATTGATCAGAGCTACATGAAGCCTTCAAAGAGGACCAGTACTCCAAAATGAAGTACATTTGAAATCAAACATTACATTATCTGTGATGAAGTTCAGAAAGGAGAAATAGGTTCACCATTACATATCTCCATATATGGGAAGATAAACAAACATCTTGGTAAAGCTTCTATCCAAGATGAGAGAGTTTGCATACTCAAGCTGGAGCTCGTGAAGATGACTTCCCTTTTGAAAAAGGAAGAGATGACTCCCAGGTTGGGAGGGAGCACTGATATGTATTGATTTATGGACAGTCATTTTTTTCAGTTCGTAAAATGGTCCAGGATGAGCAGTTTCCTTTCCAGTTTGGAAAGTGGATTGAGATTTCTAATGGACAACGATTTCCCATTGTGGTTAACATGGGAAATGGTCCAGATTGCTAATGTATCATAGATAGCAACTTCCCATTGTGGTTAACATGGGGAGTGGTCTAGGGAAGTCTCTCTTCTTGAGGGTTACCGAAGAAGCCTGGCCCACCTCGTCGGACAATGATTTCTCATTGTGGTTAACATGAGGAATGGTTTGTTTTGGAGGTTCATATTGGACATTCTTTTCCTCTTGTGGTTAATAGAGGAAATGGTCTGGACAGTCATTCCTTATGGTTTATACATTCTCTACAGGGTGCACTTTGATTAGTGTAGGAGGAATGGCCCAGGGTGGGGAATGGTGTAGGCTCAACAATCAGGGATAGACATTCCATAGGGTTTATACATTCTCTCCAGGGTGCACTTTGATTAGTGTAGGAATAATGGCCTAGTGTGGGGAATGGTCCAAGCTCAGAAATCAGGAAAGTTATTCTTCCTTGCTTGATAAGAATAGTCCAGATAGCTCATCATTGATGTTTTACCTTTTGAGGGAAGATATTCTTTCAGATCTCACAGATGTGAGTGAAATATTGGCCTAGATGATTCAGTTTATATCATAACATTGTTTCTGTGCAGGTTGATATTAGATGATTGTTATGAAGACTGTATGACAGTAGATGTATACTACTGTGGTGGATGTGTTCCACTATTCGTGACTATACATTATTGATCAAGTACTTGTTTTCTACTTGGTGTGGTAGTGTACCATTGGATTGTAGTTATGCACTACTATGGATAGACACAGTTGTGTTCTATTTTTGTTCATATTACCTTGAAGACTGTCAGCAGTTTGGTAAATAATTATCAGCCAGATGAATGATGAACAAAGATTTTCTAGACAGAAAATGGTTCAGAACATTTACTCTTCTAGATTAGAATAATGGCTCTTGTATCACTCTGTGGAGTGAGCATCGTGTCTGATTACTCAGATAGAATATGGTTTCGAGAGATGATGCAGTTGATGATGATGATCATGCTCATGATTTAGTCATGATCTAGTCTATATAACTATGTTGATGCTACCGGGTGAATGGTATGTTTTGTGCTCAATACCATTACCTATAATACCTCCCTAGCTATGAGGGAGTGTTTATATTATGGTAGCTGGGCGAGGTATTTATCTCCACGTGTAAACCTGACAAGGATAAAATATTCTGGGAAGCAAGAAGAAACCCTAATGAGTTGGCTAATAACCCTAGAAGACTTTTCGGCTCAAGAAGATAATTTATATTAGGTTATTAGCCTCCAAGAGAAGAAGTCAGCCATAAATAATAATATATACTAAACAGATAGATACCTAGAATGAGAAGTCGGCCGAGGCAGTTAGCCAAAATTAGTATAAATACAGGAGGCCACTTCTCATTCTGGTAGGCAGTCTCAAAATTGTAGAGCAACAACTTGTGCGCACTATAGTGCCCAGTCTTGTGAGTAGGTTTGAGGAGAGCTTCTGTTGCAGCTGTTGTAGCTAGAAAATCACGTTTGGCTTGGACTATCTCTTGGTTAGGGTTTGGACTATCTGATCAACTCTTTTTGGTGTGTTATACTTGGGGAAATGTACGCTACCCTTTATTTGGCTATCTAGCCTAGGGTTTTCTTCCGGAGTGATTCTTTGTCAAGGTTAAGGTGCTCGGAGGGTGGCTTCAGCCTATGGTTGGGTGAAAATAGAGATATTGTCAATGGTAAAATGAGCACATCCATTATATTCTAACAAGGGGATGGACAGAGAAAGTGGTTTCTTCATCCACATGATAAAAGTCATGTAGGATGTAGATTACGTGGAGGGATTTGTTGATATTATGTGAGTACATGAAAGGATAGTTTGGAATTGCAACAATGCAAAATAAAAAGGGTTATATGGAAATGCCTTCCACACTTGCATGTAATTTTGGTGTAGTAAGTAGGATGCGAGATGGGAAAATAATAGAGTGTTGAAACAATTGTTACATATGAATGGAAAAATTGACATAGGATGGCTAAACTTATTACTAATTGGACTATGGAAGGATTGTTCTGCATAGGGGAGTTAGCACCTATTTTCAATATTTGACTAGGGTAGTTTTTCAAAGAGATTTCTTATGCTTCCCCAAAGGCATTTCAAAACTCCTAAAACACTTCAGATTCCTAAAAAATGAAGGACTACAGACAAAGAAAGTTAAAATGGGCTATGAGGAGAACATCATTAATAGTACTATGGCATGAAATTTATGTTGTTATGAACAATGTTTAGAGAGGTAATGGAAATCCTATGGAAAAAGTGATAAATACCATTTTAGAGTTTATTACAAGTAAATGGATTGTTTTAACTTTTAATTTTTTATGGATTGGTTTCATATATTGCTATAGTTGGTACTTTGAGGACCTCCCAAACCATGGTGTATAATAATCATGGTTTTATGTTTGAGCCTTGTGTAGAATATTATAAATGCATTGAGAAAGGCCTTATGTTTGAACTCATAAGTTTTTAACACAAAATCATTTTAATTTTAATAAAAATATTTAAGTTTTGTCTAAGAGAAAATTCAGAACAATGTTGGAATTATAAGACATAAGCAAAGATAGAGAGATTGACATATATGGTGATATCCAATACGGTAAAACATAATCATTCACAAAAATAAGATAAACAAAATATGCAAACAATAAAGTAAAATAATTCCATTTGATTAGTGGTTAAGTTATAAAGAAATACTACATCGCCACCACCATGATAACATAGAAGAGAACCTACTGGATCATTTTAAATGGTCGTGATAAGATATGTCAACTTGTAAAAATTCCAATAATAAATAGAAACACAAATGACACCCCCATATCCACTATGACAAAACACAATCGTTTACAAAAATAGGATTAACCAAATATGTAAACATTCACTTAAAATATAAGTTCATTTGATTAGTGGTTAAATTATAGAGAAATACTACATCATCACCACCATGATAACATAGAAGAGAATCTAATGGATCATCTTAAATGGTCGTGATAAGATATGTCAACTTGTAAAAAGTCCAATAATAAATAGAAATACAAATGATATTGTTGATATTTCTTATGAGCTTATAGTGAAATCTATATGGAGATTGATTTTTACTTTTGTACATAGTAAAAAACTTAACATATATAAATGAATCTATCAATGGATGCACAACAACTTCTATTGTTGTCACTTATTAAGTGGAAGCCTCACTCTCACACTTACATTCATTAGAAGATGGAGATTAGTATTCAATACGACAAACCACTATCATAATAATCTCAATAATGTAGGTAAAATCATTATACTTAGTTAATTTTGTTTTTTTTAACACTAGTCACTAGACTTCACTTTATTTGTTGTTGATGGGATAGTTTAAGGAATTCTCTAATTATGAAGCAATGTATGTATAAGAGGATAATTACTCAAGCCTTATGCTCGGATGATATTCACAAGGATGGTCCTTACACACCTTTATTTGATCACTATGGCCTTTAAATTCACAAAATTCCATATGTGAATTCATGTAAAACCTGAATAGAGTTAAACGAAACAATTCCAAATTTTATACATGAAAGGAGATGGAACCTTATGAAAGAATGTTTACAAGCAAAATTAAAAAAAACAAGAGGAATATATTGTGAATGCAGAGAGGAAAAGTTAGATGAAATTTTATAAGGGAAAAAGGACAAATATTGCAAAGGGGATGTGTAATGTGAGTACCCATAATATGTAATAAACCATGAGAGACAGAGAAAAATGAAATTTAAAATGAAAATAACGAAAACAATAAAAAGAGGATGTGTAATGTTAGTTCCTGAAATATGTAAGAAAGCATTTGAAACTTATGATATTGACACATATTATTGTTTGCAATGTCAAAGATTCCTACAATTTTGATTTTTTTCTTTTCAAATTCAAAATTAGGAAACAATGTAGAGTTAAAGGTACATTTACATGTTATATATTGTTTGAATTACAAAAAAAAAAATATTTTATGATTTTTTTTCTTTTCAAATTCTAAATTAGGAAACAATGTAGAGTTAGAGGCACATTTACATGCTATATATTGTTTGAATTACGAATATATATATATATATATATATATATATATATATATATATATATATATATATTTTGTTTGAATTACATGTTTAAATTATGTTATATATTTTTTACTATCTTTATTATTTTGATTTTGGTTACATCATGATATAATAATCTACACTTATTGACATAATTTTCTCTTTTATTCAAGGTGCTAATATCTATACGATCAAACCCAACAAATGTATATTTGCAAATTTGTTCCAAGTCAGATTAAGAAGAATAATATATAGATTTTGAAACCAATATTTTAGTAAAAACCATTCCAAGGATAGACGAGATAATAATACTTGAATTATTTTCCACTGCTCAATATTAGGGTCAATTGATCCTTAACTATGTACACATTAGGAGAAATAGCTTAGGAAACATTATGCATAATGAAGTTGAGACTGAAAGTATTAAGTGATCTGAAAAATCCTTAGACGTTAATTATTATTTAATTCACATGAACATCTAACTTGATTTTGAAATAATAATGATCATTTGATTGATTGAAAAATACATGTGTAATTACTTATCTATCCAAATTCACTTGAATGATAAACAACTTGCAAATAACTAAGTGAAAATAGAACAACAATACTAAAATCACATACACAAGTTTGTTAATGGAGTTCACTCAATTTTTGCTACATCTCCGGGTCCTCTTCCAATAGAGACCTCTTTATTAATGCTCAAATGATTTTTTTTTTTTTACAATGACCTCTTTACACATTGCTCAATCTCAGAAACATAGTGCACCATCGAATTCCTTGTGAAATTTCGAGAAAAATGAGTATAAAGTTCTTAAGTTTTCATCAAATAACCCTTTGGAACACATTACGATACAATCCTAAGGTCTTGATACCTCTCGCATGAACCTTGAGACCCAACCCATACTCTGAAATCATGTTTCCTTGCCTCGGTCCGTGTGCCCATTAAATAGGGGGTCCGGCTAAACCGCTACCCGAACTTCATGGAAAACGTTAATTATAATATTGCTGGTATGTCTCAACACGAGGCATATTTGGTGCAACGGTTAAGGAGTTTGGACATGTGGGAGGAGTTCATCAGCTCCAACCCGTATACCTCTCCTCCTTTTGTGTTGTGTTTGAACCATATATTATAAATATTATATCGTTAACATATATGCGGTGGCATGTAGTTTAAACACCCGCACAAATATATGGATTTGGTTACATGGAACTTCGATAAACCATGGGCCCGGGGCTTTATTGCTTGTCCCTTTTTACGCAAAATAAACCTTTTACCAATCTTAAATAATAGTTATATTGCATATGGTTTAAGAACCAAATGATGGTGTATTAGTGAGGTCATTGGGATATTGTGTGAGAGACCCGAGTTCGATCCTACGGGCTCTCAACCAAAATTTTAAACAACCTCATCGTCAATAAACCAATGGGAGACTACCACGTGGCAGCCTCTTGTTGGTCCATCATTTCCATGTGTCAACTAATAATTGGTCTACCTATTTTATCCTAAAGCCATGTCACCTTGCTAGACAGACGTACAATGTGCCATGTGGTTCTCCATGGTGTTTCCACGTTAGCACCATATGGATGTAGGGTCATGCCATGTGGCACCCTTGGAGTGGTGACACGTGTAACCTCTGACCCTTTTGACTTTGATTTTTTTCCCTGTTGACCTGAACTTTTACCAACCATAATGTTTGCATACGAACTCCATTTGAGGTGATTAAATTTTGAGACGATCAATTTTTGAGCATTTATGAATCCTTTTGGATCTCTCTGAGCGTTTTGGATCCTCCAGGATCATTAGTTACCATTGGAATCATTTTGTACCACCAAAAATTTTATTTACTCAACAACTAAGTGAGGGTAAATCTCCCTCACCTTCTAGATCTCGATCCACTTTGATTTGCTTGGTTTCACCCCTTTAAGACCAACTCAAAGATATTCCACATAAACTTGTTGTGAAGTCCCTATTGTCCCCACTTTTTAGGGATAAATAGGAGATCATGTCTCAAGGCCCACAGGTCCTAGACATTGAGTACCGAGAGCAGGATTGACTTGAGCATGGCCCTGTAAGGCCCACCTTTTCATCATTCATCATCTTTTGTCTTGTCAGCAGCAACAACATCCATCACCATCGAATTGATCCTGTATTAGAAGAGGTTCTTGCTCCATGAGGTATTTGGTCCAGGTATCATGGTATGTGTCACTTTTGATCATTGAAACCTTTAAATATATGCATCTAATTCCTTTTATCTCTGAAAATTGCTTGGATATTACATTAGCCCACTTGACCATGCTTGGGGAAAATGACAGGGTGCCCTAGCAAGCCTGTGTCCATAGGTCTTGGTTTGCAACTAGCAGAATTTCTGAAAATCCATCATCTGCTCCCATCATGGCACCACTATTTCATCCTATCTCCCACTCATTTATCCCATTCCCCGTTTCCGGGCATTGGGTTGACCTATTTGCAGGATTGCACCTTATCTCGCGGGAAGAAGGGGCTAAAGGCCCAGAAGGTAAAAGCAGTTGGTAAAAGACAAAAGCCTAGAAATAAAACCTCGAGATGCTTCGCCCAGGTATCCCCAAGAAGGAAGTAAGAAGCCTCTTAGTAAGAAACAAGAGGGACCCAAAAAATAACAAAACAAGACCTAGTCAGAGGATAGGGGGTCTCATCACGAGCTAGCCTATTAGTTCCATGGGTACCTAGTAGTATGACATTGCCACCAGTTGGTTACCATGCCAGGGAAATGAATCTTGGTTGTATGGCCAAGGGAAAGGGGGTCTCATCACGAGCCATCCTTCTCATTTCTACAAAAGTACTTGTGGGTAACACTATCAGCTCTGGCCACCATGCCAAGGCAGTGTCCACTGATTATCTCTTGAAAAAAAGAAGATAAAAAGGAATAAAAGAATAAAAAAGAATAAAGGCAAGAATGGGCTTGGAAAGAATGTATCCATGCTAGCTACAACTCGCCTTCTTCAAAGGCACCCACAGGTAACACTTATGCATGCTTGGCCCTCACCGCACCCACATGTTTGGACATCCCCTAACCACATCACCTCACTTACATGGCTTGGATGAGATATTTATGGAAACTTTCCTTTTCTTGTGGACACTATCCCAATAGGACGCCTTGTCTTTTTCTCCAATCTTGTATTGTAGGTTTTTGTAATGTCTTTGAGCTATCGACTGATGTATTAGGGGTTTTATGCATATGTTTAATAATATTGATGATGAGATGTGATTGACATTGATATGATCCCTGTGATTGATGAGCCCATGGAGGGCGTAGCTTTTGATGTGAAGGACCATGCCCGATGGACATGTACCATTTGGACTGGTACACATGGGGAGATGACCAGTTCGGACCTCCATGGGGATGAAGAGCCCATTATATGCATGTTGAGACCCCATCAGGGGGCAGAGACAGGACAGGGCTTGATCAAGGGTTTTTCACCTGAGAGGAAGAGGACGTTCCATAAGAGACACTCCGACAGGACTAGACCTAGGGGGAATTACCCCTTTTCAGTGGAACTCTAGCCTTGGAAGGCTTAGGACATACCCATCTTCACCATGACATCATCCATATTCATGGACGGTTTTGGAGGCAGACTGGGTAGTAGTGGCATGTGTGGCATGTTGGAGAGGCCCCGGGGGGGCTAACATTTTGCTCTTGGATGTCGCATTTTCCTTTGAAAGGGCTAGTGCCTCCCTTGAAAGGGATTTTACTCTCTTTTTTGCTTAATTAGGGTTTTTACTTAGCATTTAATGTAAAAATAATATGATTTTGACATTATTTCCTTGTTGTCCTTTTTATGACCTAAAAAGTAAAATTATGTCATTGATACAGTATATATTGAGGGGTTTCACTCTCATTTTATCATCATCTTTCACTCACCACTTGGTGAGGTATGAAATTTGCACCCTATTCTAGGGTTTTGGCTGATATAGTAAGGCAAACTTGTTGAAGGAAGACAAATTTTGGCATTTTATGGTGTTTCTCTTGAAGGAAGGTGTTACAACTAGGGTTTGCATGGTTATTTCTTGATGAATTGTAAGTATTTTTCTACAAAACTTGTTAAATGAATGGTTGTAGTCTTATTTTTTTGCATGTATTTATAATTTGCTGAAACAAAACCCTAGGTGACAAGCACACAAGTAGGTCCTTGTCTCATGTCACCTGATAGATAAAATTTCAGCCATTGAAGGAGAGAAAGAGAGTCTAGCCGTAGCTACACTCCTTGTCTCTCTTTCCCCTATTCTAGCCGTACGATTTAGAATCCAAGAAAAATAAGACATCCTAGGCCTAGGTTATCTACACTTAGGGCCATTTTTCTTTTAGGGTTTGATGAAAGAGCCTTGCTGTATCAAGACTCTCCCTCATTAAGCCTTATTGTCTTGATTTTGAGCTTCATCTCAACTAGCTGTTTGCCGAGAAGGAGGAGAGAGCACGAGGCCTTGCTTTAGCAACACTGAAGTGAGCCTCTCTCCCCTAGGGTTTCGATTTTGAGACCCTTCTTTAGCATCACTTCAAAACGTTTCCCTCTAGTCCTTGAAATCTCACCTCCTTCAACCTGTGTGTCCTTCACTTATGACTCCATTAAACCCTAAGGCATTGATCTAAGGCCTCAAACTAGAAATTGTATTTTATTCTGAAAGTGCAAGATACAACAATACTTTGTCTCTTCTTGTCTCTTTCTCTCTACTTACTTTCCCCACTATCTATCACTCCTTTATATATAAGGTAAAGTGTAGCTTATTTAGATCAACTTATTAACAACTCATTCAATGGAAATTAAGAAATGCACAGTTGAGGAATCATTGATTCTTGTTGGCATAGGGGGAGACCCAGGGTTCAACGCTACAACAACGCACCAACAAAACCCTAACTACTGGCCCTTTTGGCAACACCTGTGAAGTAGATGAAGTCTCACCCGAGGTAGAGGTAGGGGTGGTTGTAGGACTCCAGTTTTTGCAACCTTAGCTGGGACACAGATCTGTGATTGTAACACCTTGACAAAGCACTTAGAAATATAGTTCATCAATATCCAGTCTTAATTTACAATGCAGATAAAACCCTAATTACAGAACATCACAATATTCAACCAGATCTAGCATCTAGCAACACTTATCATGAAAAAACAGATCAGATCTAGCAGATTCAAGCACTAAGCACATTCACATAGGTTAGATCCAACATTTAATCTCATTATTAAGAACAAAGAAACAACAGATCTACCTATCATTCATCTATATCAAATCACTAAGCAAGTAAATACATAAATACATCAATACATCGCATAAAGCATTCACAACACAGGATGTACATGGTTCACCCCCACCCTGGGGGTACTTCCACCAACTCTTCGTCTTCTTTATTATCTTTTTTCAATCTTCTTACATGCACATAGACTTCATATCAACTTCACAGAGGACAAGAGATTTGCGCACTCTTCGCTAGATCCTCCCTTCCCAAGCTAGGTTACAACACAAAGCCTACATATAGTCTCTTACAATCACTTGCACTTAGCCTTGCATGTCTCGCACAGTATGCACAAATCACTTACAATTGTTACTTGCACTTATCCTTTCATGTATCGCACAGTATGCACAAATCACTTACAATTGTTACTTGCACTTAGCCTTACATGTCTCGCACAGTATGCACAAATCACTTACAATTGTTACTTGCACTCAGCACTACTTACAACTGACTTGTCATTCTCACTTAG
This sequence comes from Picea engelmannii, assembly GCA_009831015.1. Classification (NCBI taxonomy): domain Eukaryota; kingdom Viridiplantae; phylum Streptophyta; class Pinopsida; order Pinales; family Pinaceae; genus Picea; species Picea engelmannii. The sequence continues at coordinate 881,968 of ML792710.1, read as the reverse complement.
ACATTCATACTCACTACATATCCTAGAATCTATTTATACATTACAAAATCGGTCCTGAACATGGGTAAACCCATGGGCCTACATCCCCATACCCGTTACATAATCCCAAATCCCCAAAAGATCTAAAAAGGGGTTAAGATCCTGCGATCTCCGCCTCATCTTGCGCTCTACCTTCGACATCCTGTCAAAGTCCCAAAAATAGGTCTAACATGACCAAGGATCCTCAAAACTTGGTCAAGGGCGAACATGCCCCCAACACTCACCTGTGACTCATCCTGAGTCACTCTGATTTGGATAATTTTGCCTCAAAAGCCTCGAGCTTGGCTCGAGCTGCTTCAAATTGTTGCTGTGACAGGACCTCCTGTTCAACAAACTCTTGGATAACAACTTTGTTGATAGGTCCCTCTAGGCATTGTCCTGTTGCAATGATGAATTGTTCTAGTTCTTCTCTTCGACCTTCGATCTCTACGAACAATTGGTAAGCCTCATCCTGTATAGGTTGGAACCTCTGAGTCACTTCCATGACTTTGCTATAAATGGTGTGGACCTATTGTTGGGAAGTGCGTTGCTCTTGGGATTGCTTCATCCTTTCAACAGTTGACATGGGCTTCAACTATGTCTATATTGTTTCTGCTTGATACTTTGCCTCCTAGAGATGTGACCCCAGTGTCTTCAGTTTTGGATTGTCACTGAGTCGCTCATACATATGGGAACTATGATCACTCAGTGGTTTACATTCCAAGGTGAGGCCCTTGATTATTTCAACTGTGCCTCGATCAGTTACTTCCCTTTGATCCCTCACATCCTATGGGGTGTCGGGAACTGTGCGGAGCTCTAAGTTTGATATTCGTTGATGTAGCTGCTAGATGGCCTTTGCAAGCTGGTCTGCTTGATGTGCGACTTGATATTATGCCTTTGGCTCTAAGCTTGTCATAGAGTGAAGTGCTCTATTGACTGCTTCTTTCACTTCGAGTTTCTCTACGAGCAAATGTTCTTTTTCCTATTGAATTTGTGCTTTCTCCTCTTCAAACTTTGTCTGGAGAGAAATCTTCTCCTTCTTTGCAACTTGGCATTGTTTTACTACTACTTCTTACACTTGCTTCAAGGATTGGATGGTTTGTTCTGTTTCTTCTTGTACATGACAAAGGCGAGCTTCAGTCACATTAGCTAGTCGTTGAAGTTGGGCTGGCTCATCTCCCAAATCTGGTTCTCCTGATGGCAGGGGCGTAGTGGACACTCCACGATTGAACTAAAGGGCCTGTTGTACCTCTCATAGTTCGAACTCAATTCTGTCGTACTTCTCCTTCTACTTGGCTTCTTGTTTCTATAATATTTCCTACGAGGCATTGTTCACAACTGCGATGATGAAGTCAAAATCATCGACAGTGAGCACATTCTACATCTTGGTCAAAGTGGCTCTGGATTTATTTTGGGAAGAGGGTTTCGGGGGAGAAACCTTCCTTTTCTTCAGGGGATCAGCCTCATCTTTAGGCGGTGTTACTTCGCCTTGCTTCTGCTCATCTTCTTTTCCATTTATCTCTTCTACTTCGTCATCACCCCCTCGGTTAGGTGATACTGAAGCAATCTTCTCTGATGTGCTACTTATGTCTTGGACTTCTTCGATCTTCTTCTTTCTGTTGGGTCTGGGTGTATCATGTTCCTTTTGAGAAGCCTTCGAGCTGTCAGTTTCGGGGTTAGACATCTCTACAGGGTCAACGGGGATAAGGAGGTCTGCTAACCAGTCCTTGGTGATCTCCTCGAGGTCCTCCTATGTGATCTTGTAGTACGAATAAAGCTCCTCCTCATGTTCATCTTCTCACGCAGTAATATAGATGAAGTGTCGATCTGCATGAAACTTCATAAGGGCCCGTAACCTATGTAGGGTTTTCGACGTCATGGGAGGTTCAACTTCAATGGATCTCTTTAGCTGGAGATAATATGTGTGAAAAACTGCATTCGACTGCCACAGTTTTCCCATGTCGCTCGAGTACCAGAGCGTGGTGAAATTTGCAGTGAGAGGGTTGAACGGTTCAATGTCCAGGAAGGTCTCACTTTCCGGCATCTCCCAAGAAACAAATGCAATGAGGATCAGGACCCAGCTAAAGTGGAACTCGTAGACCTAATCTTGTGCTTCACGACAGTCCAATTCCAGCTGATTAACTAGTTACTTCACCCAGTTCATATGTAGGCCTTCTACACATTTCCCCGCGAGGTCAACGACAAAGCCTATGACCTGTGTGGGTCTATTCTTCCTTACGCACTTTCCTACAATTAATTGGCATGCTAGGAGCACTTCTCCATTCTGGATGGAAGATACCTTGTAGCCTCGCATCCTCTTCTCAACATCGTCATAGGTATCCTTGATATTCTGTGGTAACGCGTGATCTGTGGCTTATCCTGGATAGAATTCCTACAGGTCAGGTCCTTGCATACTCAATCTAGTGATCCTATGAATCAGCATCGGATCGACTGTGATACAATGGTCTAGCCATAAGTAGTCGCCATGGTAACATGAAAGTAAGATCTTGACACGAGCGTTAACCTCCTGGTGCCTTCGAAACTGTGGGATTTTCATTACATTCAATAGGGTGGACTGCACGAGGTTCATCGTCCATAGCTGGGGGATTATTTTTGAGTTCTTACCCTTCATCCTGGTCAAGTATTTATACGGGGCGAGCATACTATGGTTCTTGCAGTCTCCTAGGTTGAAGTCGTTGAACTTAAACATTGCGATATTGTCCTGCTATGCTTGAATAGCATGTATCCCCTTCAGGAGGTACGCAGTAACCATGGTGTACTCAAAATATCTTGGCACACTATCATGACTCACTGTACTGGCCAAAGGCAGGATGTAGTCAAGCGATATGGTCGAGATCAGCTTCGCATTTTGTATGTCATCTCTGTGCTTGGTTCTCTTTTCTATGACAACTCGGGATGGCATAGATCCGCGAGCAGTTGACAAAGAGGCTTGCACTCCTCTGGTCGATGATGCTTGAATACTTGTAGACATTACTTTCTCGGCCATGAGATCAATGAGAATTTCTTCAACGATTTTCTCCGCAGCACTAAGCTCATCCGACATACGCACTTAGATCAGACGGATGAATGAATGCTCAAAACAATAGAACTGGTGTCGATCTTACTAATCACAATGTAGTAGCAATGAGTTCTCTTTGATACAATTTGCAAAAGTGTTCTCAGTGCAACAATCGATGAAATAAGTAGGCAGCAATGCAATGGATCTTTCCAACAGACAAGTGACCTTAATTAATACAGTTATGTTTGTTACGACATAGTCCCAATGGTCTGATGGAGAGCTTCCTAACCATAAATGTCGTTCTAACCATTCATCGAATCGGTATAAAGGTTATACTACTCCCAACGGATATATTTATTTGTCATGGTGAAGTTCCATGTGACGTTATTCTGATATCCCGACAAAGTTCCTGTTTTGCAAATTTTCCTTCTGCGAAGTTCCCTCTGGAACCTTCTGTAACTTTTCTATCTTTGCTCTCTTCTTACTGAGCTTTCAATCCTTTTTCCCGGTGATCTTCATCTCGTTATTCATCTTTCTATTCTGATTCTTGACTTCTTTTGGCATGGTAACTTCTGTGAGTCTTCTTGGGTTCTTTCTACTTCAGTAGACAAGTCTCTGGTTCTAAATATCTTCGATCCGTTCTCATGTTCTTCAATCAACTGTGCGATCCTCCTAGTCATGCAATCTTTTAATTCTCGCTTCTCCTTCTCTAAGGCTTCTTCTTCTTTCCTTCTGGCCTGATCCTTTTCAATCCAAGGTTTTCCTAGTACTATAGCAAATGGGGTGTTGTTCTCAGTAAATTTAACAACCTCAAAATCTTCCTCTATCGAAGTTCCATGAGCACTCATAGATATCTGAGTAAGTCTTCCACATAGGGTTATCATCTTTCCTCTAAATAATCCTATTCCTCCCAATGAAGGAATCATAGCAGGCTTTCCTACAGTTTCCCAAGTTATTTCTGTCATGACATTCACCTTTGTTTCTTCATCCAGAACACAGTCAATGTCGAAGTCTCCTATCCTTGCTTCTATGCACTCTTTTTCTTTGAATATCTTTGATAAGTTGATATGTCGGTGGTGATTCAAGGTTTCTTTCATTTGCAACAATACAATCTCCGATTATTTCTAGGGTTGTTCCATGATCTCAGTTTCTTGACCTTTCTCAGGGTCTACTTGTTCCATATTCATTCTTTCAATCTTAGTAATCATTCTAGGTAAATCTAAAACTTCATGGTCTATAGATTTACAACAAAGACAACTAGATCTTCTACCAGGACATTCCTTAGCCAGATGACCCGGTCTTCTGCAACTGTAACAAAGGGTTAATCCTCTCTTTCTCTTAAATGATCCCCAACCTTTCATGTATTGCGCACTAGGATCATAGTAGTTAACCTGCAACAAATTCTTTCAAGGATCATGCATGCATTTGTTAGTCCAAACATTCTTTATATTCATAGGTATAACATATCTTTCACTATTCTTATCAGATCTATTCATATCAAATCTTATTTCATCTAGCTGCGCCCTACTTTTCAAGCTAGGACAAAATTTATCAAACATACCCAGATCCATACTTTTGAAACAAAAATATCCACTTATATTACTTTTAACAAAGCACAAATATTTCAGATCTTACCTCTTTTCTTCAGATCAGACTTTTTTTCTTAGCATAGAGCTTCACAGATTAAGTAGAATACTACACACTAGAGAAATAGATCTATGCACAGAGATTTCAAAGTTTCAGGTCAGATATTCGCACAAAGCTCATTTTTCCTCAGTTCCCAGCAATCACAGTTTCAGGTCCAATCTTCGCATAAAGCTTCTTTTTCCTCGGTTCCGAGCAATCACAGTTTCAGGTCCCGACAACAGAACCATTTGTTGGCACAGGGGTATACCCAGGGTTCAATACTACAACAATGCACCAACAAAACCCTAACTACTGTCCCTTTTGGAAACACCTATGAAGCAGATGAAGTCTCACCCGAGGTAGAGGCAGGGGTGGTTTTAGGACTTGAGTGTCTGCAACTTTAGTTGGGACACAGATCTGTGATTGTAGCACCTTGACAAAGAAATTAGCAATATAGTTCATCAATAACTAGTCTTAGTTTACAACACAGATAAAACCCTGATTACATAACATCGCAGTAATCAACCAGATCTAGCATCTAGCAGCACTTAGCATGATGAAACATATCAGATCTAGAAGATTCAAGCACTAATCACATTCACAGAGGTCAGATCCATCATTTACTCTCATTATTAAAAACAAAACAATAATAGATATACCTATCATTCATCTATATCAAATTGCTAAGCAAGTAAATACATAAATACATCAATACATCACACAAAGCATTCACAACATAGGATGTACGTGGTTCACCCACACCCTGGGGATATGTCCACCAACTCTTCGTCTTCTTTATTAACTTTCTTCAATGTTCTTACATGCATAGAGCCTTCAGATAAACTTCGCAGAGGACATGAGATCTACACACTCATTGCTAGATCCTCCCTTCCCAAGCTAGGTTACAACACAAAGCCTACATATAGTCTCTTACAATCACTTGCACTTAGCCTTGCAAGTCTCACACAGTATGTACAAAGAACTAACAACTGTTACTTGCACTCAACACTACTTACAACTGACTTGTCATTCGCACTTATCCATTCATACTCACTACATCACCTAGTGATCCGGATTATTTTCGGTACGAAATGAGAGCGGAGATATAATAAAGAAATGAACAGAGATATCGTGTATATCCAGTAATATAACCGAAATATATGAGAGATGCAACCATAAACACAGAGATACAGTAATACACGATTTCTATTAATGAAATAAATGTACAGAGACTGTAAAAATACAAAGTGAAAGACTCGCTAGAATGGTGGCAGCTTATCTCTGAGAAGAGATGTGTCAGCTACTCGCATTCATAAGAAGATCATTACAATGAGGCTCTGAAGGCCTTTTTACAATAGATGGGAATGCCAAAAGTCCTATACATCCAAAAACCTAACCCTAGGAGATGAAGCGCCAAAAGTCATGTGGGCCCCGTTTGGGTAAGTTGGTGCATCAATTTCCCGGGGTCGTAACGTTTGCATACGATCTCCGTTTTAGGCGTATGATAGCTCGTTGGAAAGATCTATCCAAGGACTACAACATTTTTGACAAAATTCCATATGGAATTTTGCAACCGCAGCATACCCCAAAAAACGTCGTTTAGGGCCTCAAAACGGCTCCAGAAGTTCAGGACCCGAAAAACTGCTAAAAATAGTAAATTGCCAAAAATGTCAGAACGTTGTTTTGAGCCAGTTGGAAAAGGTGGGTGGCCACCGATATCCATCTAGATCACCTAGCATCTATTTATACATTACAAAATCGGGCCTAAACATGGGCAAACCCATGGGCTGACATCCCCATACCCATTACATAATCCCAAACCCCAAAAATCCCTAAAACGGGGTCGAGATCCTGCGATCTTCGCTTTGTCTTGGGCTCCGCCTTCGACATCTTGTCGAAGTCGCAAAAATAGGTCTAACATGACCAAGGATCCTCAAAACTTGGTCAAGGGCCAACAATTATTCAAGTGTTTTCTAGAGTATGTTATAATCATTGAATGAAACAAATTATTTGATTAAATAGTTACAACAATGTTAAAATAGAGTATCTAGAGTAATTATGCAACTAAATTAGTTGTTGGAGTATAGAAGTATCTAAATACTTTTGAATATGCTTTATAACTGTCGCGAAATCCATCTATGCATTCATCATAACAATCCTTTAACAAATTGCTCGAATAACATAGAAGGTTCAATTGATAATATATAGTTCAACATCAACTGAATAATCAACACATAATCTTGGGAATTTCATAGTAGGTGACAAGTGGTATTCTTGCTGACTCAAACTCAAAGCCATGGTATTGATGATTGAGAGTCACATCACTACTCTTGACAACTATGATTTTCAACTCCCACGATGCAACATTAAAATGCATGGATCTGTATCAAGCAATATTACTCACATATCTATAGTAGTATCTCCCTTCTGCAACATACTATTCCTTTGACTTATGTAGTAGGCATCAAAATCTATAACAACTCATCTACAAGTTAGGCACAAAATATACCATTTCTACCAAATGTACTATATAATTCATTAAAATGCTAGATAAATAGAGAAACATATACCTAAGTGGGTTTTAGATTGAAATGGGTATAGTTATGGTTACAAGAAGGTGCAAAAGGACTAGTGAGGTATGGAAACAAAAGGAAAAATGTTATATAAGTATGCCAAAATACATTCCCATCAAACATATTGAGGGAAAAAATGACATCACGATATTTTTGAATGCAATTTAACTTATAAAACTTAAAAATAACAATATTCCCAAGTTGTATGATGGAATAATTTTGTCAATGATGAGCCACAAACTTCAACAAATCTAGCACAACTTCATGCTATCTTGAAAAGTCTACATGTAATCTAGCTAGTGATTTTGCTTCTATAATTGCAATCATAATTCAATCTTCATTTAAGCATCAAATGACTAAATTTTCAAAACATTGATAATTGAGTATAGATACCATGAAATATGTTTATTTTAATCATTCTTTCAAACAATTTGTTTGCAATGCCAACATTCCCAAATTTAGCATACATGTCTACAAGCACATTGTTTAATATATTTGGAGTTAAGATGGACCTTTGTATATTGATAGTTAATATAAAGGAACTCGTATATTCATCATTTCGATAACAAAAAATTCTCCTAGAAATTCATTTTATTTTATATTCCTATTATAACACAAAATGATCCTACCCAAAGGCCTCTTCAAATTTGGAGACTTCTTATAATTTTATCCCTAAGATAGTATTACTTTTATAACAAAATATTAAAACATGGAGCTCTAGAATTGTAATACTATCATGGAGGTTATGAATATCATTCATACCGAATTTGAGTACAAATGTGACCTCTAGAGGTGGATCTTGTATGCATTTTTCATGCTTAGTAGTTTTTTGGTTTAACAATGCCAAAAATGTCTTAGGATCATTTTGGCATGCATGTCTCTAAGATCTTATATGCATTTTTCATGCTTAGTATTATTTTTGGTTTAAAAATGATCCTACCCAAAGGCCTCTTCAATTTTGGAGACTTCTTATAATTTTATCCCTAAGATAGTATTACTTTTATAACAAAATATTAAAACATGGAGCTTTAGAATTGTAATACTATCATGGAGGTTATGAATATCATTCATACCGAATTTGAGTACAAATGTGACCCCTAGAGGTGGATCTTGTATGCATTTTTCATGCTGAGTAGTTTTTTGGTTTAACAATGCCAAAAATGTCTTATGATCATTTTGGCATGCATGTCTCTAAGATCTTATATGCATTTTTCATGCTTAGTATTATTTTTGGTTTAAAAATGCCAAAAATGTCTTAGGGTAATTTAGGGTCATTTTGGCATGTCTCTAAATTCAAATATAAGTCACGTTGGAGGAACCTAAGAATAAGGGAGGGTTCACTTCATGAGATACTAAAATTATATACCACTACAATACATTAAGAAAGTGTTTTAGCTTTCCTTGCATACATCTCTAAGGGCTAGTTCGTCCAAAGGCAAAGTTGAATTTCTTTTTTCACAACATGGATTTGAATGGTTAAATAAATAAATTATAATGGGAGTATTAGGTTTTTTTTTTAAAAACACATCATTTTTAAAACAATTTCACCCCTAAGTAGGTCTATGTAGGAATCTTTCTGAAGTGACCTAGAAAAATGAATCGGTGTATAAAAGAAAGAAGATTTTTTTTTATTCCATAATTCATATTAATAGGGTGTGTGTGAATGATCATAAGGCACTCAAATCAAATTGTGATCATGTGTGAACTAGGGAAAGTTGGAATAGTTTGCATGAAAATCCATTTTGGTAGGCCTAAAACATGTTGATGTCGACTATTTGGATGAAAATGGTATTGGTTGAGGTATAATGTTGGAATATTCAGTCATGTCTTTGAATACCACGTGGTATTGTTTTAAAGGAGTCCCACGAACATGTCTTCAAAGACTTTAGAAAACGCAATTCCCCGTTTCAGGCTACATTGAAAGTTTGCTATAACAATTGAACTTTTAGGTCATGGGAGAGACAACAAAGCACTATGTTATAATGGCATGATAAATGAAGCCCATTCATGATAATTACCATGTATAGAATGTACTTAATAAGCTTGGAGTGAATTGTTTGATTAAAAGTACTTTGACAAGCAGGGAGAGGTTTTATGCATGTACAAAGCATTTTTGAGACATTATTAGATGCATATTAAAATATAGAATATTGAATGTCAATTATACTTTCAAGAAACTATGTGCACATGATGGGATTATAATTGGCATAATTCACATCCTTTCTTTTTAATAAAAGGCTCTAAGAAATGGAAGTGAATATTTGTTAATGAAAAATAATAAATAAAGCTTGTGTATACTAACTAGAATAGATCCATCTTAGTTCTAGATCTACAAAGTGTTGAAGGATAAAAAATAATCACAACTAAAGTTTAGAGAAGAAACAAAACAACACTAACTATAGTTAAGGAATGATTGTCTAATAACATACTCAATCGAAAAGTAAGTATGTTGAATAAAAAATTCATATGGAAAGTTGGTCATAATCGACATTATTAGTAAGTAAAACAATTGTTGTAATACTAGTGTTATCACAAAATTTGGTGCATGGAAAATTCTTTACTTCTAGTTAAATCTAGCACTCTTAATTATGTTTGATATTTCTGATCGAAAGAAAAAAGGATTGTTTATAGGGTTTTCAGTTACATGTTAGGTTTGGAGTGTCCCATTGAAAAATATTCACAAGATCTCAAGATATTCATAGAGATTGTGATATCATCTTACTTCATAATTCGTAAAATAATGCATCAAACAACAATCGACCATAATTTAGGATTTATTGACTGAATTTTTTTGTGTGTACATATTTATGGGTAGAGTGGTTGAATCAATAAACTTGTCCTTTCCTTAGAATTGGGGTTTCAAGAAGGATCACTTGATGTTGATGAGTACAATTAAGGTAAAAAACACAACTCCCTTAAGAAAATTGAAAATATAAAATGAAACAGTCCATCCATTGGTTGTTTTAGTTATCTTAATATGATACTTCTCAACTACCTCATAGACGATATTTAGGAATTTTAGTCAAATGAGGGTTGCCATGAGTACATGGATATATTATCCGATAAGATGGGTTTTCACCACCACATAGATCCTCAAATCAACCAACATAGTGTATATCATAGACAAACAAAATAGAGCTTCAATGATAAGATTTCACAAGTTGCGAGATAATATTGGGTGTGATCATTCCCATACAAATTATGCATAATGGTATTTACTTCGTTTGAAACCAAAGTTCCAAGGATACAATGGGAAAATACTAGAGTAAAATGGTTTTCATAAAGATCATCAAAGGCTTTGTTAAAGATATTCAAACCCTTTGTGTCCTTAAATGTAAATACGGGTTTGATTGGCTTAATCTGAAGTGCACATTGCATTTCATCATTCTCTAAATACTATAGGATGTGAGCCTTGCATCTCTAGTGCTTAGAAAAAAACCCATATGAAAATTTATGATCACCTTCTCACTATGTTTTATAGGGGCTATCTATAAGGTGTCCTTCACATATATTTCTTGGATGCCTTGTGCATGAACTAAAATTATAATCCACATGGATATCAATGGCTACCCACCTCTTCCACTGACTCATCACGATTCTCCATCTTGGCCATTTTTGTTATGATTTTTCAGGCCCTAAACTTCTGGGGTTGTTTTGAGGCCCTAACCAATGTTTTTTGGCCATTCGGGGGCTTTGAATTGCCACAATATTTCTAGGCCTTGACAGTAGTTGTAATTTTCAATTAGATCCTTTCAATGAGCTACTAAACACCTGAAATATAAATTGTATGCAAAAACAATTACCCCAAGAAGCTGATGCATCAACTAACCACCTTGGGGACCACAAACCTTTTAGCATTTCACCTCTTAGGGTTAGGGTTTTGAACCTTTAGGGTTCCTTATTTATGTTAAAAGGACATTCTTCTATCCCATTGTATTAAATTTTTTGAATGAGTGTAGACAACATCTCTTTCTCTTCAAAGATAAGCTACAACCAATCTAGGCATTTTGTGTTCTATAGTATTATGTTATTTTATTCATTAATAGAAGTTGGGTTTGACCATATTTATCTTTTGTTTGCTATATTTTTGTTTATATCTCATTTAGCTTTCAATATAATCCAGATCAATTGTATCATAGCATTTTTCTCCTTATTATTGGTATAAAGAGTTGGGTCTCGAGCAAGTTTCACTTGGGGAAGATCACTTTCGCCAACCCAAGAAACCTCCAATGATAGAATAATAGAGAGATGATGGAGAAAGAGATCCTTTCAAAATATTTCTCAAGGAATCCCTTGCATGACAATGAAAAAATATGACGAACATTTTTTTCTAGATCGCTTGATGATTGTCAATGGTAGGAAAGACACCATCAACAAGAAACCACTTCAGAGTTGCAACACCCTTCAAGGTACAAGTTAAATTTCATATTCTGTTATTTGAAGGCTAGTTAGATGTAGATGCTTTGGATAAATGGATGAATTAGTTAGAAGGTTATTACTCTGTTCAAAATTTTTATGACACTCAAAATATCACCTTCTCTCTCTCCTTAAATCACCGCCCATGTCAAATATTGGTGGGAATGTTGTTGGGAGAGACATAATGAAGACTAGTCTATGAAAATCGGGATATGATCCACTTAGGAGGCCTTTGTTGATGCCGTATAGGAGAAATTCTACCCCATAAAAAACTATGATGAACAATGCATGAGATGGATGGCTATACATCAAGAAAAAGACCAGATGGTGTCGGAGTAAATTAACATCTTCCATACCTTACACTCAAAGTTTGGTATCAGAAACTTTGAGAAGAACGTAGTTTTGTAGTACCACATTGACATACATAGGTACATCCAAAAAAATATGGATTTCTTGGAAATATGCTCAATGGGAGATGATTATTGCTATGTTATCAAAATTGATCATAAATTTAAGTAGAAAAATAAGAAGGAGTTCAGGTATGAAAATTTGAAACAATAGAAGCATGGGAAAGGTATCTCTAAATTAAAGAATAAGGGGCATAGCAAGGAATGCCAAAATCAATACAACCAATTCAAGCCACAAGCAAAATAAGGGTAATAGGAAGACAAAGAAGAACACTAGAAGGTGGTATGAGTTCCAAAAAATACCTATCACAACACTGATCAATACCGCTCAAAATAGTAATTGTTGGCTGAGATTAAAGAAAAAGAGTCAGACCCACGCTTGAACTTTGATTCAGAGAAGGATAATGAAAATAAGATCACCGATGCAGAACCTAGTGATATCATGAAAAATACAAATATCCAACCAGATGAGTTAGAGGATATTGAGGAAGAGGAGTGCCTCTTACACTCATAGATGTGGGTAAAGGGAATCCCACTACATTTCATCATTTACAATATGAGCTAGAAGAACCTAATATCAACCAAGGTCATGAAGATATTTAATTTTTTGAAAATGCCACACCCCGAATTATACACCATCATTTGGTTGAGCTATGGATGATACCTTCATGTTATCCAATAGTGCCTCATGTCCCATGACATCAAGCCTTTCAAAGATGAGGTACAATGTGATGTTTCCATACTAGAAGTTTTTAATTCTCTTTAAATAAAACCACATATGTGGAAACATCATGATATTTATGAGTCCCAACCCTATAGTGTCATTATAACTCTAGGGGGTCAGCCTTACAGGGTACTTGAGGTAGTTATGACTATTGCAATTTCATTGATATTGGAAAAACAATGTCTAAAATTAATCTCACAAATGCCAAAGTTTTTCCGCGTCATGGTTCAATCAGAAAGGGAACAAAAGTTCATTGCAACCACCACAAATTCAACATAGGGTCTCTATACATAAAATAAATAGGTGGATAATATTGTAGAGGAATATATAGACCTCTTCACTTCACCTGTAGGTGTGCCTCTACACTATCAAGTCTAACATCCAATTTATTTGATACCCATTTCTCCATTTCCCAGTGGTCCAATATACAAACAATCCCTTTTGGAGAATGAGGAAATAAAGCATCAAAATCATGAGCTCATCCACAAGGGAAACATTCGACCAAGATCCTCACCTTGTGGGAGCCCAATTATGTTGGTGTAGAAGAAGGATGGAACATAACAACTCTGTATTGATTATAGAGCCTTGAATAAAATTACTATCAATAACCGATGCCTGATCCCACAAATTGGTGATCTTCTTGATTAGCTTAAGGGTGCCAAGTTATTAAACAAGATCGATCTAAATTCAAGCTATCACTAGGTTCCAATAGACTCAACATATATTGCATTGAAGCTATCCTTCAATATAAATAAGACCTCTTTGAGTGGTTGTTCATGCCTTTTGTCTTGACTAATGCTCCAACGAAATTCATGAGGATGACATATGATATCTTGTGGAAATTCACAAACTCTTTTTTGGTGACCTATTTGGATGACATTTGTTTCGTGAAATAGACCTCAGAAGAGCACTTGAAACAAATTCAGTAGGTCTTTAGAACCCTATAGAAACACAATTTATACACCAACCTGGAGAAATGCGCATTCAGTATGCACAGAATCCAATACTTAAGATACATCATGGATGACCATAGGGTGCATGTGACCTAGAAAAGATCCAATTCATTTGCGATTGGTCAACCCTAACCACTTTTAAAGAGCTCTACATCTTCTTGGGCCTCACTAACTTCTACCAAGGGTTCATGTTAGGGTTCTCTCATATAGCTTATCACTTAAGTCAAGTGACCAAGGGGAGAGATAAAGTGAAGTTTTCCTAGTCTGAAACGCAATAGAAAAAATTTGAGTATCTGAAACACTTCCTATGTTCTGCGTGAGTCCTCACATCAATAAATATTCAACATCCATTCAATTTGATATATATGCCTCTGACTATGCTATCAGTGTCATCCTCACTCAATAGGGACATTTGGTTTCCTATCATAGTGAAACACTATTTGATCTTGTTCCCATCTATCCCACCCATGACAAAGAGATGTACTCCATTATGCAGGAATGATGACAGTGGAAGAATTACATTCTGGGAAAGGAAACAATCATCCACATTGATCACAATCCTTTGGAACTCATGGAAACACAAGGAAAGATACAAAATGACTACCATAAAAAATGGTCCACATACCTATAATAATTCCACTTGAATATTAAGTACAAAACGGGTAGCGTAAACTATGTTGTTGACTCTCTTAGTTAGCCCCGGGTTGTGGCCCTCACCACAATTATTAACTCCTATGGTCATGAGACCTCTATTTGGCCACAATTATACAACATTGACTCTAACTTCGCTGCTATTTGTCAGACTCTAAGTGCTAGGAAACAAGTTCTGGACTTCCACCTCCAGGATGAGATCTTGTTCTATCTCGACCATATTTATATTCCTTCAAGTGAGCGTGCAAATCTAATTTGGGAGGAAAAATATAGTGTATTTGAAGGGAAATTTTGGGTGGATAATACAATATCAGTAATTTAGAATCATTTGTATTGACCCAATATTCGACATGACTTCAACCGGTAAATTAGGTCATGTACTACTTGTGTCATCCCTAAGTTGTTCATCAAGAAGAACAGGTTGTAAACTCCTCTCCCTACACTAGAAAATACCTAGGAGTCCATCTCCATGCATTACATGTCAGGGTTTCCCTGCACCAAACACGGTGAGAATTGTTTTTTTGTGGTCATCGATCAATTCTTTAAGATTGACATTTTAACACCCTATAAAAAGAGTATCACAACTGATCTCACTACTAAAATATTATTTGCATGTGTTTGGTTTCATTTTGGGTTACCATGGACCATCATTTTAGATAGGGACAATAGGTTCATCAACACCTTTTGGTCCAATGTATGGTCTCTAATGGACACAAAGTTGAGAAAATTGACTTCCTTTCATCCCCAAACAGATGGACAAATAGAGGTGGTCAACATGATGATTGTGCATATCATGCACATGTATGAATCCAAGCCTCCATGTACATTGGATGAGATCCTTTCATATGTTAAACATATATGTAATATATCCCTCCACAAATTTGTTGGCCATAACCCTTTTTCAAGTGTTCTTGGGGTTCTATCCATTGCCCCCCATTAATGTAGCTCTACCTATTCCATATTATCTGGAAGAGTTTGCCCATTCTTAGACCGAGGTATAAAGGGAAACCAAATTTGTTGAATGGGCTCAACACTTCCAAAAGCAAGTTCATGATATCTTGGAGAAGGCCAATGTTGAGTATAAGCAATAACATGACCCATATCACCTTCCTCACAAGTTTTAGGTTAGTGACAAGGTGTGGTTGCATTTGCATAAAGAGTTCCTCACAAGCCCCCACACGAAGCTCAAACAAATATGATATGGGACTCACACCATAAAAAATGCTATGGATGACAATTATTTCAAATTGAGTATTCCTCCTTTCCTTATCTTGCACCCAGTATTTAATGTGAAGTTTCTTCGACCATATTGACCACCTCTATTGGAAACCTCAAAGGTGGATGAGAAATTGGACCCTACAAAAATCAATCCTGATTACATTGTACAATATCCATTAGATTAAATCATGGATACTAGGATGAATGACACTTTTCAACAGAACATACAACTATATCGAGTTGTCAAATTGGGACAACTACTTCAACAAGGCAAGTGGCTCACCATGGTTTAGATTTAACAAACATTTCCCCACCTCTTGAGAGAACTTGACGCAATGGGGAAAATTTCTTCCTAAGGGGGGGAGGACCGATATAATTAGATATATGTGGCCTCCCACCTCTTCCACTGGCTCATCATGGTTCTCCATCTTGACCATTTTTTTATGATTTTCAGGTATTAAACTTTCAGGGCTGTTTTGAGGCCCTAAATAATGTTTTTTGTCCATTTATGGGATTATGGTTTCCACAACATGTCGAGACCCTACCAAATATCATAATTATTGATTATATATTTCCAATGAGATACTAAACACCCCAAACAAATATTGTATGCAAAAGGTTCACCCCCAAGAAGTTGATGCATCAACTAACCACCTCAGGGCCCACAAACCTTTTGGCACTTCACCTCTTAGGGTTAGGGATTTTGACCTTTAGAATTCCTTATTTATGTTAAAATTCCATTCTTATGGCCCATTGTATTTTTTTTTTTTTGAATGATTGTAGTCAAAACCTCTTTCTCTTAAGATATAAGATACACAATTCTAGCCCGTTTTTGTTTTACAATATTCTATTATTTTATTTATTAATAGAAGTTGGGTTTCACAGTATTTTTGCGTTCTCTAATTTCTCTATATTTTTTTGTATTTCATTCCATTGTCAATAAAATCTAGATCAAATTTATTTAATTTCATTATGAAATAGTCATTAATTCAAATAACTAAGTAACATACTTCAATTGTATAAAATGGAAAAACCCCTAATAAAAACATCCATTGAAAATAATAGGTTCACCATTATAAACAAATGATATAGAATGGATTATAATATAATTTTTCATCTATATTAGTACTTTATAGGTGGATACATTGAATGAATTGTCTTGTAAGGACCATTTTAGTGGCATGTCCCAGTTTGGAGATTTGGGGTCTAGAATATTTGAGAGCCATTTTGAGGAATCAAACAATATTTTTTGGGGTAAATTTTTTATCATCATAGATCCTAGCCCCTTATTGATATTATACACATTGAAACCTTTCCAATGGTGCAAATATTTCCTCAATCGAAGCCCACATGAAGAAGTTATACCTCCTACAAGTTGACCTACCTTGTTGACCACCATGGAATGAGTGGATTCCATGTCAACCCACGTTACTCACACATGTGGGTCTAGAAACATGTATAATTTAAATAGTGTTCTATAAGTTTCAAAAACTTATCAATAACTGAGGGTTGAGGATGCAAAAACCCTATCCCTAAACGACTATCAAGCTATGTTATATATTGGGCCACTAGGAAGAGAAGGGGTTCCATTCTTTTGTATTATACTTTTTCCATATTTGATCAGAGAATACGAGTGGGATTTGAGCACATAACATATGTAGGAAGAAGAATATCCAGTAGAGATTCAATCCATAAAGTCATAGGAAACTCCATAGTGAGATCCCCTTTCTTTGTATTTTCATTTTCATAACTGAAGAAATGAGAGAAGAGCATAGGCCTCACATTATATTTGTGTTTTCTTGTATATCGGGTTTCCTAGGATCTATATTATGTTCAATTGTTTGGATGGTGTGTATATTTTCCTATTCTTTCATTTTCCTATTCAATTATTTTCATAAATCTAAGCAATAAGCTAGTAATAATTAATCTGGGATCTAAGGGAAATAAATTCCATAATCTAAAAATTCATAATATTATAAGATATATTATGATGAATTGTTCCAGTGGAATATCAATGGTAGTA
>ML792710.1:786617-853449 GCA_009831015.1 Picea engelmannii | reverse complement strand
CCACTTCTAATTTCTCCATTAAATTTATTATTGAAATAATTTATTTTGTATTCAATTTTAATTATAATACACTCATTACTTCACTTTATTATTTACCTTTTAAAATCTCTTAAACCACTTTGACTACTTTGACCTTTTGGGGCTTCTAGATGACATATGAGGGTCCTCCAACTTCATAAGGCCATAACTCTCAAACCGTGAAGAGTTATGTGACGTTCCACATACCACCAGAAATGGAATGAAATGTAATATCCATATATAATAGTATTATCTGAAAATATATCATAACTCATACCATTATCCATCAAACAAACTTGGGTCCATTACCCAAACCTGGGGTCTCCAATTTCTCATGGCCATAACTCTCTAAGCGTGAGGAGTTATGTAATGTTCCACATACCACCGGAAATGGAATGAAAATAAATATCCATATATGATAGTTTATCTCACAAATTCATTGTCCTTCATCTCATTACTCCACAATTAAGAATGGGTTCTCTTACTCCGAAAAGCGTCTTCCCGTGAGGGATTTCACCATAAGGGGACCACTTTGGAGTTCATCCCTCTTTACTTCTTATCAACCATGACAAGAAAATAATGAGTCATCTTTACATCAAACAATCTTGGGTCCATTACCCAAACCTTTGTGTTGCGGGGCTTTCTTCAAGGGTTGACATCAATGACAACCAACCTTAATCAACACATCATTATGCAATTTTTGCACCATTAACATGTATCACTCTCCTCACATCCTTTGTACATTAAGGATGAAAATAAACATATTATGGAATTGTAGTTATATGCCTCTGCAACTCCTAAACAATGCACTCAATTCAAATTTCCTATGTTCTACATCATCACCCTATAGTTTGAACATATTTCCTCCAATATTTCTTATTGCAATATCATTAGATCCCATTTGTTTCTAGTATCCATTGAATTTCCCATGTCTCTTGGATAAGGTGATGTGTTCCCTTATATTTCTTTTCATATACAACATAAAAGAGATATATAATAGCAATTATATGTAAAATTATAGTCGCTACCAAAAATAAATAGTTTTGATATCCATTGTTTTAGTATCTATCACTTCAATGGATGCCTTTAAAAATGATTGATATACAATCACTCAAGTGAGTATGACATTTGATATTTTAGCTTCAAAAAGGGGTTGATGCTACCAAAATTTGTATGGTTTTGTAGTCGATTGTTCTTTTTCCACTAGAAATCATTTATTCTTGTGTCCAACGTAGAAAGTATCCAACCACAATGATGCATACCTCTTAAAATTTTCACATGCACTGTTCACTCTTCTAATATCTTCAATTCTCTTGTATTTGAAATAACCTGGCATCTCTTCAATCCATTCTATAAAATCCTCTAGGTTTAGGCTTAAAAATACACCCAATGTTGGAGCAATAAGTTATGCAATTTCATCACACCTTTATATCTTTTGGAGATAATTATTTGATGGTCAATAGTCAACTAGGGGATTCAACTAAGTGGTCGATTGATCATTTGATTGGTTAGTCAAGTTGACTAGAACAAGGTAAATTTCAAGGAATATGTTAGGAACCCTTGTCATTCTATGTCCATTGAATCTTCCTCACTTCAAGGAAATTGGTTATATCTTGGTGCTATAAAAACATGGTCCTATGAGACGATATAACATGTGAGTATGAATAATGAATAATGCATTTTTTTTTCTTTATATGTTGAGCTATGCTAGGTTGTTCCTAATTTATGTAATGATGTCACTCAACACAACCTCTTCATGGAATCATTATCTCTCTTATCTATCTAATTCCCTGGTTCTCCAACATGGTATAAGAGCTCTTGGTTTTAATACCTGGTTTGTTATTTACAATTGCTTTGGAGGCTTTTTTTGAGATGTCATCTTATTGAGTCATATCTATTTAGTGAATAACTCAAGTTTTTGACTTGCACATTATAGATCATGGATTAGATCTATAGATTAGCATAATGTGTTCCAAGATAGATCCTATGATCTTAAATGCCCATAACTATATAATATGGGGACAAGATATGGAGAAATATATAAAATGAAAAGCACTTTAGCATTTTATAAAGACTGTCATCCTATATCTTAAGGATGAATAATAGAAGTTCATCATCAAGAAGAAGAAGGATGAGGCTATAGGAAGAATTATCAACTACATTCAGAGGGATATTCACTTTCATACAAGGGGGATAAACTATCCTCATTAGGTCTAGAGAAGGAAAAAAAATCTATTTGACAGTATTGAAGAAAGTTTGGTGATGAAGATTATGAAATATTTGATGTATATGGATCCTCTCTATTTTGAAAGAATTAAATATTACTTGGATCATGTCAAGGAGCTACAATTGAAGGTGGGTGAATGTGGAAAATATTTTTTCCAATGAAAGGTGGTTATCTCATTGAACTGACCATCATGAACCTAAAGACAATGTATGATATATTATGTTCGACATTTCATGCTAGTTGGGATTCTAGAAATGAAGACAGTAAGGACTATACCTTTATTCTTTCCATGGTTTTCTATTTAGGGCATATGAGAAATTAGAGTATGAAGGGAAATTAGAGGTCAAGAAATAGGCTCATTTTCTTAAACAAAAAGGTTGATAAAAGTATAAATAAAAAGGTTGATAAGGTAGTCAGGAGAAACTAATTTACTACATCAACCATAATGTAAAGAAGAAGAATGATTATAAATATTTGACTAAGAAAGGTAGAAAGAAGAAAAATTTCTACCACAATGTAAAATTGGGACATATAGAGAAGGCGTGCTCGAAGAAGAGTAGAGATATCAAAGAGAAGGTCAAGAAAATTGAAGGAGACATGGGTAAAATCGTGAAGGTGAGTAACACTTTTGTGAGAATTGGGTCTCCAAAATTCCTAGAGACCTTTTTCAGCCAAACTAATACTTCTTTTGATTGAAAATCTTATTTTTTCGATCGAAACATTTTTCAACCGAACCTTTGGATGTCAAATCGAATGGTACCATGATGATGCCCTCGATTTTAGTGTAAAATATTAGTTGGAAGTATTTTTTTTCATCTGGTAACATCTTTTTGGCCGAAATATATTTCGGCCGAAAGATTTGTTTGACCAAAAACTTACTAGCGGGATAAATGTTTTCATTCGGTAACATATTTTTGACCGAAAAATTGTTTGGCCGAAAGGTTTTTTCGTCTGAAAACAACTTTCCGCTAAAAAATGTTTTATATATTTGCCGCACATTAGTCAGTCCATCCTTTTCAAGCTTCTGATAGTTTGGTGCACGATTTTGGTGTTGTTGGTCATTGTTGTCGTTGTTGGTCATTGTTGGTCACTTCTGGTTGTTGACAGTCTGGTGTTGTTGGTCATTGTTTTCATTGTTGGTTGTTGTTTTTTGTTGTTTCTCTCAGTCGTTGAGATTCTGGGTTGTCCATATCTTCCTCAAAGGTGCCTAGAACAAATATGGTAAGGATAAACCTGACCAAACAATCCCTACAACAATTTCCAATTCCTATTTTATTAAAAACTAACTAAAACAAAGGTTGTTATCCTAGCTAAACATGAGAGATTCATATACATCAAATGAAATTGCTATAAGAAAAAACAACCAAAAAACCCTTTTTTTTGTTTACACAACATAAAGTACTAGTATTGAAGGCACAACTCTTTCAGAACTGGCCACCAATAAACACCTGTGTCCACCAATCCGAACACATGTTTTCCTCCTTAAACCCTAAACAACCCCCCTTCCAAATAAGCCCTGCCAATACCATTGATGTTGGAATAAATCCATATCCATGGGGATCTACATCATAGATTCCCCATTTCCAACACAATCCCACATTTCAACAAGGGCCCACACTACCCTTCCAACCCTCCATATAAAGAATACGTGATAGAGGGATCCAAGTGTCCCACTTCAAGATATAGAGGGATCTAAAAAATATTTGAAATGCAAATTCATAGGAAATTAAAATATTACGAGTTATGATGAACCTAAACTGTGTGTGTTTTATTATTACTAGTTAAAACAATTAAACTTTTAATACTGTAATTATGGTGGAGTAGTTTGTAATTTTGGTGCATGTATTTTTCTATTTTATAAATTAGCGTAATTATCCTAAATCATTGTAAATTAGCATAAATGTCATTGTTTTTCTGTAAATGCCATTTTTTTATAAATTACTCTAATTCAAGGTATCATAAATTAGCCACAAATTAGGCTTTTTTGCCCACATTAATTCATTGTGCTTTATTTAGATATTTGCGGCCATATGATTCACTGTGCTTAAAAAACACAGTGAATAAAGAACAATGAATTAAGAACAGTGAATTCACTCTGAATTAAGCACAGTGAATTCATTGTTCTTAATTAACTATGTTGTATATAATATACTCTTTTCTAATTCATTGTGCTTAAAAAGAACAGTGAATTCAACATAGTGAATTCAAATTGTGTATGTAAATCTATTTTCCAAAGATTGATGTAAATCTAGTGTGCATGGAAAAGAGTTTGATGTATCCTTGTTTCCCAAAACCAATATCACAAGTTAGCATCAAATACAAATTAATTGTAAGTGTGTGGGTTATCGACAATCTGATTTGTGCAAAGAGAAACTAGATACTATAAATATTGAAATTCTTCAAACCAATAGAAAGTTGCCATTAGAGTTTAAGAAGTGTTGATTTTTAGGTGAAATGTTAACCCTGCATATGAAAATGAAGGGATTAGTTCTCCATAAAACAACGAGTGTTTACCCATTCAAAATAGTGCTAGGAATGAGTTAATATTAAACAATGTCAGATTCTTATTTACTTCATCTATCTACACATCTAAATATAGGAATATACCATTATATTTCATATAGGATAATATACCATTTTCAGTGTTTCCAACTTTAATATTAATCATTTTAATTCTAAGTGCAAATATATTATACTCTAGTGTGTGTATATCATATTTATGCCAAATGATTTAAGTAGTATTTGTGTTAAACCATGGAATCAACAAACCCTTAAATACTAGCACTTGGGAAATGAAATGTTCCAACAACAAATCAAAGTTGTTTTAGGAATTAAACCATCAATTAGGTTCTAGAATTGTATCAAGTCCTAAATTACTTGAAACAACCATAAAATATTGTGCCATGAATATGTACTTAATCTTTAGAAATATGACAAACTTTAATCATTCACAATTGTGGTCTGATCACTGTGCTTAATTCACTGTGTTGTATATAATATAATCTTTTCTAATAACTAGAAACATCATTTGGTGAGAACATCATGCTAATAAGATTATACAATACTATCATATCAATAATGAGCAAAGGAATTAGTAACAACACATCATGGACTTACTATTGTATAAATACCCTTGTAATCCCATTAGATTAGTAAACACTTGTATTACACTTAGTATATTGGCTACACGTTAGCTATTGGTATTACTTCTCCTTATTCAAGTAATCATCATAGTAATTATTACTAATGAATCTGTGGTTTCAAATGCTTAGTAGTATAGTTGTGTTATTTGATTAAGTTCTACCTTGTTTCCATAATCATTGTACATGAGTTAGCCAAGTTGATCTTATTAGTACCAATAAAGAGCATAGGTAATGAAACTTATTACACATAGATAGTGTAATCATAGTAACCTAATATGGAAACTGTAACATAAGCAGATAGAGTAAATTAGTACTAAGAGCTTGATTAAGCATGACCTTATAATGTTGCATGATAGTAAGTAATCACGTATATTTTCTTAAGCTGGTGCTATATGTAATACAATCCTATCTGTTACATATTTTTTGTATTCAATGAAGCTTGTTATTACTAAAAGCATACCCTTATTAGTATAATGGAAACAATACTAACCTAACTAATATGGTAAATACATCTACTTATCATTGTTAGCTATATAATTATTACAATAATTACATAAGTGGAGCAAATGAAACCACATATGATCTACAAAGCAGATTGAGATTACACTTGTGACCTTTTTTTCATAAGGATATGGACAGTAATCACACCTTCATCAGGTGAAATACATAGGATAAGCTTAACTTGTTTCATGAAAGCTGGAAACACTGACCTAACTAGTAATGATAAGAATCGATTTAGGAAGCATGTATACCTTATCTCTATATGGATATGTTCTCCATGTATCTAGTCCATTCATATTGGTTGATCAAGTACAATATTCATTAGTTATACCTATTACTAACCTTTATTGAATCAGTCACTAAACAAAGGTAATCAAAGAGAGCTTGATTGTATGACCCTTATTGAACATGATGCAATGGACTTGTACTAATCAATGATAAAACAACATGTATAAGCTCTTACTACTAATTAGGAGATTGAATGACTGCAATAGGTATGGGTTAGGGTTATATCCTATAATAATAGTGGTGTTCATATTACCGATATCTACTAGTATGAATGGAGTATGTTTCTCATTGCTACTCACTCTTATTGAAGTTGGTACTATATTGGTTACACTATATTATCTATGTAGAAGCGAATGATCTCTGTAATATGGAGAAATATCTACTATGGATTTACTACTTTGTTTCAATTAGGTTCAACTTGCTACTGGTGAAAGAGTGGTACTGTTACCTATTATATGTATACGTTTGTTACAAAAAGGGTATCTTACTATCACTGGTCTGTTAATCTCTACCCCATGTGAATCTCTAGTCCCATCAATTCCCTTTATTCCATAAGATTCCATCAATGAATCTAAGACTTGAACTAGAACAATTTAGGTTAAGGGTATATCACCTTAATAGATTCCCAGGGTGGTGGGTGGGGAAAATGATGTATCCATTCCAATGATTCCATGATGTTCTGTGTTCCTTGATTGTCGACCTATTTTAATATTCTAATGAAAATTAGCATTATAACCCAAAATCATATAACAAAATAAGTATTTAAACGAGTGCTAAGTCAAGTCAAGGTTTGGCCATGCCCAAAGAAAACGATGAAACTAATACCAATAAATAAATTTTATGTTATTTTGACTTGTTTCAATTTTATTAAATGCATTTATTAAAGTTATTTAAGTAATTTGCAAGTTCATATATCCTATATCTCAATATTCTATAAGGTACTAGTTAAATTAGCTTTCCTTCATATTGCATCACCATCTAGGTTTATAACCTTGGCTTAGAACCATAGGTTTAGGAGTTTTATGGTGGTGGAACAAATTGTTCCCTAGGTGAGGGATAACGAGTACAAACATATTAATTTTTACTCATTATTTCCCTCCATCCCTAGTCTCATACTATATTTTACTGATTAGTTTTTAAGAGTGGGACACAAGCATTGTCCTATGCTTTGGTACACTAAGGATGAGTCTCCTTATCCAATATATACCACAACAAGTTCACTTTGGGAGGAACCTTAAAAATAATTTAAATGACTCTTTAATAAACATTATAAAGAAAGTGCCTTCTACATGTTACATGTATAGATTATCTTATAAATTACCTTCTACAATTTAGACATACATATAACTTATCCTCTACATGTTACATTTTTTTATATTTAAATATTTTCATGTTCATTATATATAGCATCATAGTAAAAAAAATAGTTTTTAGTTTTTTCAATATATGTCTTTGATGCTTTGAAGTTGTTATAAATGTGTAAATTCCTTCAAGTTGTTTTATAAATTATATTTCCATTGTATGTTTCTATAACTTATGAACTTTCATATTCATGGATTTTCAAAGGATATCTATATCAAGGCAAGATGTTGAGACAATAGTCTCCAAAAATGCCTCACAAATGCTCTAGGATATCCAATGAAGGAGTAAGAGGAACCCCTTCTTTGACTAAGACTCTGAGGATTTCAGAGACCCATATCTCAACAAGGCATGGAAACTTGGGAGGGGAAACTAGTAGTGACCAAAGGAAATCTAGTCAAAGGAGGAGATTATCAAATGAATCTATGAATAGATCATCCAGATAATGTGCTCAAAATAGTGCTATGGATGCAACTTTCTTAGATAGGTTGCACATTAATACTCCTACACCGAAGAATGCATGGAATACATCACGACAAGAAAATATGATCGGTAATTTTTTTTATTTTTATTTTTGTGTATTTATATATATATATATATATATATATATATATATATATATATATCTGTGTGTGTTTTTTGTTATGTTAAATTTTGTAATTAGTTTCAAATGTGTATGTGTAGAGGATTAGTTTATTGCAATATAATATAATGAAAGAGAGATTGCTTATCATGAATATTCCAATGTTGGTGAAGAGGGTGAATGTGGATTTAGGGGGTGCTATCAAGAAACATAAGATTACACACCTACGTCCACCTATCCCCCAGATGTTGGTTATTATATTCCTTGGGAATGACATACTAAAGAGATGACCCTTGAACGATGCTCAGGTGTTAAAAGTAGGCTGCAAAATTATTTGTGGTGCTTAGATCTCTCTCGAGAGAGTAAGCAAAGCTTGGAGATTGTTTTTCATTCATTGCAGAAATTTATGGATGCATATCAAAATATGGGGTCAAGGACTGATAGTTTCATCGATTTGATGAGGAGACGAAATTCATACGTGATGGGCCCCGATAAATAGGAAGTAGTGAAAAATAGAGTTTCAAAAGAAGATGCAATTTCTATGTTTAATTTCAAAGAGGGGCCAAAGTGAAAGATGTTGAAGGTGAAATATTTTAAGTAGCCCAACATAGCAGGACACCTTTATAATAGATTTTTGGCAGCGTATGGGAAGTTGTCGTGGAATGATGAGGTTCCACATTACTTTTCTAGACTCTTTTATGTAGATTTTTTCATGGGCATGCACCCTGATTATACCATCCTACCGTCCAATTATTATGGGGTTGGTAAAGGACGAACATATTATCGAAAATGGGATACATAAATGAAACATTGCAGAGGCCTCCATGACCTTTGGTATCTCGTCCAACGAGGGAATTTTTCAAATGTTGAAAAGGAGGCCAAGAATCTAATTGGGGAAAATTTAGAATCAATTTTTTATGGTGTTGATGTTGGTTTGAACCGTCAAAGAATTGAAGTTAATTATCGTGTCAATTTTATTTACAAAACAGATGAGGAGATAGATTCAATGTCCATAGAGGATATACGAGAGTATGCAAAAACAAATTGTAATATTTCGAAGGAGTTAATTCAAAATGATGAACCAAACACTGGATTGGTATGTGTTACAGTTAGTAAATTTTTCATGCATTTGAGGATAGTTTTCTTGTAGTTTTAGATACATATCATTGTATCTTTAAAAATAATTGGGTTGTTATCGTTATTCATTGAATTTTGGTCATTTGTTAAATGAATCTCCAGTAAATAGGGGACTTGATTCATCTAGTTTAAATTAGGAAGAGTTGAATCAGGTATGTGCTTAAAACTATCCACTTTAGTTGTCCAAACTTCAGAACTTGTTAAATAATCAACATGCATGATTTTATTTTTTTTGTATTAATGAAAACACAAATTCCTATTATGTCTCCCACTATTTGGGCAGGCTTGTCCCAATTCTCAATGGGAGAGTTTGAAGAGGGTGGGATTTCACATGTATCATTGCATGTTGAAAACAAATTTAGTTATATATGAAAATTGCAATGTCATTTAAATTATTAATTTAAAAGAAAAATGTTTTAAACAATATATAATTTATTGAATCTTAGGGTATGGTGGGTAAGACCGTGACTCAACCGACCATGAGAATTCCATAATATTCTGTGGTTGATGATATTTAGGTTGGCACATCACAAGTATTACATGTTTGAAAATTTAAAACTACAATTTAATTTGTTAAAATCATTTAAATTTAATTTTCAGTTGTACAAATTTGAAATGTGTTATAGGGCAATGTGGAGAAGAGAGTGCAAGAGATTGGGATTGAGGAGGACGAATCCATACCTCAGAAGGATGCATCTATTCAGGATGATGCTTACTTAAATGTATGTACATTGCACATTAGTGAGTTTTAGTTTGTTTTTATGTTGGGCATTTTATATATAAGTGTTCAATCTTATTTGTATTGAATATGCATATTTTTTTTTACTTTTTTCAAATTTATAGTTGATCAACTTTTTTAATTAATACTTTCCTATTCATAGAAGGGTTACTCAATTATTGTCTATATAACTTCTCAATGCTTCAATCAATCATTTTGAAATATATAGAAATCCTATATAAGCTTATCATCGTCTAAAATGGTACATTCAATCTTATTTATGTTTAGATAATGATGAAAACCTAATTCTGAAACCTAGCATTTGATTATATGAGAAAAAAATATAGATCTCCCACATAAAAGATAGGGAAGATTTTAAATTCACTTGGATGTTGATATTATTTAAGATTATATCATGATTCAACCCGAACTATTCTATATTTAAAAATATGATTACATGATCTTATTCATGATATTATTTATACATGTTTAAACTTTATATCATGATGCATGCAATTTTGAACTTGAGCATTTTATTATTTGATAACAAGCTATATCCCACATAAGAAAAGTGGAATATTTGAAATTTTATTCGATTGCATTCCCTGCCTTCTTGTCCAAGAATGGTGTAATATGGAGACGTTTTTTTTGCATACAACGAAGTGAATTCCACTATTCCATCTATTCCACTGCAGAAGAGATAAGTATTTTCCTTGAAGAATGGATAAGTATTTTCCTTGAAGAATGGATTAATATGGAGATTTGTGAACTTTTTACATGTACACAAGAGAATTTACAAGCACACATTTTTTCTCTATAAAAATTTGCTAGATATGATCTTACTTTGTTTGGATCATGTAGGTAATGTTGAAAAAACATTTGGTTATAAAAGAAAATTAAATATTTATGAAAAGAATGGCTTAATATGGAGAGTAACTATTTTGGAAGTGATAATATTTAGAGAGAGCAATAATCTTAGATCTGTGGAACTCTGGTTGGGTATGTTATTCTTGCTCACATGGTTATGTTAATCTTCATGATCTTCTTCAATATGTTATTCTTTCTCATTGTTATTTAATAAAGTTAAATATCTTTAAAATGCTAATAAAGTATATGCTAGTATGTGTTATTGGTTTTTCTTTTTATTGTTACAGTGATGTTTGAATTATTGGTAGAAAATGAGCACATGGATTTTGAAAGATGAAACTGTTGAATCTTAGATCTATGGAACTCCAGTTGGGTTTGTTATTCTTGCTCACATGGTTATGTCAATCTTGATGATTTGCTTGGGTATATTACTCTTTCTCATTGTTATTTAATAAAGTTAAATTTATTTAAAATATTTGCTAATAAAGTATAGTTAATATGTGTTATTGGTTTTTCTTTTTATTTTTACAGTGATGTTTAAATTATCGGTAGAAAAGGAGCACATGGATTTTGGAAGATGAAAATTCAACAATTTTGGTATGTCAATTTTGATTTAATCATAATTTGTTTTATTTATTTAAAATGGTATGTGTACATTTTATTTAAAATTTGTAGATATATTTTATTTATATTTTTTAAATTATAAATTTGAAAAACGCCCTTTTTTTTTCCAGGTATGAAGAGATATATGTCAGTGGTGGTTTAGAGTTGAAGTTTGGAGATAAATGTTAATTGCTTCTTAGTTTTTATTTGTTTCTGTTAATTTTGAGACCAACAACACTTAATGGTGATATCATATTTAGATATTGACATGAATATTGATCATACTTATATTATATTATTACCTTATGTAAGTTGATGGGTATGTACATGCATGATGTTATGACATTACATTAGTGTAATGTAATTTATATATGGAAATCACTCATTACTGAGAAGTGATTGGATTCATGTTATGCATAAGAGCTCATGGGTTAGTAAATCCATATTGAACACAAAATCTTACCTTATTTGATTCATTACTAGTACATAGTATTCATTATGAATATTCAATGCCACTTGAGTTAACATGTCATATGATTTTACTTGGGGCTTCTGTGCATGCCAAATTGGCATGAAAAACAACCATATGGTTGTTGTGCATGCCAATTTGGATGAACAGAATCTCTATGGCTGATGTGCATGCTGATTTGGCATGCACAAAAATGTCGAGGCATGCACAAAACTATTCCCCAAATTTTGCGCATGCCCCAACAGTTTTGTGCATGCCAAATTGGCATGCGCGACAACCATAGGACTTATGTGCATTCCAAATTGGCATGCAAAACAACCATAGTGATTTTTTGCATGCCAAATTGGCATGCAAAACAACCATAGGGCTTCTATGCATGCCAAATTGGCATGCACATAATTGTGGTTTAAAAGGATTGGTAATACTAGTCATGGGAGACTAATATCATATGAAATTATATAAGATAATAATAATAATAATAATAATAATATATAATTATATTATTACCCTATATAAGCTGATGCGTATGTACATGCATGATGTTATGACTACACATTAGTGTAATGTAATTTATATATGGAAAGAAATCATTACTAAGCAATGATTGGATTCATCTTATGCATAAGAGATCATGGGTTAGTAACTATGTATCGAACACAAAAGATTACCTTATTTGATCCATTACTAGTATAGTGTATTCTATAAAATCCTACTCTTACACACATTAAGAAAACTTATTCTTTGAGGACACTTTCTTGCAAGTGATCCAGATTATTATACTATTGGGCATTGATTATGATTATGAGGCGTTATGGGTTGATGACATGTTATTTTGTTGTATTGACCTAGACAGGTGCTATTGACTCAGTTTTCCTGAGTGTGCACGATTTTGGACCTCAAGGATGAAGAGGCATCGATGGAACCCCTTGGACTCCGGATCGAGTCAAGGAGTGAACTATTGGGGGTTTGATTTTTGTATATATGACATTGTGCTTATGATTAGATTATATGATTATGGATATTATATCTGACAGGATTCGTTGATGATGCAGGCTGATGATAGCTTGCCGACCAGACTCATATGTGGAGTAGAGGGGTCATGCACGACTACCAGAGACATTGAGGGAGAGGTGTTGACAGCATCCCTGCCACAACCTACTAGCACCCCCGTCATTGCTCGAACTGTAGGTTAACGATTACCTAGTTCGAGAAGACCCATGATGCCATGAGGGATTACTGTGAAATTCACTCACGATGATTCTAAGGGGCATGCAATAAGGAAGGGGCCTTATTCCTTAGAGGCCCTTAGTCTCCCACAAGATCACCTAGCAGAGTATTGACTCCAGGGTTTTTTTATGTCTACCAAGTCAGTCGAGAGGCAAGTGGCAACCTTGGAGCATGTAGTGCATCCTGAAGGGCACTTTGCGCAAGAAAAATGGAAAGAGGCGAGTGGCACCCTTGGAGCACGTAGTGCATCCTGAAGGGCACGTCA
The DNA here is from genome assembly GCA_009831015.1 of Picea engelmannii. Lineage (NCBI taxonomy): Eukaryota > Viridiplantae > Streptophyta > Pinopsida > Pinales > Pinaceae > Picea > Picea engelmannii. The sequence continues at coordinate 840,044 of ML792710.1, read as the reverse complement.
TGCAGGGGAAACAAAATGAGGTGAGTGGTACCCTTGGAGCACCTAGTGCGTCCTGAAGGGTACGTCACGTTGTTAATTAATAAATGAATAAACCTAGATGGCCTTAGGACGAATAACATGATAAGAAAAATTTAAAACATTTTCCCTAATAAATTGTCGACCAACCTCGAAAACTAAAATCTAGGTCTAGGTGAAACTTGCAGTAAAAGAAAAATGTGTATGCAAAAATAAAAATAAAAATAAATAAATAAAAATGATAATCATCATTAATGATGTGTCAAGAAGGGGGTAAGTAATTATTTTAATTTCTAAAAATCTTTTGGGGGATAAAATTTAAAAAGGGGGAAATAATTGTTTGTTATATTAAGCTAATTAAAAATTTATTAATTAAAAAGAAAAACAGAAAAAGGGTACGTTTCTGCACATGCCTTTTTGAGTTTTAAATAAAAAGGGAAAACTCCCAGTGATATATCTCAACCAGTGTCCCCTCTACCCAACAATTCTCTTGCACTGTGATAGGTTGTGTACTGTGTATATTCTAAGCCAGCGATTGCATGTTGTTTACTGCATGTTACCCTCTATTGGTCTGCCTTTACCTTTACCCTTAACCACGATAGTGAGGAACCTGCGAATTTGGTGCCTAGGCGTACGTTTGAGTGTTCGGGCATTATGTTGATTAACATAGTGGTTTTATTATCCTGATAACCGTCGTAACCCTTGATTGACTGCATCTTCTTAGATAGCTTACTTGACAACATTTTTACCTGTGTCTTGTTATTTGGTAACCCTGCCTGTGATTTCGTTAATGAGACCGAACTGTAGTTGTCAGGTAATTACATATCTAATGGACAAATGGTGTATTTAACAAGACCAACATGTGATTGATACGATAAACAGAAGGGAAACCCAACGACCTTCATTTAGACAGCGTTCTAATTATTTGACAGAGATAGGGTTTGGATGGAAATTGCTTTAGCATGTATTGTCAGAGATTTATAGTTTAACGGGATGCTAAATTCGTTTGTTTTACTTACTAACCTGGGAAATTGAAACATCGTTACATTGATGATTAAATGGATATACTGATCTAGTGCAACGATCTCATTATTGGTGGGTGCAGTTTTTAATTTTATTGGTAGCATAGCAATTTTATGAATTTTAAGCTAAGTTGCGAGAGAGATTTACATTATCTAAGGTGTGGCAGAGAGTAGCATATCTTAGATGAGATAATACATAATTACTTTGTCTAAAGTAACCCTTGAGTGATTAAATCTTGAGGATTTTAAGGGGGATTTTTATTCAAGGAATTAATAAGTTTTTGACATACAAGGTTGTTGATTTTATCAAATCATTAGTATATCATTTTAGACAAGTATAAATTTGAGTTTAGGTTTGTTGTTTTTAACTGTTCACTCCTCACCCTCAGATAGCTTGCATAACAGTTATGGATATGGTTGTGATCGAGTCATTTAACAGTGTGCTCAATTCATTTGACCAATGTCATATGTGTCTTGTCGACCTATAGCTTGGGGGTGTGGGCGTAGACTTCTTGTTAGTTATTCCGGCTCCTAGCTTCTTGGAATTTCTTGAGTCCTTGTTCTAGTTGGATTGTGTTGCACCATGGTTATTGTCACACATATCACCTGGGGACAACATGATTCCAGATGATGAGATCATGGCGCGTCCTTTTGGATATTGGCGAATGATAACTCAGTTAGAGTCTGTGTTTCCATTGGGAGTGTTGTTGATCGTTGTAAGTTGTTGTTAGCGCTTAGGATGTATGCCTTCAGGCGCTTGGTTGTGCACCATCAAGTTTCTAGTTATTGACCTCCGAGGATTTTGTGTCGGGATGGTGGATGTTGTTCCTTAGCTTGTAGGCGTTGTCATGTTGAGTCGGGTGGGTAGTCGTTTCTATCTATTGATTTACGCTTGTGACTCCCAGTTGATCATTGTGTTAGTTGTTGATTCACTATTGTCTTTTGAATGATCTACGCACATGTGTTTGTCATTTAGTTGTGTGGTTCAACTTTTTTCATATTTTCCTTCGTGAAAAAAAAAAAATTTCCCTTTCTGCTTCGTGTGTAGTCATAACGATGAGTGGGTTCAACCCTGCGACTGTGGATTGCCAGGATTTCCACTGCAATAAACCCGTGAGTATTAACCCTTGCATTAATTAAAAACCTTAATGTGTCCATGTGGTGATCGCATTTAGAGGACACATTAGAGGTTCACAACGTGGTGTCATGGAAGGAGGTGCGATGCCTCCATAATTTCCTACACCCTCGAAGTCGAACACCCAAGGGGAAGAGAAAGTCCATGGGATGGAGTCGCTTGTTGTAAGGGATGATGATGGTATGAAAAGGCCCTTCCAGCTAATGTCAAAGGGCCTTGACTCACCATCGGTATTGAGATGAGGCCAGGGCACCTATACCCCTGAGGGTCCACAATGCACCCTAGCTAGTACCGTTAGCATCCACCGAGAACTCGAGAGAGTTGAAATCTCAAGTCCATGAGTGTCGTGGATGTCTATGTCGTCGAGGCATGGTTGTAGAGTAATATTTTGTGCTTCACACTTCACGATTACGACCTCCAACATGAAGGTCCACTTGGTGGTATTTCAACTGAAGGGGAGCACTCTTCTATGGTGGAATATGCTCCTACCACTTTTGGACATGGTCGTTGACGATGTGTCATGGGAACTATTCGAGGAATGACAAATGGTTCTAGAAGAGGTATCTTTTAGAGGAATTCTTTGAGCGTCAGCTCAACGAGTTCGATGCCTTGCGACAAGGTAGTCGCAGGGTGCCTGAGTACGGGGCCCATTTGGAGTTGCTTCGGTACACTCCACACAATTTACCCAGAAACTTAAGGTCAAGAAGTTCAAGTTTGGCCTTATTGTTATAATTCAGCTTCTACTTCGGGTATCATGATCAATGGACCGAAGAAAGTGTGTGGGACTGTGGGGATCCACATTACCAACATTACTACCTAGAGGAAAGGGTTGGAGTATCTGGATCAGCCAGACCCACTACCGTGGGAGTTTTGGGCAAGGCCCATCGGATTCTTACAATGGTGAATAAATGCCAGGAAGAGCACTATTCGACTATGCTCGAGACACCAGGTACCGTTGTTGACCAAACGCTTAGATTTTTATAAGATCCCGGTGCTACCGAGAGTTTCATTTCTGGTGCAGCGCTAAAAAGGATAAAAGGAAAGGTAGTCGAACAGGATGAGTTTAGCTTTGTAGAGATGGCTTCGGGATCTAAACAAAGGGTTGGAGGAAAGGTTACGAGTTGTACCCTTAACCTGGGAGAGTTTTTCACCAGGGACGACCTTTACATCACGATCTTAGGATCTTATGACATTATTATCGATATAGACTGGTTGGACTCGCATGAGGTGATACTCAACTGTAAGATGAAATGATCGAGCTTGGTCGATGATGAGAGAAAAAGACACGTGATTTTAGGTCAGAACCAGGGAGTTCCTTGAGATTGATCTCTTCCTTGCAGCTACAGAAAATCATGTGCAAGGAGTGTAAGATTTATGCGATCCTTGCATTAAACTAAAAGGGAGTAGCGAAAGGTCTAGACCACCTTCCGATGGTGAGAGAGTTTGCGGACGTCTTCCCGGAGGAGTTACCTGGGATGCTGCCAGAGAGGGAACTGGAGTTTACCATAGGCCTGAAACCGGGGATTGAACCGATAGCAAGAACACCTTATCGGATGTTGACCCTGGAGTTACAGGACTTGAGAATGCAACTGAAAGAATTTTTGGACCTGGGACAGATAGGTCCAAGTGTGTCACCGTGGGGTGCGCCTGTTATTCTCATATGAAAGAAGGATGGGTCATGGAGGCTTTTCATTGACTACCGTCAATTGAACAAGGCAACGATCAAGAATCAGTATCCGTTGCCAAGGATTGATGTTCTGTTTGATCAAATGAAGGGTGCGACAGTGGTTTCCATGATCGATTTATGATCAGGGTATCACCAATTGCGGATCAAGGAGGATGATGTCCCTAAGACCGCGTTTAAGATGCGGTTTGGATATTATGAGTTTATTGTTTTACCATTTGGACTGACAAACACTCCTGGGGTATTTATGAGTTTGATGAATGGGGTGTTCCGCAAGTACTTGGACAAGTTCTTCTAAGTATTCATTGACAATATTTTGATTTACTCCCAGACGACGAAGGAGCATGATGAGAACTTATGCTTGGTACTACAGTGTCTGCAAGAGCACAAATTATAGGGGAGGTTGTCCAAATGCTCATTTTATCAATCGAGGATTCACTACTTAGGGCATGTCATCTCCATAGAAGGTATCATCATGGATCTAGCAAAGGTCGAGGCTATTATGGAATGGCCTGCACTGACGAATGTCCCGGAAGTGCGTATCTTCATGGCTTTAGCAGGATATTATCGACGATTCATTGAGGTATTTTCGAAGATAGAAAATCCGATCATGGAGTTGCAGAAGAAGAACAAGAAGTTTGTTTGGACCGAGAAATGTGCGGAAGCATTTCGGAGGCTCAAGGAGATTTTTACAATGGTACCGATACTAAAGGTACTTGACATGGACACGGAATTATTGGTATGCATTGATGCATCCAAGGAAGGCTTAGAAGAGTCTTGATGCAAGATGATCAAGTGATTGCTTACATCTCGAGGAAACTGAGAAGGCATGAGGAAAACTATGCGATGCAAGTTTTGGAGTTGTTAGCCATTGTTTATGCCTTGAAGATCTAGAGACACTACCTAGTTGGACAAAAATTTGAACTAAAGATGGATCACTATGGACTACAACACATCTTTACGCAAGGTGATATGAACACATGACAATGGTGTTGGTTGAAACTTCTTAGCAAGTATGATTTTGAGATTTATTACAAAAAAGGAACCGTGAACTGAGTGGCATATGCTTTGAGTCAGAGACCACACATCGTTTCGGTGTTGCCTCTTCATATGAATCTACGTAAAATGATTCTAACTTATAATGTGACGATGACTGGTATAAAGAGGTCGAGGATTTTATCGGACAAAACACAGTGATGGTACCAAGTTTTGAAGGATTCATTTTTTATGATGATGGATTATTGAGGTTTAAAAATCGTATTTACGTACCATTGAATGACGAGTTGAGGAGATTGATCCTAAATGAGGCTCATATATCCAGAATCAAAATGGGAGGTTATTTTGATGGATTTTATCTTTGGATTGCCACTGCTGGCAATGAGACACGACTCGATTTTCGTGGTAGTTCGACACTCTGACGAAGAGTGCTCATTTTATTCCTATGTGTATGACGTATCAGGCACCTGACATAGCTAGAGTTTTCATCAGTGAGACTGTGAGGCTGCATGGTGTGCTTAGGAGGATTATATCCGATTGAGGATCGGTGTTTACTGGATGATTTTGGACTAGTTTCCAAGAGGCCTTGGGAACCCAACTTAACTTCAGTACTGTGTATCACCCGAAGACTGACAGGAAGACCAATCGAACGAACTAGAACTTGGAAGACTTTTTGCGCATGTCGTGATGGACCAACATAAGCCTTGGGAAGAATTCTTTCTACTGGTAGAATTCGCTTGTATCAACCTTTACCAAAGTGCCATTAATATGGCGCCTTTTGATTTTCTTTACGGGCGACCATGTCAGACACCTTTGAGTTGGGATTGGCTTGAGCATAGGGTCTAGGTGGGACTGGAAGCGATCCAAGAATTGGAATATTAAATGAAATATTTAAGAAAAAGGATCAAGGAATCGTAGGATCGACAGAAGAGTTATGTCGATGCGTGTCATGTCGACTGTAGTTACAATGTAACGATCAAGTATTTTCGCGGCGGAAACCGCATAAGATTTCGAACAATTTTGGAAAAGGAGATAAACTATCTCCTAAGATCATGGGATCCTATGATATTATGGAAAAGAGAGGCCCGTGGCCTAGTTACTAGCCTTGCTTGATTCTTGAAGTGTATGCACAATGTATTTCATGTCTCTGTTCGAGACATTATGATTAGTGATCCTACACATGTTTTGACTTGAGCACCTTGCGGGTGTCAGATGAGGGGGCACTCACAGTTGAGCCGATATGCATCCTGGATCATCACGTTCAACAACTACGACGTCGAACAATAGATCAGGTCAAGGTCCAATGGGACCACTATAGTCCGCACTCGACGACCTGGGAGGATGCATATGATATGCACCAACAATTTTCATTTTTGTTTGATAGATAGACTTATGACACTATGATACACATTATTTCGACACTTATATACTGTAAAACTTTGGGACAAAGTTTAGAGCAAGAGGGGGTGTATGTAACATCCCGCTCTTGCACACACTGAGCAAACTTATTCTTTGAGGACACTTGCTTGCAAGTGATCCAAATTATTATACTATTGGGCATTGATTATGATTATGAGGCGTTATGGGTTGATGACATGTTATTTTGTTGTATTGACCTAAACAGGTGCTATTGACTCAGTTTTCCTAAGTGAGGATGCAGAGGCATCGATGGAACCCCTTGGACTCCGGATCAAGTAAAGGAGTGAACTATTGGGGGTTTGATTGTTGTATATATGACATTGTGCTTCTGATTAGATGATATGATTATGGATACTATATCTAACATGATTCGTTGATGATGCATGCTGACAATAGCTTGCTGACCAGACTCGCATGTGGAGTAGAGGGGTCATGCATGACTACCAAAGATGTTGACGGAGAGGTGTGGATAGAAGCCCTGCCATAGCCTACTAACATTCCCGCTGTGGCTTGAGCTGTAGGTTAACGACTACCTATTTTGAGAAGACCCACGATGCCATGAGGGTCAACTGTGAAAGTCACTCACGATGATTATAAGGGGCATGCAATAAGGAATGGGTCTTATTCCTTAGAGGCCCCTAGTCTCCCACAAGATCACCTGGCAGAGTATTGACTCCAGGGTTTTTTTATGTCTACCAAGTCAGTCAAGAGGTGAGTGGCACCCTTGGAGCAGGTATTGCATCCTGAAGGGCACGTTGTGCAAGAAAAATGGAAAGAGGTGAGTGGCACCCTTGGAGAACGTAGTGCATCCTGAAGGGCACGTCGTGCAGGGGAAATAGAATGAGGCAAGTGGCACCCTTGGAGAACCTAGTGCGTCCTGAAGGGAACGTCACGTTGTTAATTAATAGATGAATAACGTGATAAGAAAAATTTAAAACATTTTCCCTAATAAATTTTCGCCCAACCTTGAAAACTAAAATCTAGGTCTAGGTGAAACTTGTGGTAAAAGAAAAATGTGTATGTAAAAAAATAAAAATAAATAAATAAATAAAAATGATAATCATCATTAATCATGTGTCGAGAAGGGGGTAAGTAATTCTTTTAATTTATAAAAATCTTTTGGGGGATAAAATTTTAAAAAGGGGAAATAATTGTTTGTTATGTTAAGCTAATTAAAAATTTATTAATTAAAAAGAAAAAGGAAAAAAGGGTAAGTTTCTGCACATGCCTTTTTGAGTTTTAAATAAAAAGGGAAAAACGCCCAGCGATATATCTCAACCAGTGTCCCCTCTACCAAACGATTCTCTTTCACTGTGATAGGTTGTGGACTGTGTAAATTCTAAGCCAACGATTGAATGTTGTTGACTGTGTGTTACCCTCTATTGGTCCGCCTTTACCTTTAACCTTAACCACGATTGCGAGGAACCCACAAATTTGGTTCCTGGGCATACGTTTGAGTGTTCGAGAATTATGTTGATTACCACAATGGTTTTATTATCCTGACAACCGTCGTAACCCTTGATTTATTGCATCTTCTTAGATAACTTACTTGACAACGTTTTTACCTGCATCTTGTTATTTGCTAACCCTGCTTGTGATTCCGTTAATGAGACCGAACTGTAGTTGTCGGGTAATTACATATCTAATGGAGAGTTGGTTTATTTAATGAGACTAACATGTGATTGATAAGTTAAACAGAAGGGAAACCTAACGACCATTTTTTAGACAACGTTCTAATTATTTGACAGAGATAGGGTTTAGATGGCAATTTCTTTAGCATGTATTGTCAGAGATATATAGTTTAACGGTATGCTGAATTCGTTTGTTTTACTTAATAACCTGGGGAAGTGAAACAATGTTACATTGATGATTAAATGGATATACTGATCCAGCGCAGTGATCTCATTATTGGTGGGTGTAGTTTTTAATTTTATTGGTAGCATAGCAATTTTATGAATTTTAAGCTAAGTTGCGAGAGAGATCTACATTATCTAATGTGTGGAAGAGAGTAGTATATCTTGGATGAGATATTACATAATTAACTTATCTAAAGTAACCCTTGAGTGATTGGAGATTGAGGATTTTAAGGGGGATTGTTATTCAAGGAATTAATAATTTTTTGACATGCAAGGCTGTTGATTTTATCAAATCATTGGGATATCATTTTAGACAAGTATAAAGTTGAGTTTAGGTTTGTTTTTTTTGACTGTTCACTCCTCACCCTTAGACATCTTGGGTAACAGTTATGGATATGGTTGTGATCGAGTCATTTAATAGTGTGTGCAATTCATTTGACCAATGTCATCTGTGTCTTGTCGACCTATAGCTTGGAGGTGTGGGCATAGACTTCTTGTCAATTATTCCAGATCCTAGCATGTTGGACTTTCTTGAGTCCTTGGTCTAGTTGGATTATGTTGCGTGATGGTTATTGTCATGCCTATCACCTAGGGCTGACATGATTCTATATGATGAGATCATGGCACGTCCTTTTGGATAGAGGTGAATGATAACTCAGTCGAAGTTTGTGTTTCCATTGGGAGTGTTGTTGATCGTTGTAAGTTGTTGTTAGCACTTATGATGTATGCCTTTAGGCGCTTGGTTGTGCACAATCGAGGTTCTAGTTACCAGTCACTGAGGTTGTTGTGTTGGGATGGTGGATGTTGTTCCTTAGCTTGTAGCTGTTGTCTTGTTGAGTCGGGCGGGCAGTCGTTTCTATCTATTGATTTACCCTTGTGAGACCTAGTTGCTCGTTGTGCTAGTTGTTGAGTTGTCATTGTCTGTTGACTGACCTGCACATGTGTGTTCGTCGTCTGGTTTTGTGGTTCAACTGTTTTCATCCTTTCCTTCGTGCAAAAAAAAAATCTTGCACTTTCTGCTTCGCATGTAGTCATAACGAATGGGGTCGTTACATATTCATTATGAATATCCAATTCCATTTGAGTTAACATGTCATATGATTTTCCTTTGGGCTTCTATGCATTCAAAATTAGCATGCACAACAACCATGCACAAAATTGTGGTTTAAAAGTATTGGTATTCATGGGAGAGTAATATCATATGAACTGATATAAGCTAATAATAATAATAATAATATAAACTTATATTATTACCCTATATAAGTTGATGGGTATGTACAAGCATGATGCTATGACTATATATTGGTGTAATTCTATTTATATATGGAATGCACTCATTACTAAGAAGTTATTGGATTCATCTTATGCATAAGAGATCATGGGTTAGTAACTCCATATTGAGCACAAAAGATTACCTTATAATTTGATTCATTACTAGTATAGTATATTCATCATGAATATCCAATGTCATTTGAGTTAACATGTCATATGATTTTTCTTGGGGCTTATGTGCATGCCAAATTGGCATGCATAGTATCCATAGGTTTGTTTTTCATGCCAATTTGGCATCCACAGAATCCCTATGGATATTGTGCATACCAATTTGGCATGCACAAAACTATTGGGACATGCACAAAACTGTTGGAAAGTGGGCATGCACAAAAATTTTGGCATGCAAAGAACTGTTGGGAAGTGGGTACTATTGGGGCATGCACAGAACATGTCATATTCATTTCCTTAAGGTTTTTGTGGTATGCACAAAATTGTTGGGAAGTGGTGTAAAAGGATTGGCAAGAACTGTGCCATTTATATTCATCACAACCTGATACAAGACCAATTGAACATATGTCCTTTTAATGAAAGAGTTATATCCACTCATAAATACTCTTCATACATAGAAATTTGAGCTGCTTACTTCATCCAAACCTTATTTCTATAAAGAATGCCATTTTGGGTTTCGTCCCAAATTGGGATGGTACTTCATTGACAGTTGTAATTTTTTAAAGATATCATGTTAAATATGTTGTAATGTTATTCAATCTCTCCTTTTGGTGATGTATTTAGTGTTAGTAAGATGACATTTCTAGTGGTGATTATTATCAGTGGGGCATTTGTGTATATCCAAAGAGAGTAATTAGAGTTAATGGGATCTCTTTTGTGTTGCCTTTTACTTAAAATGGGCAGCTAAAGGTTCATAGAGAGATCTATGCTTGAGAAGTATTGAAGGTTTATTGTAACATGTTTAAAGATTAATGAAGTGGTTTATCTTTGACATTAAATGTTTTCGGTATATATAAAAAGTGTTTTACCACTATAAATCTTGGTGCTCTTCTTTCTTGTGTTTTCTTATATTTGTTTTCTTATTTTCACTTTTTTATGCTAAAAGCTAATGGTGAATGTTCATAGAGAATTACATGAATATTGATAAATGATTTTTTCCCTTGTATTTTATGTTTATGATTTTCTTATGTTAATGGTGCCTCTTCATATAAAACTAAAGGAATATTGATAACTATTTTTTTCACTTAAAATAGACAACTAAGTGGTTCCTCAATATAGGTGCCTAAGTTGTTTGGTAGGTGAGATTTCATTTATTCCTCATCCATCATGTGAAGTGGTTTTCTCACTATAGAGGTGCATAGAGAAAGTTATGGCTCTAGGGTCAAGGGGTTGGATTCTCGCCAAAAGAAGAGTCCCATATGGCTCTAATACCATATGGATCTAATACCATATGTAACGACCCCCGTCGTTATGACTACAGGAAATGCAAAGCGAGTGCAATTTTTTTTTTTTTTTGTTTAAAGCAGGAAGGTAACAACACAAAAATTTAACTACGAAAATCGATGACGAACACAATGCACACGATGCAGAAAAAATGCATCATAACGACCCAACATACTAGCGCGTTACATCACTGGATGTAACATACGAAAATCAAGTAAACAATTAGAACAAATACCCGCCTATCTTACCCTGCAGGGTTAAGACCTCTAGGGCATAAGAAACAACAATTAGTCCAACAAAAACAATTCCAAGATAACTAGCCAGAACCCTCCCGGGGAATGAGAGACTGCTATTAAACGTTACAAATAGGCACAACCTCAAAAAAAAAGCAACATCATCCCCAAGGGAGGCGCATGATCCTAAGTCAAGTTCCATATGCGTTTATTGATCAACACATGCAATGACCCAATCATAAGGTGTCACGTCGCCACAATGTGACTAAGGTGATAGGGGCCCACACGCAAATGAAAACTTCTCAAACTTCCCACAGCGGGACATCAATCAATCCAAAGTAACAATATTGACGTCACATGTAGCTAGAAACCTCTCAACAATGCTATATTAGAAGTAGTTTCTATATTACTGCCCTAGATCTATAGCTCTATAAGTATTTTACTAGTTGTATAATATTGAACATTTCAATACCTCAACAATTTTACGTTAGAAGTAGAGGCTATATTACTTTGCTTAGACTCCAACTCAGTAAATTTTTCTCAATTATTTTACCTTTTAGTTACCGTGTCATTATTTTCTTTGTGATCTTTTTTTATTACCTTGTCATTGTTTTCTTTTACGATGTCAATATGTTACCTTGGTTTGTTGAGTAAATAAATTACTTCATCGTTGAATTGTTCTTTTCTACATCTCATTTATTTCACTGCAGAAAGTTTTTTACCATGTTCCTTTCCCTTTAAAAATTTAATCTGATGTCTTAAGTTTGTAACTTAGGATTTTAAATTCACTTCGCATTTTTCAATTAAAATATAAAATTGCAAATTCTAACTTGCCTTGCATATGTTGAACAATGTCGATAACATAAGACCAAAGTGCATGCAAATTTTCTTGAACTGCATCTCAATACATTTCTTTTCCCATGGATAAAATGGGGTTATGATATAAGGGAAATAAGGTCTACACATCCACAAAAACAAGCGAGAAGGAAAGGAATGATATGTTCTATTATTCATACCAAATCATACACACAATCATATCAGTTTTGAAATCTTGTTGCTATCATTAGCCCCATGTATAATATATAATGTTAGTGAATCAGGGATCAATGAATGAAAACGATTATAAAAATCGTCGACAACCAGATTCCCTTCAAGAACCAAATAGCTTCAACACTAAATCAATCTCGAGAATTACTTAACCAGAGCACGGATCATACTGTGTAAACTACGGTGAAAGTACATATCATATTGTGTAAAAATGTTCCCTGTATAGAAATCATGGTCTGTATATACATGTACAAGTCGTTGCCTATATATAAACAGTGATGTCTAACATATATGAGATTTTGTTGTCTATCATGTAAAATCATTGTCATCTATATAAAATGTTGTCTAACATATAGATAAAAATCACTGTCATATATAAAATGTTGTCTAACATATATACAAAATCGCTTTCATATATAAAGTCATCGAATAATAAAATCGTTGTCCCAACATATATAATAATAACATATATAATAAAATCGTTGTCATATATATAATGTTGTCTAACATATATATAAATTCATTGTCATATATAAAGTCACCGAATAATAAAATCATTGTCCAAACATATTTAATAATAACATATATAATGAAATCAATGTCATATATAAAATGTTGCCAATCATATATATATAATCCCTGTCATATGAGAAATCATTGTCCAACAACCATTCTCTGTCTTTTTGAGAAAACGTTGTCTAACACAGTATCATTGTCTTCCATATTTGTTGTCAAAAATATAAGTCGTTGTCCATTAACAAGTTTGATGATAATTCCAATGATAAAACTATTGATAAACATACTGATAAATCTTTTGATATCGCGGGTAAATCGCTGTGTAAAAATCTGGGTGAAAAGGCTGTGTAAACACTAGGTGAAATCGCCCCGAATTTTGTGGTGTGAAGGTTGAGTAAAGGATGGGTAAATCTCTCAAAAATTCATGGTGTAAATGTTGTGTAAAGGCTCCATGAAAAATGCCTAGGGGCGCTACCTTTGCTGGGAAATTCGCCAAGAAATTTGTTGTTGATAACTCAACTTTTTCTGAGGTAAGGAGAACAGGTATAAGGTGGGTACGAGTCACCCAGATTTGTTGGAAAAGAAAAACGATTTTCCCCTCTTGCAAGGAGCCAAGGAATCAGGTTTAATCCTTCAAACAATAATCAATCACAACACTCATAGATAATCAATCACAAGAAAACACAGAAGTAATCAATCACAATAAAACGCAAAATTAATCAATCACAAGAAACCACGAAGATTTATCATTCAAGTGCAGAGATTTATCAGAGTTTAAACAATTAAAAACATAAAGTATAATTGAAGTTTAATCAATAAAGACGTCGATTTTAATCAGAGTTTAATCATAATTGAAAAACACAGAGATAAGTAAGGGATAGATAGTTGGGCGAAAATTTATCCTTCACTTATTATACATGCACAAGAAAAAAAGGAATTTAAATCTCAGTCTTAAACACTGGAGTGAAGACAGTCAATTAGGCTCCTTGCCGACTGCTCAGGCACAGACTAATAACTTAAGGATAAGGGACAAAAGATAAAAACACATTTTTTCTTCATATTAAATCAATAAAAACAAATGAAGAGAAGTCATTGCGATCAGAGTTTGGGTTCTCCATGGGAAATCAATTCAAAAAACAACGAGTATAAGGCTGGGATGACTCTAAGTTCTCTGATAATAAAATGTTGGGCTCAATATGACAATTGGATGAAAGATAAAAATGAAATCTCTGTATAGTGTTGCACTTATTAAACATAAAATTTAACACAATAGAAGTACATTACTGAAGATGCAGGAACAATATTTAAACTACCATTCAATACAAATATACACATGCATACCGTAGCCAAAAGAGAAAGCTCTGAGTCGTTGTCTCGCACGTGCTCCATTTATCTCCCACTTTCCAACCAATGTGACCTCACCAGTACCTTCCAGCCAAAGCTATGGGTACTCTTCTTCCCCATGAGCCCCCCGAGTCGCAAAGGGGCCACACACACAATATCAGATAATTCTAGCACCCATCTCGCCTCGCAAGGTCAAGCTACCACTCGTTACCCGAACTGGGTATCCCAACTCCCACAAGAAAAAGTTCAGTCAAGATAAAATTTCAGTAGCATAACGTTACACAAACAAGATGTGTCCATACTCCTCCTCCTCCATCTCTTTTATATATATTTCAAGTAATTAGTTTCCCAAATTCTCATTAAATTCCTTTTTTGATTTAATTAATTTCTAAAAACCTCCCCCGTACACATGTCGCATGATCCCCTAGTTGCACCAGAAAATCAATTTTATTAATAAATTAAATACTCTTAATTTCCTCACCCACCAAGAGAATTCCTAAAAACGCTCCTTAGTGTCCCAATATTCCCTTACAATTCTTCAATGCCTTACACCTTACTTAATTACTAGTTGAGTTCATAAATAAAAAGTTCCAAAGGCTAGATTCCTTACTAAGTTCGACATTCAACTTTTCTTTAAGTTTCCCCCTTTTTTAAGTTTCACTTTTTCTTTAAGTTTCCTTTTCCTTCAAGTTTCCCCTTTTTATAACTAAGTTCAGAATTAGTAGTTTAGATAAGCAACCATTTACTCTTTTTATGAATTTAATCCTCCATTATAATTTTTTTTTTTTTTTTTGCTTTAATAATTAAAGTTTGATTTTTTCTTATTAGTTATAAAAGAACCTTTAGTGAATTGAATTTTATAAAAAGAATCTTAGTGAATTAAAATTTTATAAAAGAACCTTAGTGAATTAAAATATTATACCAAGAACCTTAGAGAATTAAAATTTCCACTTTGATCTGGTTATACATCTAATTAGTTGTTTTTTTTTGTTCTAAGGTTCTACTCGGACCTAGGTTTTTAATTCACTAGGCTTGGTGACAGTTCTCAAGGGAAAAATTAGTCATTAAACTTTACTTATCACATCATTCATTTTAAGGATGACTAGGTTTATTCACTTACCAATTAAAATTGCGACATGCCCTTCAAGGCACACTACGTGCTCCAAGGGTGCCACTTGCCTCTTTCCATTTTCCTTGCGCGACATGCAATTTAAGACGCACTACGTGCTCCAAGGCTGTCACTCACCTCTTTCCATTTTCCTTGGGTGAAGTACCCTTCAAGACGCACTATGTGCTCCAAGGGTGCCACTCGCCTCTTGACTGAATTTGGTAGACGTCAAACTCCTGGAGTCAATACTCCACCAGGTGATCTTGTGGGAGACTAAGGGCCTCTAAGGAATAAGGCCCCTACCTTATTGCACACCCCTTAGAATCATCGTGAGTGACTGTCACAGTCTTCCCTCATGACATTGTGGGTCTTCGTGAACTAGGTAATCATTAACCTACAGTTCGATCCATGACAGGAGTGCTAGTAGGCTGTGGCAGGATTGTTTCCACACCTCTCCCTCAAATTCTTTACTTGTCATGCATGAACAATCTACTCCAAATGTGAGTCTGGTCGGCAAGCTATCGTCAACATGCATCCATCAACGAATCATGTCAACAATAATAATCAATCATTGTAATATCTAATCATATGTACATATGTCACATCAACAACATTCAAACCCAACATGCCACTCCCTGAATCGATCTGGATTCCAAGGGGTTTCATCCATGCCTTTGTATCCTCAATGTCCAGAGTATTGCACACTCAGGAGAACTCAGTCAATAACACATGTATATGTAAATACTAAAAAATAACATATCATGAAATCCATAGTATCTCGTAATCATAATCAAATGACCAATGCTATAATAACCCGGATCACCTTCACGCAAGTGTCCTCAAATAATAAGTTTGATCAGTGCGCGCAAGAGCAGGATGCTACAAGAATTCCTTTATTCCTCATCCATCATGTGAAGTGGTTTTCTCACTATAGAGGTTCATAGATAAAGTGATGGCTCTAGGGTCAAGGGGTTGGCTTCTCCCCAAAAGAAGAGTCCCATCGATTGGTTGGTTAAGTTACTTAAACCAAACTTTCTATTGTTGTATTGTTGTAGGAAAATATGATTGAAGGGGACAAATCTATTCGTATATTGTTTCCTTTTCTTAAAACAATTGGTCTTTCTGTGCTCTTGATTTTGTAGGGAAATTAAGTTGGCTAATCACATATTGGAATTAGTGCTTCACCTTGTAAAGGTTGAATTTCTTAACTTGGGTAGTTGGACTAAATTGGAGTATTTAGAGTTAAGTTATTTTTTTCTTCTATTATTTTCTATGTTGAATATTTATAGTCCTTATTTTGGAAGTGAAGAATTTTGGTAGTACTTCTGTGATTGGCAATGTATTTAAAAGGAATTTGTGGTGATTGGTGGTGATTTAAGTTTCTTATTAATACATGGTGAAACATTGCGGAGGCCACTGGAATGGAACTTGTGTACACTTTTTGTTGGAAGGTTCATACATTTGAAGAAACTAATTACTATGATTTTAAAAGTTGACATGTTGAAAGCATATGATAGGGTCAATTGAATCTTTCTTGGTTAATTCTCATTCATAAATGATATATAATAATAATCTAATTTAATTCTTATCCATCTTGAAAGGAGTGACATGTTATTTCTCAAGTGTATGGTCTAGCTTTTGATTTTCTTTCAATTATGGAGCTACGAGGGCCAAATATTGATAACTATTTTTTTCACTTAAAATAGACAACTAAGTGGTTCTTCAATATAGGTGCCTAAGTTGTTTGGTAGGTGATATTTCATTTATTCCTCATCCATCATGTGAAGTGGTATTCTCACTATAGAGGTTCATAGAGAGTTATATGTGTGAGAAGTATTGGAGATTTATTGTAACATGTTTAAAGATTAATGAAGTGGTTCATATTTTACAATAAATGTTTTTCCTATGTATAACAAGGGTTCTACCACTAAAAATCTGGGTGCTCTTATTTCTTGTGTTTTATTCTTCTCATTTGTTTATGTTAATGGTGAATGTTCATAGAAAATTAGATGAATATTGATAAAATATTGTGTCCCTTGTATTTTCTTCCTATGATTTTGTAACGACCCCATCGTTACGACTACATGCGATGCAACACCAAAGAACATTTTTTTATAAAGTAGGATGACAACAATGAAAACAATTAAACAACACAACTTGATGACTAACACAATGCAAGTAGATCAAGAAACAATAAACAACGACTCAGACACTAGCACATCTGGCAACTGGATGAAACATGCGATAATTAATAGACAAATAAAAATGACTACCCACTCGACACAAGAAGGACAACGCCTACAAGAAAAAGGACAACATGAACCACCCGACACATTGGCTTCGACGACAAGTAACTAGAAACCTTGATGGCGTGCAAACCAACGCATTGAGGCGTTACAAAATCAAGTACCAACATCAATTACAATGAACAACGCCCACATCGGGAAGCACAAACTCCGTCTAGGTTATCATTCGCTTCTATCCATTAGGGTGCTCAATGATCCCCTCATCAGGATTCATGTCGTCACCAAGAGATAGGCGTGACAGTATCCAAGGCGCAATATGACAGATCTAGACCAATAACCCCGAAAGATTCAACGTGCTAGGAGACTGAATTAACTGACGAAACACAAGACGACTAACCCAAGCACCCAATCGACAAGTCAATAAGACGCGAGGAAACCTGATGACTATAACATTCATACAACACATTAAATTTTTTGCATAACAAATTCTATTGCAACATACATCACTCAGTACACTTTAAAATGATTATTATCAAAACAATTAGCTCATTGTAACTATTTTCCAATTCCAATATCGGATGAGTAATTTCCTAGGGAGGAATTCACTATATTTTCAACTGAAACAAATAGGAAACATGTCTTTTAAAACAATATAAAACCCCCTTTTTTTTAAAAACTAAAAATTTAATCCTTTAAAACAATATACACATGTTTTTAAAACTGAATATGTTATCTTTTAAACTGAGACAATATAATAAGATTGTTGTCTACTATATCATTGTTGTCATCATATGAAATGTTGTCTAACATATCAATATCAATATAACAATATTCATATTGATATAAATGTTATCCAACATATCAATATCACATATCAATATATAAACGTCGTCACTTATTGATATCAATATCACATATCAATATAAAAACGTCGTCACTTATTGATATCAATATAAAAACATTGTCCAACATATAAATGCCATGACAACAAATAAACGTTGTCACAACAAATAAACGCTATCAATATGTATGTAAATCACAGTCAATGATATTGCAATTATAAATATCACAAGGGATATATACAGGGATATATCGCAATCATTAAATCACTATCAATATATTGAAATCATTAAATCGATATCATGATAATCATTATCATTATATCAATATAGGGATATATTGCAATCATTAAATCACTATCATTATAAATATAGTAAGGGATATATTGCAATCATTAAATTGCTATCAATATATGAATTTGCTCTCTTTTAAATATAAACTTGTTGTCTTTTGAATGTCTTTGTTGAGTTAGTTCGATACACTGTTGTTGTCTATTTGAGGTATGGTATCGCAGTCTACTAAATACCTGAAATGATGAGTTAATATGATATTCAAAAATGCAGAGCATATTATCGCTATCCCCAAAAACACTAACATTAATATAAGAACATTGTCTATCATATTCCATCATTCACATAAAAAAAATGTTGACATTACACATAAACAAGTTGTCTAACTTGTATATATACCCACACAGTCCATTAAATATTGGTTGTCAATCTAGGCCAATGCCAATCCATTCAAATGTCAATCCATCAAAACGTAGGTATATCCACAACGAAAATTAATGGTAAGTCATGGTTTAATGAAAATGTAGGTAGTTATTAGTTCAATAAAGAGTTGGATAAAACAGGGTTCATAAAAACGCAGGTATAAAATCATACACATAAAAAAGGGGCAGGGATGATCAATCAAAACACAAATATTATAAAAGGAAGAGATTATAAATCAAGGAAGGGATTAATCAACCACTTTTATAAGGAAAATATTATCATTCAACACATATAAGGTGGATATACAATCAACCCTTTTAATATGTGTTTGATATACAATCAAACAAAGATAAGGCAGAGATCAAAACGCAGATAAGAAATCATAGTATTAAGGATAATATAGCATTAGAAATGCAAATCTAATGCTAATCAATCCACGCTATTCAAATGCAATTCAATGCAGTAGTAAAATAAGTCGCTATTCAATACTAATCAATCAATGTTGATCCAATCAATTTAAATCACAGTAGTAATAATAAAATCACTGTATAGAATCGTTGTGTATGAATTCATTGAGTAAAGATTCGTTATGATTTTAATACATGATATTGTTGTCTATAAGGTAATGATAGTGATGTCTAATAAATTCAAATCACAAGGTTTAATTTCTGAGTTTGTTTAAGTGCAGGGATAATGTTGAACATAGAGCTAAATTGAAGCAGATATAAATTAAATGCACGGATACTCATTCACAGGTAGGGTGCAAGTACTAATCATTCAACAATGAATCAATCAACACAAGGATACACATTCACAAGAAGGCTCAAATATCAAGGATAAATCATAAGAGAAAAGAACAAATATAAGTAAGGGATAGATGGTTGGGAGAAAAATGTCTCCTTCACTTATTATCCGTGCACAGGAAAGCAGGGCACTTGAATCTATTGGTATTTAAACACCGGAGTGACGACCGTCGATTCGACTCTTGGCCAACTTCTCAGGCATAGACTAATAACTAAAGGGATAAGGGACGAAATATAAAAACACAAATTCTTCTCGTAATAATCAATAAAAACAACACAGTGAAGTCATTGCAATTAGAGTTTGGGTTCACCAAGGGAAATCAATTCAAAATACAACGAGCAAAGGGGTTACAAAAACCATAAGAAAATAGGTGCAAGAAATCTCGTGGCCATGAAATCTTCAACCGAGCACATAAAATAACATGTGTAAATTACATTCTATTGCAAGTAACAACTTTAATAGGCGTACCTTAGCCAAACACGAATGCTCTAAAGTTGTTGTCCTGCATGCGCTCCATCCAACTCTCGCTTGCCAACCGATGTGACCTCACCGGTACCTCCCAACCAACACTAAGGGTAATATTCTTCCCCCTTAGCCCCCCAAGCCGCAAATAGGCCACGCACACAATACCAGAGAACTTATAGCACCCAACTCACCTCGCAAGGTCGAGCTAACACTCGTTACCCGAGCTGGGTATCCCAACTCCCGCAAGAGAAAGTTCAGTCAAGTAAAATTTCAGCAGCCTAACGTTACGCAAAGTTATCAGTCCATAATCCTCCTCCTCCATCCTTTTGATAGATTTTTTAAGTGATTATTTTCCCAAATTCCCATTAAATTATTTTTTCATTAATTTAATTAGAAAATCCTCCCACGTACACGTCACCCATCCCCTAATTGCACCACAAAATTAATTTTATTGATTATTTAATTATTCCTATTTCCCTCACCCACCTAAAAGCATTCCTAAAAATGCTCCTTGGTGTCCTAATATTCCCTTACAAATCTTAAATGACTTAGGCCTTACTTAATTCCTAGTTGAGTTCAAAAATAGAATGTTCCCAAGACAAGATTCCTTACTAAGTTAGACATTCAACTTTTTCTTTATGTTTCCCCTTTTCTTTAGGTTTCCCCCATTTTCTTTAAGTTTCCCTCTTTTTCCTTTTTAACTAAAAGTAATTTAGCAAGTGTATATAAAAAAACCATTTACCCTTTTTCTTCTTTAATTAAAAATTAATTTAGCAAGTGTAGATGAAACAACCATTTACCCTTTTTTTTTTTAACTAAAATTAAATTAGCAAAAATAGATAAAAACAACCATTTCCCTTTTTAAAATTTTAGACCTCCATTATAATTTTGAATTTAATAAATAAATTTGAATTTCTTAGCCCCCTTCTTGTTACATGTTTATTTCTTCTTATTATTTTTTTTACCACACGTTCTACCTAGACCTAGATTTTAATTTCACTAGGCTCGGCGACATTTTTGTTAGGGAAATTGTTTTTAAATATTACTTATCACATCATTCATTTTAAGGCCATCTAGGTTTATTCACTTACCAGTTAAAATCACGATGTGCCCTTCAGGACGCACTAGGTGCTCCAAGGGTGCCACTCGCCTCTTTCCGTTTTCCTTGCGTGACGTGCCCTTTAGGATGCACTACGTGCTCCAAGGGTGCCACTCGCCTCTTGAATGAATTTGGTAGACGTAAAAAACCCCTAGAGTCAATACTCTACCAGGTGACCTTATGGGAAACTAAGGGTCTCTGAGGAATAAGGTCCCTCCCTTATTGCACACCTCTTAGAATCATCCTGAGAGATTGTCCCAGTCTTCTCTCATGGCATCGTGGGTCTTCTCGAACTAGGTAATCATTAACCCATAGTTCGAGCCACGACGAGAGTGCTATTAGGTTGTGGCAGGGCTGCTCCCACACCTCTCCCTCAAAGTCTCTGGTTGTCATGCATGACCCCTCTACTCCACATGTGATTTTGGTCGGCAAGCTATCGTCAGCCTGCATCCATCAATGAATCATGTCAGCAATAATAATCAATCATCATAACATCTAACCAAATGTACATAAGTCACATCAACAATATTCAACCCAACAGTTCACTCCCTGACTCGATCCAGAGTCCAAGGGATTTCATTGATGCCTTTGCATCCTTGAGGTCCAAATTCCTGTACACTCAGGAAAACCGGGTCAATAGCACCTATATATGTAAATACAACAAAATAACATATCATCGTATCCATAATGCCTCATTATCATAATAAAGAGACCAATAGTATAATAATCTGGATCACTTGCAATCAAGTTTCCTCAAAGAATAAGTTCGCTCAGTGTGCGCAAGAGCGGGATGTTACATACACCCCCTCTTGGTATAAAATTTGTCTCTAAGTTTCATAGTATATAA
This sequence comes from Picea engelmannii, assembly GCA_009831015.1. Lineage (NCBI taxonomy): Eukaryota > Viridiplantae > Streptophyta > Pinopsida > Pinales > Pinaceae > Picea > Picea engelmannii. The sequence continues at coordinate 817,931 of ML792710.1, read as the reverse complement.
GTGCTGAAATAAAGTGTATCAAATTATCATAAGTCTATCAATCAAACAACAATGGAAACTATTGATGCATATCATATGTGTCCTCCTAGGTCGTTGAGTGCGGACTATAGTTGTCCCACAGGACCTTAAACTGATATACTATTTGACATCATAGTTGTCGAATGCAATGGTCTAGGATGCGGATTGGCTCCTCCGTGAGTGCACCCTCGTCAGATACCTGCAAGGAACTCATGTCAATAACATGTGTACGATCACTAATATAATGTCTCAAAATAGATACGTGAAAAACATTGTGCATACACCTCAAAGAATCAGGCAAGGCTAGTCGATAGGCCACAAGACCTTTCTTTTCTACAATCTTGAAAGGTCCCACGAACCTAGGAGAGATTTTAGCATCCTTTCCAAACTTGATCGAACTCTTATGCAGTTTTACCCACAAGTAGACTCGATCGCAAACTTCGTAACTGTAGTTGACACATTGCACATCAGCATAACTCTTCTGTTGATCATACGCTTCCTCAATCCTTTGTCTTATAGTTTGCATTGGATATTCCATTTCTTGGATTTCTTCTGGTCCCACCAAGACCCTATCCTCAAGATGATCCCAACTCAAAGGAATCTGACACGGTCGCCCGTAAAGAAACCTGAAACGTGTCAATTTAATGGTTCTTTGATAATTGTTGTTATATGAAAATTATACTATTGGCAAGAATTCTTCCCAACTCTTATGTTGGTCCATAACTCACATACGCAACATGCCCTCCAAGATTTGGTTTGTCCATTCGGTCTTCTCGTCTGTGTCTAGGTGATACATGGTACTAAAGTTAAGTTGGGTTCCCAAGGCCTCTTGGAAACTAGTCCAAAATCGTCTAGTAAACATCGATCCTTGATTGGATATAATCCTCTTAGGAATGCCATGCAACCTCACAATATCACTGATGAAAAATCTAGCTATGTCAGGTGCCTGATATGTCGTACACACATGAATAAAATGATCACTCTTCATCAGAGTGTCGACTACCACATAAATTGAGTCGTGTCTCCTTGTCGTCAGTGGAAATACAACAACGAAATCCATAGAAATGACCTCCCATTTCGATTCCGGAATAGCATGTGGCTGTAGTAATCCTGCTGGATGCCTGTGTTAAGCCTTTTCCTGCTGACATTGTAGACATATTTCCATGTAGTTGACTATGTTTTCTTTCATTCCTTTCCAGAAGAATAAGGGTTTAAGGTCTGCCCTCATCTTTGTAACTCCCAAGTGCATCATGTACACTGCTCTGTGAGCCTTGTTTAGGATCAAACTCCTCAACTCGTCGTTCGGTGGTACGTAAATTTGATTTTTAAATCTCAATAATATGTTGTTGTCCAACGTAAATCCCTCAAATCTTGGTACCATCATTGTGTTTTGTCTAATAAAATCCATGAACTCCTTGTACCAGTCATCGTCGCGCTGTAAAGTTAGAATATTTTCACGTAGATTCGTCTAAAGAGGCATCACTAAAAATATGTGCAATCTCTAACTCAACTCATCAACCACTCTGTTCATTGTTCCCTTTATGTAAGTGATCTCAAAATTGTACTCACTAAGAAATTTCGACCAACGCCATTTTCACACGTTCAAGTCGCTTTGCGTAAATATGTGTTGCAGTCCACAGTAGTTCGTTTTTAGTTTGAATTTTCATCCAAAAAGGTAGGGTCTCCAAACTCTCAAGGCATAAAATATCGCTAACAACTTCAAATCGTGTGTTTCATAGTTCTCCTCATGCCTTCTCAACTTTCTCAAGATGTAAGCGATCACCCGACCGTCTTGCATTAAGACTCTGCCTAAGCCTTCCTTGGATGCGTCAGTTCATACCAAGAATTTCACGTCCATGTCAGGGACCCTTAGTATTGGTGTTGTTGTCAATAGCTTCTTGAGCCTCCGAAATTCTTCCACACATTTCTCAGTCCAAACAAACTTCTTGTTCTTCTTTTTCAATTCTGTAATCGGATTTGCTATCTTCGAAAAACCCTTGACGAACCATCGATAGTATCCTACTAAACCCATGAAGCTACGCACTTCTGGGACATTCGTCGGTGTAGTCCATTCCATAATAGCCTCGACATTTGTTGGATCCACGATGATACCTTCACCAGAGATGAAATTCCATAAGTAGTGAATCTTCTATTGATAAAATGAGCATTTAGACAATTTCCCATACAATTTGTTCTTTCGCAAACACCGTAGTACCAAGCGCAAGTGTTCGTCATGCTCCTCCATCATCCTAGATTAAATCAAAATATCATCAATGAATACTTGGAAAAACTTTTCCATGTACTCGTGGAACACCCCGTTCATCAAACTCATAAATACCCCTGGGGCATTTGTCAGTCCAAACAGTAAAACAGTAAACTCTTAATGTCCAAACCTTGTATTAAAGGCAGTCTTATGGGCGTCATCCTCCTTGATCTGTAACTGGTGATACCTTGATCTTGAGTCAATCTTTGAAAACACCATCGTGCCTTTCATCTAATTGAACAGATGATTAATCCTTGGCAACAGGTATTGATTCTTGATCATTTCCTTGTTCAATTGACAGTAATCAATGCAGAGTCTCCACAACCCATCCTTATTTCATATAAAAATAACAGGTGCACCCCACATTGACACACTTGGACGTATAAGTCCCAGGTCCAGCAACTCCTTCAGTTGCATTTTCAACTCCTGTAAATCCGGGGTCGACATCTGATAAGGTGTTCTTGCTATCGGCTCAGTTCCCAGTTTTAGGTCTATGGTAAATTCCAATTCCCTCTCCGACAACATCCTAGGTAACTCCTCAGGGAAGATGTCCACAAAATCTCTCACCACCGGAAGGTGTTCTAGACCTTCCGCTACTCCCTTCTCATTTAACACAAGGATCGCATAAATATTACATCCCTTACGCATGCTCTTTTGTAGTTGCAAGGAAGAGATAAACCTTAGGGAGGCTCCCTGGATCTGACCTACAATCATGCGTCTTTGTCCCTCATCATTGACCAAGCTCAATCATTTCATCTTACAGTTGAGTATTGCCTCGTGTGATTCTAACCAGTCCATACCGATCACGACGTCATAAGATCCTAATATCATGACGTATAGGTTGGACCTGGTGACAAACTCTCCCAAGTTAAGGCTACAACCCATAACCATCCCTCCAACCTTCTATTTGGCTCTTGAAGCCATTTATACAAAGCTAAAATCATCTTGTTCCATTGCCTTTAACTTAATTCCTTTTAGTGCTGCACCAGAAATGAAACTCTTTGTAGCACCGGGATCCATCAAAATACTAAGGGTCTGGTCAGCGATGATACCTGACGTCTTGAGCACAGTCAGCTAGTGCTCTGCCTAACAGTTATTCACCGTTGCATGGATCTGATGGGCCTTGCCCAAATATCCCATGGTAGTGGGTCTAACTGATCCAGACGCTCTAGTCCACTCCACAGGACAGTCGGGCTGGTAATGTGGCTCTCCACATGTCCAACACCCTTTCTTCTATCGAGTACTCCTGGTACCCGAAGTAGAAGCTAACGACCCACAGGCCTAGAATCATGGTTTGTTCTGTTGAACATGCCTAAAATTCTACTGTTGTGGTCGACGTTGTTTTTGATGTTGTGGTCCTCGGTAAGGAGTCCGTTCTTGAGGCGATGGTCGCCAAGGTGTACTAAATGTGGATCCTCTCTAGAAACCACAATATCTTGGTGAATGCCTAGTTGGTGTTTGATGATGTTGCGCACCAGATGATGCCTTCCTTGCTAGTTTCGCTGGAGTCTGGCTCTAAACCCCATTGATAAGATCCTCCTTAGCTATGAGGGCCTTCTGGATGACATCATGCAAAGTTATATGAATCATAATCCTAACCTTTGCACAAATGCTGAAATTAAGGCCAAACAAGAACCTGTTGACCTTAAGTTTCTTGGTATTAATGTGAAGAGCATACTGAAGTAGCTCCATAAAACAAATCTCATACTCGGGCACTGTACGACTTCCCTGTCGCAAGGTGTTGAACTGGTAGATATAACGTTCAATGAATTCCTCCGATAGATACCTCTCTCAGAACCATTCCTCGAACAGTTCTCATGACACGTCTTCGACGGCCATGTTCGATTGCGGAAGGAGTGCCTTCCACCATAGAAGATAGATTCTCTTCAGTTGAAAGACCTCCATGTGGACCTTCATGTTGGAGGTATAGTCGCAAAGTGAAAATCACATCGTCATATTCTCAAACCATGCCTCGATGGTTACGCCATCCGGGGCACCAAAGAACTTGGGAAATTTGACCTTCTCAAGTTCACAGTGAATGCTTCTATTACTGTTCGAGGCGTGTGGTGGACCCTCAGGGGGTGCCGGTGCCCTGGCCTCATCTCCATCGAAATGGTTGATCAGTGCCTCATACATCTGTTGAAAGGACCTCATCAACCCAACCACATCACCCACTTCTATTTATTCCTGCCTGACAACCTGTTCGTTTCCCTGGGGGTTAGACCCCTCAAGTGTGGATGCTACTGGGGGTGTCACACCTCATCCCCTCGCACCTTGTTGTCTTCCTCCGTAGAATCCTCTAACCATTATTACCTTCATGAATACAAATCAATTTAATTAGCAACCTTATAATAAAAAATCAAATGAACGAAAGTCGTAGTGATCCCAAGTCGTGGGTTGAACCAGCTCTGATACCATATGTAACGACCCCATCGTTACGAATACATGCGATGCAACACAAAAGAAATATTTTTTTTAAAGAAGGACGGCAATAATGACAACAGTTAAACAACAAAACTTGACGACGAACACAATGCACGTAGATTAGGCAACAATAAACAACAACTCAGACGCTAGTACATCAGGCAACCGGACGAAACATGCGATAATTAATAGACAGATAAAAATGACTACCCACTCAACACAAGCAAGACAACGCCTACAAGATAAAGTACAACATCAACCACTCGACACAACGGTTATAACATTCATACAAAACATTAAATTCTTTGCGTAACAAATTCTATTGCAACATAAATCACTATGTACACTTTAAAATAAGTATTATCAAAACAATTAGCTCATTGTAACTATTTTCCAATTCCAATATCGAATGAGTAATTTCCTAGGGAGGAATTCGTTATCTTTTCAACTGAAACAAATAGGATACATGTATTTTAAAACAATATAAAACCCCCTTTTTTTTTAAAACTAAAAATGTTATCCTCTAAATAGAAACAATAATATGGAACATGTCCTTTAAAACAATATAAGCATGTTTTAAAAACTAAATATGTTATCTTTTAAACTGAAAAAATATAATAAGATTGTTGTCTACTATATCATTGTTGTCACCATATGAAATGTTGTCTAACATATCAATATCAATATCAATATAACAATATTCATATTGATATAAACTCTACCCAACATATCAATATCACATATCAATATATAAACGCCATCACTTATTGATATCAATATCACATATGAATATAAAATCGTTGTGCAACATATAAACATTGTCACAACAAATAAACATTAACCAACCTATGAATGTTGTCACAACAAATAAACGCTATCAATATGTATGTAAATCGTAGTCAATGATATTGCAATTATAAATATCCCAAGGGATATATACATGGATATATTGCAATCATTAAATCGCTACCATGATAATCACTATCATTATATCAATATAGGGATTTATTGAAATCATTAAATCACTATCATTATAAATATAGCAAGGGATATATTGTAATCATTAAATTTCTATCAATATATGAACTCACTCTCTTTTAAATATAAACTTGTTGTCTTTTGAATGTCTTTGCTGAGTTAATTTGATACGTTGTTGTTGTCTATTTGAGGTATGGTATCACAATCTAGTAAATACCTGAAATGTTGAGTTAATATCATACTAAAAAATGCAGACCATATTATCGCTATCCCCAAAAACAATGACATTAATATAAGAGCGTTGTCTATCATATTCCATCATTCACATAAATGAAAACGTTCATATTACACATAAACACATTGTCTAACTTATATATATACCCACACAGTCCATTAAATATTCATTGTCAATCCATGCCAATGCCAATCCATTAAAACACATATATATCCACAACGAAAACCGCTGATAAGTCGTGGTTTAATGAAAACACAAGTAGTTCTTGGTTCAAGAAAGAGCTAGATAAAATAGGGTTCATAAAACTGCAGGTATGAAATCAAACGCAGAAAAAAAGGTCAGGGATGATCAATCAAAATGCAGATATTATAAAAGGCAGAGATTATCAATCAAGGAAGGGATTAGTCAACCACTTTAATAAGGCAGAGATTACCATTCAACGCTAATAAGGTGGATATACAATCAACACTTTTAATTTGCATTTGATATACAATCAAACACATATAAGGCAAATATGAAAACACAGATAAGAAATCACAGTATTAGGGATAAGATTGGAGTAGAAATGAAAATCTAATGCTAATCAACCCATGCTATTCAAATGCAATTCAATGCAGTAGTAAAACAAGTCGCTATTCATTACTAATCAATCAATGTTGATCTAAGCAATTTAAATCATAGTAGTAATAATAAAATCACTGTGTAGAATCGTTGTGTATGAATTCATTGAGTAAAGATTCGCTATGATTTAAATACATGATATTTTTGTCTATAAGGTAATGATAGTGTTGTCTAATAAATGAAAATTGCAGGGTTTAATTTCTGAGTTAGTTTAAGTGCAGGGATAATGTTGAATGTAGATCTAAATTGACGCATATATAAATTAAATGTAGAGATACTCATTCATAGGGAGGGTGCAAGGACTAATCATTCAACAATGAATCAATCAACGCAAGGATGCTCGTTCACAAGAAGGCACACAGATGAGTGATAAATCATAAGAGAAAAATATAGAGATAAGTAAGGGATATATGGCCAGGTGAACAATTTATCCTTCACTTATTATCCATGCACACGAAAGAAGGGCATTTGAATCTATAGGTATTTAAACACCGGAGTGACGACCGTCGATTCGGCTCCTGGCCGAATGCTCAGGCCTGGACTAATAACCAAAGGGATAAGGGATGAAAGATAAAAACACAAATTATTCTTCGTAATAATCAATAAAAACAATGCAGTGAAGTCATTGAAATCAAAGTTTGGGTTCACCAAGGGAAATCAATTCAAAATACAATGAGCAAAGGGGTTACAAATACCATACAAGATCTCATGGCCATGAAATATTCAACCGAGAACATAAAATAACATGTGTAAATTACATTCTATTGCAAGTAACAACTTTAACAGTCATACCTTAGCCAAACGTGAATGCTCCTAATTTGTTGTCCCACACGCGCTCCGTCTAGCTCCCACTTGCCAATCGATGTGACCTCACTGGTACCTCCCAGCCAACTCTAGGGGTACACCCAAGCCACAAAGGGGCCACACAAACAATAGAAGAGAAATGCTAGCACCCATCTCACCTCGCAAGTTCTAGATACCACTCGTTACTTGAGCTCGGTATCCCAACTCCCACAAGAGAAGGTTCAGTCAAGTAAAATTTCAGCAGTGTAACATTATGCAAAATGATCAGCCCATACTCCTCCTCCTCCATCATTTTTATAGAGTTTTTAAGTGATTAGTTTCCCAAATTCCCATTAAATTCCTTTTTCATTAATTTAATCAGAAAAACCTCCGCCATACACATTTCACCCATCCCCTAGTTGCACCAGAAAATTAATTTTATTAATTATTTAATTATTCCTATTTCCCTCACCCACCTAAAAGAATTCTTAAAAACACTCCTTGGTGTCCCAATGTTTCCTTACAAATATTAAATGACTTTCGCCTTACTTAATTTGTAGTTGAGTTCTAAAATAGCAAGTTCCCAAGGAAAAATTCCTTACTAAGTTAGTCATTCATCTTTTTCTTTATGTTTCCCCTTTTCTTTAGGTTTCCCCCTTTTTCTTTAAGTTTCCTATTTCTTTTAAGTTTCCCTGTTTTTCCTTTTTAACTAAAATTAATTTAGAAAGTGTAGATAAAAAACCATTTACTCTTTTTCTTCTTTAATTAAAAATTAATTTAGCAAGTGTAGATGAAACTACCATTTACCCTCCTTTTTTTTTTTTTACTAAAATTAAATTAGCAAAAATAGGTAAAAGAAACCATTTCCGTTTTTAAATTTTTAGACCTCCATTATAATTTTGACTTTAATATATTAATTTGAATTTCTTACCCCCCTTCTTGTTACATGTTTATTTGTGATTTTTTTTTTTTTACCACACGTTCTACCTAGACCTAGATTTTAATTTCACTAGGTTGGGCGACATTTTTGTTAGGGAAATTGTTTTTAAATATTACTTATCGCATCATTCATTTTAAGGCCATCTAGGTTTATTCACTTACCATTTAAAATCGCGACGTGCCCTTCAGGATGCACTAGGTGCTCCAAGGGTGCCACTCGCCTCTTGAATGACTTTGGTAGGCGTAAAAAACCCCTGGAGTCAATACTCCGCCAGGTGATCTTGTGGGAGACTAAGGGCCTCTAAGGAATAAGTCCCATGCCTTATTGCGCGCCCCTTAGAATCATCGTGAGCGATTGTTTCACTCTTCCCTCATGGCATTGTGGGTCTTCTCAAACTAGGTAATCGTTAACCTACAGTTCGAGCCACATAGAGAGTGCTAGTAGGTTGTGGCAGGGATGCTTCCACACCTCTCCCTCAAAGTATATGGTTGTTGTGCATGACCCCTCTACTCCACATGTGAGTTTGGTTGACAAGATATCGTCAGCTTGCATCCATCAATGAATCATGTCAGCAATAATAATCAATCATCATAACATCTAACCATATGTACATAAGTCACATCAACAATATTCAACCCAACAGTCCACTCCCTGACTCGATCCAGAGTCCAAGGGGTTTCATTGATGCCTCTGCATCCTTGAGGTCCAAAGTCCTGCACACTTAGGAGAACCCAGTCAATAGCACATGTCTATGTAAATACAACAAAATAACATATCATCATATCCATAATGCGCCATAATAATAATCAAACAACCAATAGTATAATAATCTGGATCACTTGCAAGCAAGTGTCCTCAATGAATAAGTTCATTCAGTGCACGCAAGAGCAGGATGTTACAAATTTGCCTATGGTTAAAGGTGCATCTTCACTAGAGGATTATGATAAGTGTTTTTTTCACTAGAGGATTATATAGTGTTTTTTGTTTCACTAGAAGATTAATGAAGTGGTGTAATATATATATATATATAGATATATATATATATAGATATATATATATATATATATATACTTATATTATTACCCTATATAAACTTATGGGTATGTACAAGCATGATGTTATGACTAGACATTAGTGTAATGTAATATATATGGAAAGAACTCATTACTAAGTAGTGATTGGATTCATGTTATGCATAAGATATCATGGGTTAGTGACGCAAATGCGCCACCCAGGCACGTCCGCTCCCTTAGGACCTTCTCTTCCTTTGGCCCGAAGAGCTGAAACACTCTTCAAATCCCTTATCGGGACTTTTCAACACCGACAACACTCTCCTTATGATCTCCCTTTGTTCTATAGGGAAATCGTAACTCGCGTGATCGCGAGTCTCATGGTCACGAATTCTTGTCTCTTTGAATCCCCGAAACCCGATGGGTAATGACCAACGCTTTGTCGTTCCTATCGGGAATTTCCTCGTCGGGAAATCGACACTTGCAAGGTCGTGATACACTGCCCTCACGAATCCCCGACTCCCGATCCCCAATGGTACCTCTCGCCACTACTTATCTCCCTCTGGCTAACTCCCTTCACATGTGCCCTGCTAGTCCACGAGACCACGGTCCTTTTCCCTATCGGAGTTTCAAAATTCGTGAAATTGGAGTGTATAGAACTTATGCTCTCGGGATCTCCGATTCTCAAATCCCCGATGCCACTTGGCATTGAGTCTTGCTAGGGTTGATCTTCCAACACCTGTCCTCCACTACGTCCTTAACCGTGTCGGGAAATCGCGTATCGGGATATTGCGATTCCCGTTTTCATGTGCACGGGACTTTCAATTCCGCGATCCCCGACTCTGCGGGATCTCCTGCCACGTGTCCCTGCTAATGGACGACTCTGATCCTATCAGGAAATCGCGGATCGCGATTCCAACATGCATGAGTCTCTTGTCTCCGGAAACCCCGATTCTCTGATTCACGACTCTTCGGGATCTCTTGCCACGTGTCCTCGCCGATGGACGGTTCTCAGAGCTCGTCTAGAAATCGCGGATCGCGATTCCAACATGCAACGATTCCACACTCCTGAAATCCCCGATGGGTTAAATCCCGACTACTGCACTGATGTCTGACGCATGTCCTGTCGAGATCAACGACTGAGATTCTCCGTCGGAGTTTCGAGACTCGAAAGGTCTCGAGTTTCTTGACTTCCAAAACCCTGATGCCTCCAATATCCCGATGAATTCTCAGAATATTGACGTGTGTCCTGCCGAGATCAACGGCTAAGATCCTTTCTCGGGATTTCGAGAACCACAAGGTCTCGATTCTCTTTCTCGGCAAAACCCCGATGACTCTAATATCCCGATGACTCTTCCGGGACTCCTCCTCTGCACACTAGGGCTTAACCCCTGCACAACTTTCCAATATCTAACGGCTGACGGGATTTCGTTGACCTTCTCTGTAAGATTCTGAACGTCGATTCCTTTCCTCCTTGAAGATTTCTTGAGAATGGCTAAGTGCTCCTTCTCATAACTTGCTCTCCAACACCTGCGCCTGCAACTCCTTGCTCGAATATTCCACGGCACAAACCTCCTGTGCTCTCTTTTAACGATATCACGAAGGTGATATACCTCCTGATCTTTTCCACTCTGATTCCTTCAGAGGAACTTGCACGCGCTCCTCACGGCAATCATTCAACAACTCCTAAGTGTTGAATCCCTTCGACTCCGCGCACTCCTGCAGCAGCAGTCTACGATCTCCTTTGCAAAGATATACAACTGAGACTTCTTCTTCAACCTACGCACTCCTTGCACGGCTTCAACAACCCAAATCCACTTTTGGGTGAATGAGAACAAAAGTTAGACTACCTGAGCCTCCATCAACGCACTCCTTGCAGATGGCTTCAACTACACACCTTGCAGGAATCTCCTGGCTCAGATAGAGAAACAATTGAACTTCACTTCTCTCTCCCCTTCAGACTTCAGTTTCAAACATGAAATCACATGCACAGCATATACAAAGCAAATGCAAAGAAAATGTGAAGCAAATGTGAAGCAAACATTCATGAGAATAACATCAATACACAGAGAAAACAACACAAGCCATGAGCTTGAGTCAAAGCTTCCTTCTATTAATTCAAATGTCTGTACATGGGTGTTCTTCATACAATATTCTCTGCTTTCTCTTCTCTTCTCCTGAATGCTTCCTCTATTCTTCACTACTACTTTACAATGGTACAATGAGGGTGTCTATATCCGTTTTCCCTCTCGGACTCGAAGCTATCAAATCTAGACTTAAAAATCCTATCTACCAGCATTAACTAGATTAAATGCCAACTATCTACCAAAGGACGAGAGCTTAAAGGCTCAAGCTCCAATACAATATACAATGCGCCTTCATAAATGGCTTCATTTAAAGACTTGCGCTACAATCCCAAAGCACTTCAAAAGTTTGGGTTTGTTTATCCAGCTGATCTCCGCTTGATGTGCTGGCTCACTTGGTGAGTTGGTGATGCTCCTGCATCATACTCCTCGGCTTGAAAACTTTCATTGGCTCCTATCCATGAGCTCCTGCACGGTCTCTCCATGCTTTTGTATTTCTGCTTCACTCTCCCAGCTGGCATCTTCCACTGGATGGTTCTTCCATTTCACCAGATACTCAAAGTATTGCTTCTGTCTGGTCTTTTTGCTCACCCTCTTGTCAAGTATACGCTCCATCTGTGGCTTCTCTGCAATCAACATCTGCTTCTGCCACTGGACCTCTGACTGTTCATCACTTCCATCTCCTACTTCCTCAGCCTTATATGGATATAAGTCTGAGACATTGAATGTCATAGATATGTCGAGCTCATCCAACAACTCAATTTCATAAGCATTTTCTCCTAATTTCTTGAGTACTCTGCATGGCCCGATTTTTTTCATTTTCAGCTTGTTGTATGTTCCTCTCGAGAACCTTTCCTTCCTCATATGTGCTAGAACTAGATCACCAACTTCGAACTGAAGTTGTCTCCGATGCTAATCCGCTCTGCGCTTATATTCTTGGTTTGATTCCAGCAATCGCTCCTTCACCCTGCTATGAAGTTCTTTCATCGCCTCTGCGAATTCTTTAGCGCTTGCGCTCTTAGTGATTATCTATTCTGAATCCCTCAATTCAGAAACTCCTCTTTGTTGCCTGCCGTATACAATCTCAAATGGAATTTTTCCTGTGCTTCTGTTCACTGATTCGTTGTACACAAACTCTGCCTGTGGCAACACATTGTTCTAGCTACTGTGGTGCTTTGTCACGAGGCTTCTTAGCAAGTCTCCTAGACTTCTATTTACCACTTTTGTTTGCTCATCCATCTGAGGATGATAGGCATAACTAAACATCAAGTTAGTCCCCATCTTCTTCCAGAGTGTCCTCTAGAAATGTCCAATGAATTTTGTATCCCTGACTGGTACTATGCTTCTGGGTAACCCATGAAGTCTAACGACCTCCTTGAAAAACAAATTTGCGATATGAGTCACATCGCTGGTCTTATGACATGGGATAAAATGTGCCATTTTAGAAAACCTGTCAACCACCACAAAGATCAAATCAGGCCCTCTTTGCGTCCTAGGCAATCCCAATACGAAATCCATGTTGATTTCATCCCACGGCCTCTCGGGTATTGGTAATGGTTGATAGAATCCCGCATTCTGCTTCATGCCCTTTGAATGCTGGAAAATTCTACATCTGTCGACAAAATTCTTGACTTCTGACCGCATCCCTGGCCAAAAGTATGCTTCGCTTAGCCTTGCAAATGTCTTGTCGTGGCCAAAATGTCTTGCTAATCCACCACTGTGCTTCTCCTTTAATAGATTCTCCCTCATGGAGAAATTCGGAAGACACAGTTGATTTCCTCTGAACAACAATCCTTCTTGGATCATATAATCTATCCATGGGCTTCTGTCTCTGAGAAATGGATTCTCATCTGCCTCATATGCCTCTGTAAAATCTGCATCACCTGCGTACATGTCCTTAAGATTTTCAAAACCCAATGTTTTGACTCGGAACTCCTGCATAAACAAACACTTCCTGCTCAAAGCATCAACCACATTGTTAGCAGTACCTGAAATGTGTTTAATTACAAATGTAAAATTATGCCTATACTCTACCCATTTAGCATGTTTCTGATTCAACTTCTCATGTTGAGTCACAAACTGCAATGCATGATTATCACTATACAAAACAAATTCTTTCGGAATCAAGTAATGTCTCCACTTCTTCAACGCCTGTATGATAGCATAAAATTCTTTATCATAGGTGGAGTATTTCACTTTTGCCTCATCCAGCTTCTTGCTGAAACATGCAATTGGTCTGTCCTCCTGGCTCAAGACTTCTCCTATGGCAAAGCCACTTGCATTACATTTCACCTGGAACACTTTCCTAAAATCCGACAACACCAAAACCGGTTGTTCCGTGATCTTTTGTTTCAACAGGTTGAAACTCTTCTCTGCCTCTTCAGTCCAATGAAAATATTTATGTCTTTTCTTGACAGTATCCATCATCACTGCGCTAATTCCACTGAAATTCCTGATGAATTTTCGGTAGAAACTAGCCAGTCCATGAAAACTTCTCACCTCGAAAATATTTCTCGGTGATGGCCAATTTTTAATTACCTCCACTTTACTTGGATCCATCTTTAATTCATTTTCCGATATGACAAATCCCAAGTAAATGAGTTTTGTCTTCATAAATGAATATTTCCTCATGTTGATCAACAACTTCTCCTGCTGTAGCTTCTTCATTACTGCAGCTAAATGCTTCATATGTTCTTCCTTTGTTTTATTGAAAATCAAGATGTCATCCAGATAAACAATGACAAACTTCCCAATGAATTCCTTCAGCACTTCATTCATCAACCTCATGAAGGTACTTGGTGCATTCGTCAAGCCAAACGGCATGACTAGCCATTCGTACAACCCTTCATTGGTTTTGAAGGTTGTCTTCCATTCATCGCCTTCCCTCATGCGAATCTGATGGTATCCTCTTTTCAAATCAACCTTTGAAATTTTTTTGGCTCCACTTAAACAATCCATCAAGTCATCCATCCATGGCAATGGAAACCTGTACCTGATGGTTATCTTGTTAATGGCTATAGAATCAGTGCACATTCTCCAACCTCCATCTTTCTTTGGACTCAATACCGTTGGAACGACACATATACTTAAACATTCCCTGATCAGTCCTTTATCCAACAGTTCCTGTACCTACCTTTTAACTTCTTCATTCTCCTGTGGCGTCAACCTGTACGCAGCTTTGTTCGGCAAACTGGCTCCTAGTATGAGTTCTATATGATGACTCACACTCTTTATCAGTGGCAATGAATGAGGTAATTCGTCTACCATAATGTCAGCGAACTCTTCCAGCAGTTCCTGAATTTCTTCCGGCAAATCATCCACTCTTGTGCTGGTCAAAACAATTTTCGGTTTCTTGACCACAAAGAATTGTGGATCTTCTTTCTTCTTTACTTCTGCCAGAAGTTCCTTCCCACTCATGAAAAGTACAGTATTTCTTGGTTCTAGTTTTACTTCTTCCATTCTTCTCCAAAGTATATGTATTCATCTTCCCATCATGAATTACATTCCTGTCATATTGCCATGGTCTGCCCAACAATAAATGACATACATCCATAGGAATAACATCACAGAGTATTTTATCATTATATCCTCCTATCTTGATGTCAACTAAGCACTGTTTAGTGACATTTACCTGATGTCCCTTATGTAGCCATGAAACTTTGTATGGGCTCGGGTGATCAGTTGTCTCAAGTTCTAGTTTCTCCACCATCTCGGTTGAAACGAGATTATCTGTGCTACCACTATCCACGATAACCTTGCACACCCTGTCTTTGGTCTTGCATGCAGTTCTGAAAAGTCTATTTCTTTGAGCTGTGTCCTCCACCTCCTTCTCGGGTGTTAAGATAACCTTACGCATCATCAATGACCTTCCGTCTTCTGCATCTTTTGCTTCATCATCTCGCCTCTGTGCCTTGACGATGTGAGCTTCTCCTCCATCCTTCTTCCTATCTGGACAGTCAACTGCCTTCTGTCCATTCTTTCCACATGTGAAGCATGTGATAACTCCACCTCTGCCTCTTCCTCTACCTCTGGTACGAGGAAATGTGTTATTATCAGCGTATCCTCCACCCTGTTCCGTATGCTGCCTTCTCTGTTCAGCATGCTGGCCTCGCTGTGAATTTCCACCTCTTTTTGTTCTAGTCTGAGGCTTTTTCCAATCGTCCTTGGATTTCTGGAACCTATCTTGGGCAACCGACTTACCTTTGGGCTGGCTCCTACCTCGTCTTCGTTGTCCTGGCTTATGGCTCAACTTCTCTTCAGCTTTCAAAGCCATTTGATACGCATCCTCCACCGTTTGGATGGTTGTCATACTCATCTCGTCCTGGACGTCGTATCTCAAGCCATTCATATACCTGGCAAATTTTTCATCATCGCTTTCCCGATGACCTGCTCTGATATTTAGCTTATAGAATTCCTCAGTATAATCTTTCACTGTCATCAACTTCTGTCTCAGGTTCTGCATTCTCTTGAACAGTGTGATTTGATAATCCCTTGGGATGAACTTTGCCTTCATCTTCGCAATCATTCGATCCCAGCTTTTAATCTTTTGCTTGCCTTTGCAGCGTCTATCTTCTTGAAGCTCGTCCCACCATAATGTTGCGTGTCCCTTCAATTTTGTGACAGCATGCCTGACCTTCTTATCTTTTTCGATATCTTCATAATCGAAATAAGTGTCAAAAGCCCTAATCCAATCTAGAAGCTCTTTTGCATCCAGACTCCCTTCATAAGTTGGAATGTCCATGTTTGTTTTCGAACTCATCCGGGCGATAGCCTTAATTAATTTTTCATTGGCTGCATCTTCGGCTGCAACTTCTCCTTGTTGTTCAAATTCAACTTCGCCTTCGGAGTCACTCAGATATCCAGCACTGGTTGTGCGTCTCTGCGCTGCTTCCATATCTTCTAGTCTCGCTCGAAGATCACATATCTGTCTCTCCATTTCTGGATTATGTGCTTGTCTCCCTCTTCCCCTCTGGTTCCCCCTATCCTCTGGATTGGGTGACTGTCTTTCTCTCCTCGATGGCATGGTGAAATTCTCTCTTCTTCTCTGCTACGGAAAACAAAGAGATTTTCTCGCTCTGATACCACTCTGATGCAAATGCACCACTCAGGCATGTCCGCTCCCTCAGGACCTTCTCTTCCTTCGGCCCGAAGAGGTAAAATGCTCTTCAAATCCCTTAATGGGAATTTTCAACACCCACAACACTCTCCTTATGATCTCCCTTTGTTCTATCGGGAAATCGAAACTCGCGTGATTGCGAGTATCGTGGTCATGAATTCTTGTCTCTTTGAATCCCTGAAACCCGATGGGTAATGACCAACGCTTTGCCGTTCCTATCGGGAATTTCCTCGTCGGGAAATCGACACTTGCGAGGTCGTGATCCACTGCCCTCACGGATCCCCGACTCCCGATCCCCGATGGTACCTCTCGCCACTACTTAGCTCCCTCCGGCTAACTCCCTTCTCATGTGACCTGCTAGTCCACGAGACCACGGTCCTTTTCCCTATCGGAGTTTCGGAATTCGTGAAATTGGAGTGTATAGAACTTACGCTCTCGGGATCTTCGATTCTCCGATCCCCGATGCCACTTGGCGTTGACTCCTGCGAGGGTTGACCTTCCGACACCTGTCCTCCACTATGTCCTTAACCCCGTCGGGAAATCGTGTATCGGGATATCGCGACTCCCGTTGTCATGTGCACGGGACTTTCAATTCCCCGATCCCTGACTCTGCGGGATCTCCTGTCACGTGTCCTTGCTGATGGACGACTCTGATCCTATCAGGAAATCGTGGATCGCGATTCCAACATGCATGAGTCTCTTGTCTCCATAAACCCCGATTCTCCGATTCACGACTCTTCGGGATCTCTTTCCATGTGTCCTCGCTGGTGGACGGTTCTCAGAGCTCGTTGGGAAATCGCGGATCGCGATTCCAACATGAAATGATTCCACACTCCTGAAATCCCCGATGGGTTAAATCCCGACTCCTGCACTGATGTCTGACGCGTGTCCTGTCGAGATCAACGGTTGAGATTCTCCGTGGGAGTTTTGAGACTCGAAAGGTCTCGAGTTTCTTGACTTCCAAAACCCCGATGCCTCTAATATCCCGATGACTTCTCAGAATATTGACGCGTGTCCTGTCGAGATCAACGACTAAGATCCTTTCTCGGGATTTCGAGAACCACAAGGTCTCGATTCTCTTGCTTGGCAAAACCCTGATGACTCTAATATCTCAATGACTCTTCTAGGACTCCTCCTTTGCACACTAGGGCTTAACCCCTGTGCAAATTTCCAATATCTAACGGCTGATGGGATTTCGTTGACCTCCTCTATAAGATTCTAACCGTCGATTCCTTTCCTCCTTGAAGATTTCTTGAGAATGGCTAAGTGCTCCTTCTCAGAACTTGCTCTCCAACACCTGCGCCCGCAACTCCTTGCTCGAATATTCCATGGCACAAACCTCCTGTGCTCTCTTTTAACGATATCACGAAGGTTCTATACCTCCTGAGATTTTCCACTCTCATTCCTTCAGAGGAACTTGCACATGCTCCTCGCGGAAATCATTCAACAACTCCTAAGTGTTGAATCCCTTCGACTCGGCGCACTCCTGCAACAGCAGTCTACGATCTCCTTTGCTCAGATATACAACTGAGACTTCTTATTCAGCCTGCGCACTCCTTGCACGGCTTCAACAACCCAAATCCACTTCTGGGTGAATGAGAACAACAGTTAGACTACCCGAGCCTCCATCAACGCACTCCTTGCGGATGGCTTCAACTGCACACCTTGCAGGAATCTCCTGGCTCAGATAGATAAACAATTGAACTTCACTTCTCTCTCCCCTTCAAACTTCAGTTTCAAACATGAAATCACATGCACAACATATACAAAGCAAATGCGAAGAAAACATTCATGAGCATAACATCAATACACAGAGAAAACAACACAAACCATGAGCTTGAATCAAAGCTTCCTTCTATTAATTCAAATGCATGTACATGGGTGTTCTTCATACAATATTCTCTGCTTTCTCTTCTCTTCTCCTGAATGCTTCCTCTATTCTTCACTACTACTTTACAATGGTACAATGAGGGTGTCTATATCTGTTTTCCCTCTCGGACTCTAAGCTATCAAATCTAGACTTAAAAATCCTATCTACCAGCATTAACTAGATTAAATGCCAACTATCTACCAAAGGACGAGAGCTTAAAGGCTCAAGCTCCAATACAATATACAATGCGCCTTCATAAATGGATTCATTTAAAGACTTGTGCTACAATCCCAAAGCACTTCAAAAATTTGGGTTTGTTTATCCAACTGATCTCCACTTGATGTGCTGGCTCGCTTGGTGAGTTGGCGATGCTCCTGCATCAGTTAGTAACTCCATAATGAACAAAAAATATTACCTTATTTGATTCATTACTAGTATAGTGTATTCATTATAAGGAATTTGTATGATATTTCAATTATATAGGGAATTACTAAAAGTGTATATATTTATTTTGATACATATATCATACATCAACATAGAATTTTTTTACATAATTGTACATATAAACAAAAAACTAGATTAAATTCTAAAACATCAATGACTATTTCAAATAAAAAATAATGTTTGTGAGGGAAATTATCCAACCCATGGACATATGCATTGAACTGCTACCAAATCTCTTGTTCAATTCTATGTGTTATCTTAGTTCACATCACTCTTTAGAAGGATATGTACTAAGATATTCCTCAACTTGAACATTCTCAAGGAAAAGGTGTTAGATTTTATTTTTCTACCCTTTTGCAGTATAGAGATTCAAGGCAAGAAATGCCCTTATTTGCATATTATATCAAGAATACATGGAGTCATTTCTTAATCAATATATTTTTGCAACTTAGTATTGGTATAGATAATCAAACATATGATGTTCAATTAGATAAAACAATATCCTAAATAATTTACCGTAAAAAATAGCGTTTTCACATAATCACTAAACAAATATAACAATTCTCCCTTGTGCATCTCCACTATTTCTCATACCAAGAATCTAGGGTTTGCCTATTTTTTTCCATGGATTTTTTTATATTTTTCATTCAAGTTGAAATATAGATACATTTTTAAGATTCCTTAGAGAGATATTATGATTCTTGACATATCGTTTATACTAAAATTATCCCTAATTAATGGACTATCATATAGTATATTCATATAAAATATTATCCTATATATTATATCCTATCAACTTAGAAAAAATAAGTGTTTAGTGAAAACAAAATCAGAGCATATGACATAGCATATATTGTATGCTCTCAATTTATACATGTATGTTAATAAAAAATAGAACAATAATCTATTTTTTCATGCAAACTCGTGTTGTCATTTCTCTTGGTCAAGCCATAAGCATCATAGGTTTCAAAGATTAAAATATTTGTTTTACTAATTAAAATACTATAATATACAATATGCCAATGCTTATCATGAGCATGTCAAGGAATGTGAAACCGATGTTCTTGATGATCAATATCACATTAAATATTGGAATCAATAGAAAGATTGGCATGCCTTATAACCCTCTAGTGTAATTGCTACAACCCTGAAACATTTTAGGTTTATAAAAGAAAAGAAAAACCAACACAAGAATAAGAAGAAAACACACATATAGTTGATATATCTATTATCCTAAGCATTACAAAAATAGAGCTATATAGATTTGTCTACAGTGTTACTCTAGAAAAATAGGGAAATATCAATACTACACTGTAATAGTTACAACCTTAAACACTCTAGGTCTACAAATTGGTTCTACTAAAAATAAATAAAATGCATGCCAATACTAAAATAACAAGAAAACCCATATGAAAATAATGGATTGTAATGGCTACAACCTTAAAGACTCTAGGTCTACAAATTGGTTCTACTAAAAACAAATGCCAATAATAAAATAACAAGAAAACCCATATGACAAGAATAGACTGTAATGGCTACAACCTTAAAGACTCTAGGTCTACAAATTGGTTCTACTAAAAAAAAAAAATGCCATTACTAAAATAATAAGAAAACCCATATGACAATAATGGATTGTAATGGATACAACCTTTAACACTCTAGGTCTACAAATTGTTTCTACTAAAAAAAAATGCCAGTACTAAAATAACAAGAAAAACCATATGACAATAATGGAGTGTTTTATTGAAGGATAACACTCCAAGAGAATCCAACCCTAGACCTATACTTTCAGATCCAAAACTATAATATGAAATTGATTACCCTGGGATGAACCAGAATTGTAAATGACATGAAGTCACAATGGAAGGGAGAGGTGGTTAAGAGAAAAATATAATTGGAAATGTAAATAATAAATTTATCATTAAATTTTAAAATTGAGCTAGTACATAGATGATACTCTAGAACTAAGCACGATTGATTCCAAGTCTCCACGTGAGTAATCTCCAACTTCAAACCATGCCAAATATTTTGAGAATTGATCCCACTAAGCTAGTTTTGGAGGTTTCCATTAAGCCAAGTTCACGAGTGAGTAAGCAAAATGACATGTTCAAAATTGAGTGAATGAAAAATTTTGAGTTGAGTTGTATGACACCCTGACAAATAGTACAATAAGTGGGTGGCATATTAACATAGTGTAAGTGGGTGGCATATTGACAAAGACGTGTTAGAGATTTCTAACATGTTATATCTATGAAAATATAAAAGCAAGCATATATTGTGTGGATATTTAAATAGACATTCTTGTAGAGCTTATGAACTTCTCAAGCTTCCACTGATTCATTTTGCATGCATATGCATTGCATCAAAGTTATCGTAAATTTTAACCATTGTTCATTTCATAACAATCATTTCAAATGTGTCTTACAAATATTTATTCAAACCTAAAATTAAATCAATGTTGCTTCAAGTGATGACTAAATCATCCACATACAATGAAAAAATTAAGATTTCATCTTTTACATGAAGTACATAAATACTATGATTTGATTCACAACATTTGAAACAAAGATCAACAAAGAAATAGTTAATATTATCATACCAAGCCTTAGGGGCATGTTTTAGACCATATAAGGACTTGGTGAGTCAAGAAACTAGACTGGCATTCTTTTCAAATCCTTGGGGTTGCTCCATATAAATTTCTTCAATCAGATCTCTATGAATAAAATCACTTTTGACATCCATATATGATATACCTCCCATCCAAAATGAGTAGAGAGTGAAAGAATTAGTTGAATATAATTCATATTTGCAATATGGGCAATGTTTTTAGTGTATTCAACGCCTTCCACTCAGAAAAACCCTTGGCTACAAAGTGAGCCTTGTGTCTTTCAATAGCACCATGAGATGTGAACGTGGTCTTGTAGACCCATAAAAAATTTACCACATTCTCCTCTTGTAGTCCAGGAAATAAATCCCATGTTTCATTCTTCATCATGGAACAATATCCGTTATCCATATCATTCTCCCATTTAGTTCTACCATCTTCATTTTCATATGTATTTGGATCACATGCCTCTACACATGTGCCATTAGAGGAACACTACCATGTTATTTTTTACTTTTAGTATTTATTGAGTTATTGATATCTCCTACATCAACTTAAGTATCTTAAATTAACTTAGGATACCATAAGGGTAGACAAGTATTTTGCAATGAAGAGGTTCATATATTGAAAAACTCATTAGAGTACCACTAAAGGGTGCCAAAACTTAATTGATTCTACAGTCAATAATAAACTACAGGTTTATGTAGGTAGATGAGTTGACTATCTAGTCAATGTTCCAATATGATACCAAGTTGATCTAGTTTTTCTCACAATTTCAAAATGACCATTGTTCATCAAACTAGAAGAATAATTTAATAGATTAATACCATAGGTCTTTTCAACATAACCAACATCTCTTCTAAGAATGATATTTTTTTTGAATAGATGAAAAAACATGTAGTCTTTCAACTGTTTATAGTATCTAATCATGATGAAATCATTCCTCTTTTAATCGATATTCTTCATACAATCATCTAAAATGTGTTCCCAAGTAATGCATCCAAACATTTTGAGGCGTGTAGATGAAGGTTTTATCCCACTCCATTTCTCATTAGGGCCCATATCATTAAAAAATTTAGCCACAATAACATTTAGCAAATAATTTGAACAATAAATAGCTTCTACCCATAAGTGAGTCAACAAACCTTTAACCTAAATGAAACAACATGTCATTTCAAGCAATGACCATTTTTTCTATTATGTAATCCCATTCTACTAAGGTGTGTGACGTATAGGACTTTACAAAGAGATACCATGCTATGACATGTAGTCTTCAAATAGTTTATCCACATATTCTCCACCATTGTTTAATCTTAAACATTTCTTAGGTTGATTGTATTGTTTTTCTACCAATTCTTTAAATTCATTGAAATTTTAAAAAACTTGACTCTTATTCTTCAAGAAATATACCCAAGTGAACTTGGAAAAATCAGGAAAAATCATCAATGAAGGTTAAAACATACATCACACTTGTTAGTGATGGTTTGTTCAAGGAATAAATATCACCATCGACAAGTTCTAGTCAAGTCTCCACTCTATAAGATTTCTCTATTTTAAAAATAGTTTGGCGATTCTTTCCAAGTATACACCCTTTACATACTCCATAAGGAGGAACAATTTTAGGCTATCTAATAACCATGTTATGTTTCACCACCAGTTTCAAGCTTTGAAAATTTAGATCTCTGAGTCATTCATGCTAAAATCTAATCCAGTCATTTGTTTGAGTAATGAGTCTAGTTGGTTTGGAATATCTTCAAGGAAGGTCACAAAACTTCTATAGACCACCCTTAGGGTCAGTGATTCCTTTAGCAATAACTTCCCAACTATTGTTTACATCCTTCATAATAAACTAGTCTACCTAGAATTCAACCTTTTTACTAATATGGGTAAATTGAGATATAGACAACAAGTTGGAAGTTAAGCTAGGTACATAATACACATTAGTGATCACACCACTCTTACACCTGATAATTCCACAACTAGTAGCAATACGTGTATAATCATCTGCTGCAAATATTTTATTTTTGGTAGCTTCACTTAAGGAAGAAAAGAGAGAAGCATCATTAGCCATATGATTCATACAAGTAAAGTTGACTATCCACTCAATTTGTGAAGTGTGAGCATGTAGGGCATGATAAATACTAACATAAAACATATAGTTATCTTCCTTACCTTCTGGAATTTGATGTCGACCATTGGTCAATCATCTATTTGACATACATGTCTCTTACATTTATTTTTAGGCATCCGAATTTTGAAAATGGATGACGCTATCTTTATTTCTCAACCTAATTGTGTAATTAATATTTTGCAAAGATTCATTATGGAAGATTGTAAACCTTGTGCGACAATTTTTCAATCTATAGTGAATTTGACCAAAGAGCATGATTCTCCAAATGTATATGAAACCCTCTATCAACAAGTAGTTACTAGCCTTATTTATTTAACTCACATTTGACCTGATATTTCCTTTTCTGTTAGTGTGGTTTCCTGGTTTATGAAGTATCCATGCAAAATCCACTAGAAGGTGACAAATATGATTGCCTATTATATCAAGGGAACTTATTGAATTGGTATAAATTATTGTAATAATTAATTAGACCCATTGGGAAGTTACGCTAGCTCTGATTGGGTTGGGGACAATTAACACAAGAAGTCTACATCTAGGTATGTGTTTTATCTTGGTTCAGGACCCATGGTCTATCCATGAAAGTTGCAGAAGTTGGTCTCACCTTTGACCATGGAATATTATTATCATGTTTCAATTAATGATGACACAAAGGAAATATGGATTTGATGGCTCTTTAGTGAGCTTGGATTTATATTCAAGACATAGATTGTTGTATTTTGTGATAATTAGAATATGATACAGGTTGCAAAGAACCCTACTTCTTATAGTAAGATGAAGCATGCACAACTTCATGGTCATTATTTGAGACAATTGGTACAAGATAATGTTGTGAATATTGTTTATTGTAGAAAATGTGATTAGGTTGCTAATATATTCACGAAACCTTTACTAGAAGCTAAGTTTGTGAAACTTTGAGCTATGCTTTGGCTTCAAGAATATGTAATTAGGGGGTATGTGTAGAAGTAATTTCACCTCTTTAATCTCCAAACAATAGTCTTGATGGGGGGGGTTGGAACAATAGGTTATTCAATTTAATCACACCTTCCGATCTTCTAGAGACAATCCAATCAATGGTTGATAGTCAAGTAAGGGATCAACTGAGTGGTCGACTAAGTAGTCAACTAGTCAGATGGATTGAATGGTTGGGAAAAAAAGGAGGTTTAATGGAATCTATTAGGAATCCTTGCCACTGTATGTGAACTATATAATGGAATCTATTAGTCGCCCTTTCTACTGTATGTGAACTATATAATGGAATCTATTAGTCGCCCTTGCCATTGTATGTGAACTATATTTTCCTTACTTCAAGGTAATTGGCTACATATTGGTGCTATAAAATGATGGCCCTACGGGTCAATATTAGATATGAGAATGAACAATGAATAATTCATTTTGATGTGTTCTTCATATGTTGAGATATGCTAGCTTGTGATATGTTTTGTAATGGTATCTCTGAAGACCACCTCTTCTTGGATTCATTAGCTCTCTAATCTACTAGATCCACCAGTTCTCCAACACATGGGTACTAAGTCTAGGTCTACCTCCTAAACTTCTTCCTGAACTTGTTAAGGATATTCTCATTGTTTCCTTGTTTAGAGAATTTTCTTCTTTTGGTTCTTCTTTTCCAACTTCCACTTCTTCTTCATCTTCACTCTCATCAATGATATATGTTGTGATCATATTCTCTTGGTTTCCTCCATGGCATGAATTCTTGTAGTTAATACTCGTATTTCTTTTGCAACATCTTCAATAGAATCTATATTTATGGTTATTCCTCAACCTCTTATCATGGGATATCCCTGTCTAGTCACTTTCCACTATATCTTCTATAAAAATCCATGCACTACATATTTTAGACTATTATACCTAACATCTCCACTTTTCCATGGAATTGTCTTCAACATCAAGGTTCTTTTTCTATGATGCCATTTTATCAAAGAATAATCATTTCTCATTGCAGGGTGCACAACAGAACTCATCTACAACAAAAAAATTCAAAAATGCATAAATAAAATTGGGAATGACATTAACAACAGATTGCCATTCTTTATTCGTTCAAATGGCTAATGCTCTTGGGATTTATTACAATTTTCAAAGGACTTCCCTCTGTGTAATCTACAACAACATCAAAATAAAATAACCAATCCCTACTTTAGCCTACAACCAACCTCTCAAATGTATTATAATGAATACAATCCCTCCTCGTGATCATCATGGCATTCATCATTTATACAAGGAAAGAATAAGGAAAACTGTTATAAATGGATTTCACAATTGTATCTAAATAGAAACTAATCAATCCTACATGTACTAATGAGATGGAGCCATTATTGGCATTATAAAATAGATCAAAACTCAATAACTACAAAATATGCAATTTTTGTATGGTTTCCAATAAAAAATCATAAAAATGCATTCCCTTCCCTAAAAGTGTACACCTAGAGGGTTTTGATTCCTAAAGGGTTTTGATTCCAAGTAGGTATGCCATCCTTCATGAATCACTCTCATGCATGTTGATATTACTCATACAATGCTAAGAATGCACTATGTTTTCTTTAAAAAATGAATTGTGTAAAATAGAGTAAAAACAGGCTCGCATGACTTTGTACAATCCATACCAAAAAATCATAAAATCACTTTTGAGAACATATGTATGCATATGGATGTATTTTTTCTCATGGTGCATCATCCCGAACTTCTATATTTCTCAAAATTGTCTTTATTTGCAAGGTATAAATTTGCCAAAATTTCTATATTTCTCAAAATTGTCTTTATTTGCAAGGTATAAATTTGCCAAAAAGGCAATTTCACTGTGTTTGTCATCTCCAAGCAATATGAACTAGTCTTCGCAAAAATGCACACCCGATCCAAAATATGCACTCAATTTATGAACTGAAGCATGTAAATGAAATCTTATTAGATGCTTCACCTTTCTACATATTCAAATTTCTCAATGTGGTCATGAAAATGATGGCTAAAGAAAAATAAGACATTTTCTTCCTGATAATAAGTGAAAGTGCATGCTCATGGCCTCAAATTTGAATTGGAAGTAGGTTAAGTGATTTCTAACCTATGTATATTAGTAGAATTCAAGCATGATGATTTGTCTTTCCATTGATACCCATACCTAAAAATTATCCTAAAGTAATGGTTGGATCAATGGTAGTTTTCCTAGTTTCTTGTTTATAAGTCTTGGACACAATTTTGGATTGACTAGTTTTGTAATTGTTTTAGGACAAATGGAGCCCAACTTAAATTATTTTCCCTTTCCATCCTTCCTCCATATCACATGGTTGATCAAGAATAGTACAAATCTTTGTGGAAGTGTGATTCATATCCCTTAGAATGAACTTGAGTGACATTGTAGAGATATGGGCATTGAGATTATTATGACATTTGAGAATAACTTGGTATTGACCTAAAGGGACGCTTGTTGGACATTGTAATAGTTAGATTTTATAATCAAATAATATTGACCTAAAGAGATGTTTGATAGACATCGTAATAGTTAGCTTTTGATGATAAATATTATCAATTATTACCCAAAAAAAAATATCAATTATGAATAACTTATAATGACTCAACACTTTAATATATACTATAAGATTTGAAATATATGTTATTAAATTTCAATGCAAATATTTATGTTTATCATCTTCTATTAAAACTGTGTCAAATCTTTTGACATGCATGTCTACAAAGGTATGCATATTAACAAAGAACCTCATAAATCAGATTTCAAAGGATTTAAAATCTTTATAAATTAAAATTATGATGAACTTAATTAATATTTTATGAATTAAAATTTACCTTCAAAACCAAAACTATATTTCTAGATTTTAGAATCAAAATTCTTCAACCAAAAACCTTAGCTAAAAATTAAAAAAACCCATTAAACCCACAATTCAATATGAAAACCTACTTAAAAACCATTGAACTCACAATTCAATTCAATATGCTCCGCTAATTGAATGCTTTAAAAAAAACCCAGTGAATTCACAATTCAATATTCTCCACTAATTGACTGCATTCATTGCAACATTTATAGGAAAACCCTTATACATGGAATTTAAGCGCTTTATTATTAAGCTAATGTTTTCTTTAGGATCTACACATATCTTCCTTTCTTATTTCAGTGTTTTCAATGTCTCATTAGGAAAACCCTCATACATGGATTTTAAGTGCTTTATTATTAAGCTAATGTTTTCTTTAGGATCTACACATATCTTCCTTTCTTATTTCAGTGTTTTCAATGTCTCATTAGGAAAACCCTCATACATGGATTTTAAGTGCTTCATTATTAAGCTAATGTTTTCTTTAGGATCTACACATATCTTCTTTTCTTATTTCAGTGTTTTCAACGTCTCATTGAATTATTCACATTGAGTTAATAAATGTAATATTTAGATATGTTTATTTTTTAACACAATAATTTTTATTATCATAAATTTATTTTATTCAAATTTAAACAATATTTTTTTATTATAATAAATTTATTTGGATCCAAAATAAGTAACAGATTGTGTTGTTAAATCATTCTGTATTATTAAAGTTACTGGTTCGAAATCTACCTAGACAAAAAATCTAACTATATTAGAAATTAGTGTGTCTCAATCAAAATACAATCCCCATGTTAATCCCACAACCAGCGAATTCAAACAAATTAACAAACCCAAAAAATTAATTTGGTTAAAATCCAAACACTTTAAATCGTTCCCAGTTTTCTTACGACAAAATTCTTATTCCGACTTATTATAAGTTGAACCCTAATCCTTACCTTCATCAACGTGATCACGGTGAACGCGATCATGGTGGTTATAGGGAAGAGAACTTTCACTTTTGACACAAAATCCAATAAAGCTGGTGGGAGCATCCCACTGATTATAGCAGTTGCTAATATCGAAACAAGATGGGAATATTCTGATCAATCGCGATGAAGTGGGCCGAGAGAAAATAAGTGGATATCAAAACGATATAAAGCTGAACAACCAATAAAAATTCGAAGGTGCAGAAACCCTTTTCCTCGAATCTCGCGCAGTGGACGCGGAGCGGTGCATAGCGAAAGTATTGATTAAGAAATACAAGAATTCATGTGACTTCGAAGTAATCCAACCCTAACTATTCAACCATGCCAATCTTCTGAATCAAATCTGCACTCGAACCGAACACAATATAAACTAACTAATATACAGTTGGTTAGATTGATCTCCCACCTCTCAGGGTTCAGATGGATCTTTAGTATATTCTCTGACCACAAATTTCATTGGTGAAATGAAGTTTTTTACATCAAGATAACGGACAAACAAAGCAAACCCTACAGAAAAGAGAACGATAGAGCCACTGATCAGCTATCTGTATTTGTTACATATTGCAAAGAGAAATGTAAGAGCATTTCTATAGTTTCATAGTCTATGATCTTCTTGTCATGAGCCCAAACATATAACAGTGATGAGAAATGTTTTGAATATAAAAGAATGCCTGGCTTTATGAGGATAGCACGTCCGAGAGCAGCTTAAACCGACGACCCAATCCACCTTTGGTAGGGCTGCTCTGACGAGGAGTACGCGCCAAGTTGATGCAGCTTTCAGTAGATAACTTGTTTTCTGTGAGAGACGGCTGGTTTGACTGGTCATGTTTGCTGCCTCCAAATTTGACGTGGAATTTAAGGCTAGGATTAGCATTAGCCTTTCTGGGTTTCTCAATGGTTACCGATGCAGGTTGTTTCATGGCGCTTGTGGATGCCGACCTGGCAACAATTTCACTGGCAGCTACCTCCTTGGCTTGCCTATTTCCCATTTGCTGCAATAAATTTTTTCTTTTGTAGCTCACTTTCTCTTTTGCCTGCAAGTCTAGGCACCAGTCACATACACTTATTCCGTCTAATTCCAATTGATCAGAGTACAACCTGCTGCAATATCTGCAACACTCAAGGCTCCATAATGCACATATCAGAATTAAAACAACTATAATTTACAGAATATCAGAGGGAATGACTGTATTCCAATGTGAAATTATTGGCAGACAGAAACTCACATGTGCTGAAATCGATGGTGGCATCTGTGGCATTTGAACAATCTTTCCTGAAATCCAACGTCGCCACACATGCAGCATTCTCTTCCTTTCCTTTTCTTAGTATTCATTTCGAAACTGTAATATTTTGTTTCATTTTCTTGGAGATCCATACTATTCGAACGCCAGCGGTTATTCTCGATGGATGCATGCAGCTTCCCTAATTTATGACCAGAACCCTCATCCTTTCAGTAATAGTATATGTATATACTATGCTTGTTGAGACTTTCCGCGCGTGCAATATCCAGGCATCGATCGAATGCGCTTGTAAAGTTCATATAGTAGATCCTGTGGAGAGGCCTGGGACTCGAACGAATCTTATAACATTGGTACGGTGAATGGCATGGGTGGATTCATTTTCCCAAGTACTCTGTCTGATGGCTCTATATGGGCATTGGGTGGAGCACGTTTTGTAAGTTTGAAAGCTCTAGATTTTAATTTGAACAGACATGACACATGCAGTACAAGTGAAGGTGGGCTTGGATGGACGGAAATTGTGCAGAGCACAAAACCCAACCATTGCTTGACTGTCCTCTCTAAAGTAAAATGTCATACTGCGTTTGTTTGCCAGACGACTGGGAAAGTTCCCAGTGTATATAGACCTAATTTATTCCTATAATAGTCTGTCATGCTGGATAAAATAAATTAAAGATAAAAAATGGAAATTTGAGCTGGGAATATATTCCTGACTACTTTCTCCAATAAACATATAATATATATGGAGACGGTGATAGGTTTAGAGGGAGCAAGATGATGATTAAGGCCTTTGAGGAGACCGAGAAACAGGATGGGAATGGAGGGCCTGCGGCAGCTACAGACGGAACATCTGCCTAGGTTGAGCACAAGGGAAAAGGTGAGGCGGTGACAAACAACATCGGGAGTGGCGAGAATAGATGAGTTCATGTGGACAAGAATGAGCAACCGCCCCGAAAATATGAATCTGATCAGCGTTGACCCACCCACTTATAGACAATATCGAGACAATAAACTTTTTCTTCTGCGTCTGCACATGTCACTCCCATCTTGCTTTGATTTTTTATCTTCAATCCTAATCCCTACAGATTAGGAATTTGGTGCATATGCATTTCACAGGGGAGATAGTGACATGGTCTGTACATAGTAAGTTTGTAGGGTGTGACAGATTAATGGAAAGTGATACTGTTATGTCAACATTATATTAAAGTAATATTACATGGTGGTGTTTCATAATCATTGAGGACTATATGAATATACTTGGTTTTAGGATGATCAATATCCATTCAGCTATATAGTATTGAGTGTGATGGAGTGATATATGAGTAAACTTATTTGAAAAAAATTGAGTGATGAATGATGTTAAATCGTTTCAAATCCACCACCTATACATCATTGATTATAGATAACATGTTGAATATTACTCACCATTATCAACGCTCTAACAAATTATAAACTATCCAATTACAGGTGACAAGTTTATTCATCTTCTTCATCATTTTTAATATCATAAGTACCTAAAAATCTTGCTTTAATGCAGGAGAGATTTTGTCTTGTAAAATAAATGATCGTTAAGAATCTGAACTCAAACCCTTGGTAGCCGTTCCACTTGAGAAAGTTGTAGACATGGTTTTATTATATTCAAAGTATTTGGCAATGTAAGCAACTTACCAAAACCATATAGTTTAATCTTTTAAGCCTTGCATTGTCGCGTTATTATATAAACTTAATTTATAATATATATTAAAAA
>ML792710.1:750239-775006 GCA_009831015.1 Picea engelmannii | reverse complement strand
TCATCTTGTACTTGAACATTTAAGTGGGGTAAAATGAGGTTTCCCCCTCAAAGAGGCTTATTATCTGAAATTATCTCTTTTTCAAGGCATTGAGTACTTTTCCTGAGGTTTTTCTATGCTATATTGATGTTTGGTTCTTAACACATGCAAACCACATGCAACTAGACTCCACCGACAATGAAGTAGACTTCAACTACAAACTGACTCTTAGAACTGACTCTTACAACTCACTCTTACTCCATTATTTCCAAGTCTCCCCCTTAATGGAGAATGGATTGACTTCTACACTAAAATCTCCCTAAACAACTCAAACTTAATCTTTCCAAGAGGCTTAGTGAAAATATCAACAACATTTTCACTAGTATTACAATACATAAGAGTTGTTTCATTTGACTGCAACTTTTCTCTAACAAAATGGAACTGAGCTTCAACATGCTTTGTCCTTGCATGAAAAATCGGATTCTTCACAATATTGATTGAACTTTGATTAAATCACATTTGATCTTCGTAGGTTCATTTCGTTCTTTTCCAACATCTTGAAGAAGTCTTTTTAACCAAACAGCTTCACAAGTTGTTGCACACAGACTCCGCTGACAGTGAAGTAGACTTCAACTATGAACTCACTCTTACTCCATTATTTCCAAGTCTCCCCCTTGATCTGAACGAAGGATTTTGATGGATTTTTTTGTCTGCTTTTCCACCATGGTTATGAATTCCTTAAACTACTCAAAAACATCACTTTTTCTTCTAAGGAAGTAAACCCATGTGTATCTCGTGCAATCATCAATAAATAACAGAAAGTAAAATGCACCTCCTAAAGACCTAGTCTGCATAGACCCACAAACATCAGTATGCACAAGATCTAACACATCTCTCTTTTTCCTTTCAGGATTAGAGGGGAATTCATCTCTGTGCATCTTTCCTAATGCGCATCCATCACACACAACATTCTCATTCTTTAACATTGGAATTCCTTCAACCATATTATTTTTCTGTAATAACAATAAATCAGGATGATTGATGTGTCCATACCTTTGATGCCAAAGAATATTTGTTGGCATAGTTGCAGAAGTTAGTGTATGATGTGCTTTGTTGGTAACATCAAGTTTGTATAGGCCTCCTGCTCTGATTCCCGTTGCAACAATTTTGAAATGGTCCAACGGATCCTTCACTATGCAATAATTCTTGAAGAACTCAACCTTCAAGTCTTGATCTGTAATGGTGGACACAAAGATCAAATTTTTCTTTATTCCTGGCACATAAACAACATTGTGAATGTGACAAACTGTACCATTCGACAATGTCACAGGAATGTCTCCATATACCTTGATCTAATGAGCACGGTCATCACCAAGATATATGCTGGCTCCATTCCGTGTTTCTTTAAAATTAGTATACCACATCTTATTGCATGTCATATGTACTGATGCTCTGAAATCCACAAACTAGGCATCGTAATCATTTGTTTCAGCACATAAAGCAGTGTTAGACACACACCACCTAAGATCCCATGAATAAAAGTTTGGGGGTTCATCAATATCATCACTGGAAATCAATAATCTGAGATAATGATTTGTCGATTTTTCTGCATAATGACCTGAATGTGTTCTAGGTTTATTCCTAGCCTCATCACTCTTCTTCTTATGACAATCTCTAACAATATGTCCAGGTCAACCACAATAAAAACAACTCTTTGACTCAGCCCTGTTAGATTGCATACCTTGATTCGGCCTTGGAGATTGTCTTATCTACGATGAACTGCCACTCTGCCATGAACTACCTCTCTGTGATGAACTTCCTCCTCTTCCTTTTTATCTTGATCTCCCTCTCAAGGATCTCTTATTTGACCACAGTGCCAAGTCTGTATTGTGAGGCTTCAGATTCCCGCACCTCTCTTCCTCTTGCAGGAAAATACCTATCAGTTCTTCAAACATAGGAGGTTTCTCCCTTGCTGTGAGACCTGTTATGAACATATGATAATATTCTAGCATACCATTTAAGGTAATAGTGACCAAATCAGTGTTGGAAACAGTTTCCCCTATATTTACTAGCTTGTCTTTCACCTCTTTAATACGACCCAAAAATGAACTAACATATTCATTTCCATCCATCTTAATGCCTAGCAATTTAGTTTTCAGGAACAAAATGTGATTGTTGTTTCCAATTTCATATAAAGCTTTAAGTGTTATCCACGTTTCAACAGAGGTATTAGAGTCTCTAATATGTGGAATTATGCTATCTTCAACAGACATACGCAACAATACCTTTGCCTTATTTTCACGCTTCTCCCAATCTTGGATCTGTGTTGTTGTTGCACCTGTAGCCGCATTAGGTTTCACTTCAGTTTCCTTTGCAATGTTCTGGACACCATAACCCTCCATCAACGTCTGCATCTTGAATTTCCAATTAATGAAATTCGAGCCATCTAACTTGTTGGCTTCGTTGAGGTAGGTCTCCGCTAGAGGATTCACCATCTCTGCAAGTGTCTTCTTGTTCAATCAGAGAATGGATCATTGTATCAGCAAACACACTTCGATCCTGAACTTTCATCAAGTGTTGAATAGTTCATCGCTCTGCCTTTAAATCCACCAATCCAATTCTACCTCTATTCTTAGCTTTTTTAAAAAATATATTAAGAAACTTTAAAATAAACCTTTAACAATTCATGTATATAAATTTTTTAAAAGAAACCTTTCCTTTAAAAGAAACTCTTTTTAATACATACTCATCCACCTTTAAATATCCACTTTTAATAAACTTCAATATCCACTTGATAAAGTTGATACCTCGCACAATATCCACTTAAAAGGTTTATACTTCACAAAAGTATCCACTTTAATAAAAATATTATGCTTCACAAAAATTTATGCCTAATAGAATTAGGATTAAACCATGCTCATGTATAAAACAAAAAAGCTCTCATTCATACAATACCCTTCACGATTTCCTTCAAATTCCACCCATGCAAGCGAGCTCACACATGCAATTTACCTCCATGCTAGCAATGAAATTTACCTCCACGATTTGGTGTCCACGCTCACACCAAATCTTGCACCAAAGCTTGCTCACAAGAAAGCTCCAGCAGCCAAAAAAACTGAACAACATACCAATCGGATTGACCTTCACGACCTCAAGAGCCCACGCAGCCTGCGTAAACACTCCCATGCTTCCATAAACTCGCATTTTTCACAAGTCAAATGGTCGACTCTCTTTAAAGGAATGGAAGGAAGCGCTGGGCAAAGATGACAGTGCTCTCTACATGTAGAAGGGGGAGCGTCGGCGCATTAACGCTTTTAAACGCATGCAAAGGGAGCGCCAGCAATCCAGATTTTCCAATTTTGTGAGGGCGTTAGCGTTCTCTAACACTGTATTAGGGAGGTGCTCGCAATTTTTCAAAAAACAAATTTGAGATCTTGCTCTGGATCTTGCCTTAGAGATTTGGATCTCTCATTTGGATCTGATAGCAACTAAAAATATGAGAAACAAACACACACCGGTGAGGCTATGCTCACTTCTCTTTGAATGAACACTGATTACATAATTATATAGGAAACTAACTTACTTAGTCAGTTACATGCAAACCACATATAACTAGACTCCACCGACAGTGAAGTAGACTTCTTAGTCAGTGACATGCAAACCACATACAACTAGACTCCACCGATAGTGAAGTAGACTTCTTAGTCAGTAGACTTCTTAGTCAGTGACATGCAAACCACATACAACTAGACTCCACGGATAGTGAAGTAGACTTCTTAGTCAGTTACATGCAAACCACATACAACTAGACTCCACCGACAGTGAAGTAGACTTCTTAGTCAGTAGACTTCTTAGTCAGTGACATGCAAACCACATACAACTAGACTCCACCGATAGTGAAGTAGACTTCTTAGTCAGTTACATGCAAACCACATACAACTAGACTCCACCGACACTGAAGTAGACTTCAACTACGAACTGACTCTTAAAACTGACTCTTACTCCATTATTTCCAAATAAAACAACTTGTAATGATAAAGTTTGTAAGTGAAAATTTTCCCAAGGAATTTACTTTGGGAGTGAAGTAATACCTAACGCTTCTTCCAACGAGATGAAAGTTCAAGCATCTAAAGGTCCCAACATGCCTCCATGCCTTTTTCCAAATTTATTAAAGGAGTTACATGGGAAGACACCGTAGTCTTCCGCCCTTCCCCCAACTTCCGTTCCACAAGTTTTTCAATAAGAATCAGAAGTCTTCCGACCCTTCCCAAACTTCCCCACCATGTGATAGATGCCAAACTATGGGCCTTCACTGAAAATTATATTTAAGCAATGCATGAGCAATAAAGAATATATGTCGGTGCAGTGAATGATCGGAATTGAAAGATAGAGTGTTTTTAAATCAACTAGGCTGCACTTAAAAGGGAACTATAACATAGGTGTTCATGTTTTCCTTTGTATTTTTTAATTCGTTATTCATTTAACACATGATTTTTTTTAATTTATGATAAATACATTAATAATAGTAATCTAATTTTGAGGTTAGAGTCAAGTCAAACTTTGTTCAGAAATTTGACTAGTAAAGAGGTATAGATACTCTACTCCTTCTGAATTTTAACTTGTGACCTCTTAAAAAGAAACACATCATTAAACCCACTCATAAATATAATTATAAAATTAATCACATCCCTTCTCATGTATATACAAGTTCTAGAAATGACATTTAAATTAAGTCGTTCTATAATCTAAAAACCACCTTTATGATTTATGTTAAGCTCTTTTATAATTGGTTCTACACATTTTAATTTACTAATAATAAATATATGCAAAATATAACATACTTTCACTACATATTTTCACACCACTCTTCAATCTACGTTTCAATACTTAATGGCCTTGTGCATTGCTATTCAATAGACGTCTTCAATGGAATTCATTGCATTGGGTTGCGGAAGCCATCACAATTATGTGAACTGTCTTCCTCATAAATATTTTGGTTGTAGAAGACAATATTGATGAGAAACGTTGCGATGAACCCTTCACATTTTGCAATAGATCGCTCCTTCTACTGGTTGGACTTCTCTTCTTCACATTTTCCAATAGATCACTCCTTCTTCTAGTGGTTGGACTTCTCTTCGTGATGGGTGTCGCCACATAAAGAACGATTCTCGTAACAACAGGCATGAGATACTTGTATTGATCACCGAAAATGAGAGGACATCCAGTTGACACACCCGGGAATAGCTAGATTACATCAGATCGATGATTATCGGCTCTTCAAACTTCTACTATGCCATTGTTGCACACCAATGTCTAGTCAACGTGAAATATCGTGACTCCTTGCCTCCTATACAAATTTTTCCATGCTTAGATGTTTTATTAGATGCACACAAAGAGTAATATGTTTCAGGAAATTTCGAACCAATGGGCCATGAGCAGATCTACTAAACTAGTATCACCAATTAAACCTTGACATCAATACCGATTGGCTATCACGCTTGTACTCTTTGGAATTGGCAAAAACATTGAGAACTTGGCAAAGCTTCCGGTGATAGTGAATTCCAGAGGCTTTTTTTTTTCGACAGAATATCCTCAACAGTAACCTGAAAATGCCCCTCCTTAGCGACGGTGCTTAGAAAACAAATACAGTTTCTCGACATATTTTCCACACAGCAGCTAGTCACCTAGTCTCCCCACACAGCAGAATTAACACGGAAAACTTTGGACTCAAACAATCACTTCAACAATCACTCTTCTACACTATTTATGTATAAGGATCAACGCTCACATCTCACTGGCCATCCCGCGAGGCTCAGATACCATAATAAATTTTGGGTCAGAAGACATGACACCATAGTTACACACAAATAATATTTGTATTATTTTACAAAGCCAAAATACATCACATTTATAAAGTGTTTATGAGATTCAACTATTTTTAATTTTGAAAATTGTTTTTGAGAAAATATCTCAACAACCTACAATAAACCAAACCAACTATACTATTGTAAATGTTAATTCTAACATTACAATGGAAATATTGCTATATGAATAAGAGGAGTTAGTTAGATTTATGACTTTGAGATTTAATTTTTTTGATGTATTTTTCTTCTCTTATTTTTTTAAGTGTGTAAGTTGTATCCATATGTGATGGGATTCTTCTCTTTTTCTTGCTCACTAATTATTTTGTGTTAGTTATTTCATATAAAATCCAAAATTTGATAAGTTATTTTTATTTTTTTGAGGTGGTTTCATGTCTAACTCAAAATAGGTGCCTCTTCTCAATAGTTGAAGCTACCTTTGTGCATGTGGAAGAATATAAGTTGGTGTGATTTCCTATTAATTCTGAGCTATCTATCTTCAAAACGGAGCCCACCTCTTAAGGTTTGGTACTAAATGTGGTCTCTAGATTACTCTCTCCATGTGTCCTTTGTTAATATTGTTCTTGTTATTATGATTCTAGGGCTAGTTTAGGTTGCAAATAAATTAAGATTTGGTATTAAATGTGGTCTCTAGATTACTCTCTCCATGTGTCTTTTGTTAATATTGTTCTTGTTACTATGCTTCTAGAGATAGTTTAGGTTGCATTCTTCATGGTAGATTAAATACATTGCATTATTTACATTATAAAAATCCTTAATGGTGGACTAGATTGCAACCAATAAAATGATAAAATATGTGATGGTAACCAAGGCAGAATCAGAATGGATTCCTTATTTTAAATGGTGTTGTTACAAGGAAAATCTCTCTATGGCACGGGGTAAACCACAACAGACGGAATGACATGAATAAATCAACTATAATCCAAAGTATGTTATATAAATGAAATGCTAACAAGACAAGGTCAAGATCCTACTCCGTCCGAACGTTTGGTGAAGACCATCGTTGAGCACGTAACTCAAAGCTTTATACCCATAACTTGTCTTCAACAACCAAGATACACAAGCATATGGTGATATATAGTGTTAGCATATAGATTAGCATAATCCATTAACATTCATGACAAATACACCCATGAAATAATAATTCAAATATTTGCAAGATATCAATTGGATGAGAAAAGAGTATTTCTATTAAAATAATTAGAAGAAGTATATAGGTGAAAAACTTATGTAACGATACATATCAGAACTAAGAAACTAAGTCCCTCCAGCTGGGCCTCCACCACTTCAATCCTCCACTAAAGGCAAGCTCATATAAATGAGACAATGAGATTCTCCATCACAAAGAAGGAATATCTTGGGGGTTGAACAATGAGTTCAAACTTTCAAGGATAAAGGGATGCAGACTCAATATGAAGTGAAATTTCTCCAGAGTATTTTTGCTCTCAAGGTTGAATTATCCTCTTTCTCAAAGGCTTGGATATGGCTCAATTTATAGCCTTCAAATGGAACTGAAGGGATGAGTTAGAGTGTTTCCAGTATATGGAAGGTCAATGATCATGGATCTCATGACATGGCATGGAAACCCGACATAATTTTTAATTTTGAGCACCAAACCCGATGTACACGGGTTGTAGTGGAGCAACTTGTGTATACACTTGTTGTCTAACTGATAGGGCACATATATGTGGAAAAATGTATTTTTTTGGATATGGAAAGTACAAAAGGGGACTTCAAGTCTTCATAGGGAAATGGAAAGGCCATCCAAGCAAGTTTCAAGGGGTGAGAAAAAATTTGTTGTAACAGATGCCCCCTAATGTGTGAGGTTAGAGGAGTATCTATGATGGCCAAAATACATTATAATTCCCAGAAGTGGAGTAATGGAGACTCAATTGGAAGTGCTAGTTACTCATGAGAATATTACAATCCATAATGACTTTGTACACATGGTTGACAATATGAATTACACTACAAATCCATGTGGAAATATACCAAATAGTTGTTCATGGCCATGAATTGACAATACAAAGAAGACACATGCCATAGGTTGTCATAGTCACGAACAAGGCCTAGTGGAAACCAGTCTCAAAATCAATATGAATATATCTGTATACCATGGAGTATGATTTCATCTCCCATGACCATTGAAGTCATATAGGTACTGGTCCAATGAAAGACAACAATAGATTAGGAAAGTTGCTACTGTAAGATGGAGGCCCTCTACACTATCCGTTGAAGGTGCAAGTATACATCATGTGAATAGAGGAGTTGAGGTCAAACAAAATGAGACTTTGTTTGATTACCATTCATTAATGTATATCGTTAACAAACGTGAGACAACCTACCGATAATGAAAGTAGGTATCAAGGCACCGAGTAAATTCTTACAACTGTGAATAAGGGTGTTGAATTTGAAAAATTGAAGAATCCATCAATCAAGAGACATTGATGTATTCCTAACTGTCGATGGCGGAAGAACCTACCACTGATAACTACAAGCCTCTAGGTACTCATAGGACACTAGGCCTCATTTCCATAATACATGAGTTGAAGTCGATGGAAAGAGACCCGCTGAAAGGAGAGCATTAGGGAATCTCTCATCATTCAACACGAGGTACAAAGAAATAGCTTGATGATTAGGAGGAGATTGAATGAATAGGATTTTCACGAACCAATGACCCTCTGTGTCTCCCACATGCACCAGATGCAAGTATTTAATGAAAGAGACCCTATGAATAACATCCAGTAAGGAATATTGTCGACAAAGGAGAGGAAACCACCAATAAGGTTAACAGAATCCAAGACACTGCATGAATCCCAATGTGTGAATAGATTTCTTGTCATCTGTAATATCCCAAAGGACGATCCCTGGTGTAATCATGTTTTGTAGGATGGTGAGCTGAGTATTTATAAGATGATAGGCTTATGTGTTTATTAGGCCGAAGATCCTAAGTGTTAAAGGCCAGGAGCCTAATTTTGTACATGTAATTATGAACATTATTAATAAAAGATAAACATCTCTGTGTGTGGACCGACCACGATGAATGAGTGATGGGGGACTAAGATTCCACAAAGCTTGGGTAAGGGAGAGGGGGATGAAAGGTAAGAAAGAGGGGCTAAGATTGGGGGCTTAAGCCCTTGGGAATAATAAATTATTACTATTCCAAATTAATGTGTAAATGTATATGTTTTGTCCTAAGTTCTTGCAGAGGAAAGCATGTTGATGGAGCCCATGTAGCTTCATGGGAGAAATGTGTTGACCCATGCGTATGCAGTTAAAACCATAGGAATAAGCTGTGTCGGGTGTCTGCATTCCGCCAGCCATCACCTGAGTCGGGGGGTTCGACCTTCCAATGGGCCATCCTCTGTCTGAACTCATGATTGTCCATGATCGACCTTTGTCTAGTGTTATTTTCAGATCCCTTACCTGGATAGTTCAAGCCTGTGTGTCAGATCTTTGTGCACCCTCACACAATATAGAAACCATAACCTTTAGTCCATTCCGTGTTCGATGATTGAGAAACTCGAATTTGTCTGGGTCGTGTTGTGCTATCCCAGTGGGCTATTGTGGCAGCGTAGTCCTGACCATGTGAGGTTGCTTCCATTGACTGTGCATTGCTGAGCCTTGTTTTTGTGTCCTCACTATGATGG
The DNA here is from genome assembly GCA_009831015.1 of Picea engelmannii. NCBI lineage: Eukaryota > Viridiplantae > Streptophyta > Pinopsida > Pinales > Pinaceae > Picea > Picea engelmannii. Next base: position 765,495 of record ML792710.1, on the reverse strand, counting down.
AATTGGTCACAAGAACATGTTGCCAAACCTGTGAGCAACTCTCTCCAGGTGAGATATTGTGCTGAGGAAGTAAGAACTTTTGGAAGGGGTCCTGTAGTTGCTACAGAACTCTGAGACTTCTAGTCCGGTCTATTGCTGAAGCCCAAGGCAAGGGAGGTTAGAAGCTGAAGGACTACCTTGTGACAGTGAAGGTGTATACTCATGGGGTGGGACAGGCATGTGGGGAATGAAAGTCTGTGAGCAGTGGGCATAAGTGACTCCTGGGAGAAAATCATTCCTCTGTAACTGGGTGTCTTCCCATTGACCTTGCCTAGCCTAGGATTCCCTTTCCGGTGGAGCTTAGTCCCAACTCATGGGTGACCTACTGCTGAGAGTGATGAGTAGCGCGGTCTAAGGTTGAGAGGTTTGTGGAAGGTCTGCACACAGTTGGTGAATTACATCTAGTTTCAAAGATAAGTATATGCATGTGTTTAAATTCATCTTTTAAATTCATGTTTGTGATGCTTGCAATATTATCATGTATTCCGTTGTGATGATGTTTACTATTGTGCATATTAATTATTGTTGATGCCATGCATTATGTATGCTAGCAGTAATTATGTGCTTACTCTGTGTTAATGTCTTTAATTTTTTTAAATTCATGTTATATGAGTGTTATTCCACAGTAGCATTACTCCTGACATGGGTTGACAGCCTGGAGGACGTTATAGTATGGTATCAGAGCTTTAAAGGGATAAAGTCATAAGTGTTGGTAGCATTGCCTGGCCTTTGGAGGGTCGGGGATGTTACATCGTCGAACATAAGGGAAACCCCTAGTAAGTGACCAATGAGGAGATGTCGACTGTTGGTTTCAAGGTTACCTACCCATAATGAAAGTAGGACTAGGGTGCATGGTATGTGTTATCACACTAAATTGCCTTGGGTCTTTTTAGTTTGTTTGCAATCCTTTTTTAAGCCTTAGATTTTAATTTTTTCTCTTAAGGTCTCAATCCCTTTAAAATTTATGATTGGTAGGACCCCTTGGATGATTAAATTTTTTGAGTCCTATCTCTAATTTGATCCTCAAATTGATTTTTGATCCTTAAACCATTTCTAGCTCATGTTTTATTTTGGTCCCCTTCATGATTTGTCCCTAGGTCGATCCCTCCCATGAATAGATTGATGTGAAAATGCTCTCTCCTCACTCATGACCTCATAGGCATACCTCAACGTCCTCACTTACCTTTCTAATCACATTTTGAAGTGGATGCACTGCCTACTCACCAGACAGTTCTGTAGCGCCTATCATGTTTATCACACTTCCACCCCGAGCCATGATTGCCACAAATGATGTCATGTACCTTGTTTTCAATGCCATAAGTCGGTTAAACATGCCTTCAAAGATATTTCATTTATGAGCTTTGGTAACGGTTTCTAATTTGAAAGACTCAACATTGTTGCGCTGCACAAATTTGTAAGTTCTGATCAGGCGACCGCATGTCAAACAAATCCGATGTTGCAAAAGATTCCAGGGCCGAAGTTCTCTCAAATTTCATTCTAATATTGCGTTGAAGATCTCAACAAGTGTCTACTCCAAAGCTATCCCGTGTTTCCTCCTCTGCATATTAAATTTTTACAGGAAGTTTTTTCTTGGGTTTTGGTTTGCTAAGTTTGCACAGTGGTAAAGGATCCATCTTTGTATGATAACTTCACCTCCTCTCTTTTCAGACCTATAAACCTCATGGCCCATATATGAGTTGGATTGTTATTTCCTTCCTTATCCATTGAAGTTGCAAGCTCTTGACTAGTCTATCCTCTGCATATGCATTGCGCTACCCAGATGCGCTACTTAAACTCTTGTTGCTTCCCCCGCCTCCTTTCATCTCAAAATCAAACGTTTTACTCAGTCGCATAGGGTCAGCCTTGTATATTTGAAACCCCATTCAAATCCTTCCTGATCGTTACCATCCCTTAATCCTTTCAAGAGCATTCATTCTTAGTCATGGAGACCCCTAAATTGAAGAAGGCACACAAAGGAGGCAAGATAGTTAGGACAAAACTGGTGGACATACATCTTTTTGATACAGAGCCCATGGAAAGAGAGGATTTTCAGAGAGTAGGGTGCCTCTCTTTTTGTCAGAACATGCAAAGAGGCCACCCAGAGGTAGCAAACGAGTTTTCATTACATTTTGATGGCAAGAAAACCAAGGTTGGGGATTTGGAATTTGAGGTAATTGAAGCCTCTATCTTGGCTACAACAGGGATTCCCATTAAACGTGAAAAATGGTTCAAGGCCATGGTTTTGTGTTCATCCTTTGCTAAGGATCTCTTTAAAAATGAATATCAAGCCAATGAATTGTCTAAGAGTATGCTAAGAAGTCAATTGGATGAACAGTTTGACAGATTATTGAAGATCATACAGAGATATTTTACTTGTGAAGGAAGATTCAACACATTGTACCATTACCACATAAGGTTGTTGTTGCATTTTACTGCTAAGGTTGAGATGAATATTCCCTATTAATTGTTAATAATCATAGGTAAAATGTCATATAGGGTTCAAGCCAAATCTAAGGATGTGGATTCTAGCCTTTTCCACTCTAGATTAATCAGAATGCTAGTCTCTAAGGAATTAGGTAAGAAAGATATTTCATGGGAAAATTTTGTGGTTACCTCTCATTTCAAGTTGGATCTAGCACCAACTCCTCAATCATAGAAGGCAAGTCCTTTGTCACCCACTAGTACTTCTAAAGCAGGGATAAGTAGGAAGAGAAAGGGCATAACCCCTATTCAAGTTCCAGAGATCAGCAAGCATGTCATAGAGGCAGAGGAGGAAGTTTGTCCTTCTCCACACAAATATTTTTCACCACCTCCTCCACCAGGGTTAGAAGAGGTGCCTTATTCTACCAAAGATGCATCCAAGAAAGGGAAGAAGCTCCTATTTCACTCTTCTCCTCCAACAATTGAAATCAAAGGTAAAAGACCTTTCACAAGGTCATCAATTCCTAATGACGTTTTCAAAGAGAAGTCCTTACCTGAGCCCCCTATTCAAAATAAGAAGGGTAAGAACATTGAAAATCTTGTGGAGGAAAAATCAGAAACCCTTATTCAGAGGAAGAAGGGTAAAGGTAGTTCTCAACCTACTGAAGGGAAAAAAGAAACCCTTGTACAGAAGGGTAATGATAGAGGTATTAAAGGACCATTGGAGAGTAAAGATGAAACCTCTGAGAAAGGCATTGAGAAGCCTATTGAAAGAAAAGATGAAATCCCTGTGCTGAGAAAGAAGAATAAAAGTAAAATCATCAAGGAACCTGATGAGGTAGCCCAAAGAAATATGCAGGTGTTGGTTGAAGTTTCCATTGAATATGACAAACCAACAACTTTGGAGAGCATAGCTACACCAAAGAATCCTGTCAATGATAAGAAGAAGAAGTTTGTTGTGTCAATTGAAGATCCTCTTTCTACTAGAAAGAGTATGAGGTTAAGTGTCAAAATGACAAAATAGCTGGTAAGGGTAAGCCCCATTTTTGAGGATGCATCTTTTTGGGAGGGTTAACCAATATGAAAATATTATCTCTGCCATCTATACAAGCTTCTAAGCGCTTAACTATTTGGGTTTTTGGTTTTTGATAAGTGCTAGCTTCCCCATTGGTAGAAGGCACTACCTATTTTGTAGTGAAGGATCTTGATTAAAACGGTTTTGTCATCATGAAAAAACATAAATTACTCTGCACATGTTCAAGGATTGAAGGTGCTGCATTTTTTGTAATGCTACTCAAACATACACATAGACACAACATAATAGGTGCTACCCAATGCTCTACCTAATATTTCACAGAGGGCAAATAATTGGCACACAGGCACAACACAGAGGTGCTACCTAATAGTGCTATTGAATATTTCACAGAGGGTAGAGGTTGGCACAGAGGCGCTACCTACAGGCACTACCTAATATTGCACAGAAAGAAGAGTCTATACTATGCATCACAATGACGCTACCTACAGACGCTACCTTTTCTCCTTGTAGTGCGCTACCTAGTTTTGCTACCCAAGGAAGCTGCCAATAAAGACTAGGGATCTAGGAGGACCAAGCTAACAACTTTTGGATAAATTGATGATGAATAAGGGTGGAAAAGCAACAACTAGAATTATGAAGACAACCACATGCCTTGAAGGACACATGTCACACAAGGAGATGCACAGCAAAAAGGAATCAATTCAGTTTGAATTTCAGTTGGATTAGTCACCAGCATTTTCCTGTTTTATAACATAGATGGTTAGATAAATTGTTAAAGGAAATAAATGTTTAGAGTTTTTCAAGGGAAGGGGGCCAGCTCGTACCTCCAACTATTACCTCCCTTTTGTTATAAATAGATAGATCATTTTCTTTGGTAGGATCGGATGGTTGAGCAAGGCTCCCTTATACTGTAATATTTTGATGAAGTAACTGTGATCTAGTGATGTACTGGACTTAAGACTTTTTGACTAATAGAAATTAGCTTCTCTTTCAGTCTATTTGCTTCTGATGCTAAATGTTCATTCTTTGAATGATTCACATGAATGATTGTGGTGATGTTATGATGGATGTTTGATCATTATGTTATCATGATGTTTATTTATCTTCCTTAGTTTCTTAGTTCAAGAAGATATTGTGTTAAGAATCTTTCCTCCTTAGGCTCTTGTTGACCTGATGTTTACAGCAACCCCTACACTTCTATCAGTCAAGTCTTCCCTCCATTCATACTTATTCCCAAACTACTGATTGCAATTAGCCAAGACCTTAATTACTGGTGTATGCTAGCCCTGTTATCTGAGTTAGAACATTATCACTTGAGTCCTTTTCCATTTGACCCTTTAAACACCCTTACATTCACTTATAACTTGATGGGTACTAGGCTTGCCTTCCATGCAATCTAAAGGTGAATCCTAGTGCTAACAGTATGACTACAGCTTCATGTGACTCTGAGACACACTAAGGGTATGTCCGACATGAAAAGTCAAGAGTTCTAAGAAATGGCTGACACATGCTTATAGACATCCTTTGAACGAGAGCATGAGACATATGGATAACTTAGGCGTCATAGACTTAATGATAAAACTTCATGATGCAGGAGGCATCAACAAACTCTCCATAGCGACTGGAAGAATAACTAGTTGGAGGAGTAAACTCTATGTAACGAGCTCAACTTCCTAAGGTCATGCTAAACCCATACTTTGTATGATAGTGGACTAAAAATTTTGTGCTCTTTTCAAAGGCGACACGATTGCTGCTGATATGACATAATATTATTTTCCCGCCCATATTTTTTATTTTTTTTATAGGAAAAGCAATGCTATGTTACAAGAGAGGAAACAAGTGTCGTGAATAAGTAACTAGCTCCAAACAATGGAACATATCTATGTTCAATGCAAGGAAGTGCATGGAGGGAATGGACACTCATGGGGATATTTCCTCTTAGGGTACAGGGTGTCAAGCTACAATTGATATAAACAAGGCTCTGCTTGGCTAGTGCTGCAAATTAATGAGGTAAGAGGCTTATAACGAGAAAGCGGGAACTAGTAATAGGATCAATACTACAAGCAGGATGATGGAATGCAATTACAACTTAACTCCAAAGAATTTACTTTTTCATAGATTTAGTCCCCTAGGCCCGAAAAAGTATAAAATAATACCCAGGAGAACTCTTCTAGACAATGGTGACTAGAGTATTCCTTTTTCATAAGTAGTCTACTTGGTCAGAAAAAGGGTTAAACTTACACCAAATATACATCATTTCAAATCCATTTAACGAGTGTGAAAGAGACAAGTTCACTCGACAATATTTTTGTTTTTTAGAGAGTCGGAAAAGAGCTTAACTAAGACTTGGGGAGAGTCCCATAGGTAAATGTTAGAATGCTTGTGAGTAAGAATATGGGGTTCAAATGCAAAGTCATATAGGAACTATCAGGAACTCCTGGTCCTTATGGAATAAATTTTGCATGGGTACCAAATGGAATGAAAGTTCTAACTAGGGCACCCATGTTTGGTAAGCCTCTACCACTTAATAATGACACTTCTAGTAGCAGTAAGAAGGTTTTGTGTCACTAATAAATGGGTTCATACCTAAGGCATATGGATCACAGTCATAGGACAATAAAAGAAGGCAAAATGGAGTGACAACCTATCCTATATGTTGGTGAAAGAAAATACCTTCCAAAGGTATGAACGGGCGGTATGACGCTAGCAACCACAAAATGTTTTGGACAAAACCACCAAAACCAATTCTGTCCATTGTAGTATTAGTCCACAAGGTAAAAAATTAGCATAAACTATATAGAGTGGGTAACAAATTTCTAGTAATAGTAAAAATAGACCATTTTAACATACCATTTGAGTTTTTTCACCCACATAGTGCATTTTAGGCCATTTTCCCCTCAATCTTTGAGTTTTGATTGCCATTTTCCCCTAGATGATTGTAAACTACTGGGATCTAGAGAAAGAGGCCTTCAATATCGATGGGAAATCATTGAGGATCGAAATCGATGACATATATTTTATCACTGGATTCTCTTGTCGGGGCGAGGTAGTGAATCTCAAGGCCTGAGGGGCTGGGGGTGGTATGATCATGGAGGAGTACATTTCCACCCACTATGTTGTAGGCATAGATAAAGTAGGGAGCCAAGTCTCAATCATGGCGATCAAGAACCTAAGCTCAAATATCATCGTACTTGTTCTTACAAAGATCTATGGGTCGACCTCATTGCACCAGGCATCAAGGCCACCCTTTTTCTATGTAGTGGAGTGTTTATGACCCACTATTTATGACTGGTGTACCTCACTACTGGATAACATGAAGAGCCAAATGACGGATTGCAAAAAAGGGAGAAAGAGAAACTTTGGATTTGCATCCACTCTGTGTAGTTTTTTCTTTGAGGGGGTTCCAAGCTTGAGCCCTAGAGTAGAGATTATTCCACATGGAATGCATGATCCATCCTTGTCACGGTGGATCGATGTGATGAGGCGGATAGGAAGTGGTAGGGTGCCAACCCCATACAATGATGAGTTATGTTTTTGGTGGCGTCAACAAGTCATAGCCATTGACGACTACTCTTATGTCGGGATCAACTATAGAGGAGATCCAGATATACCTTTGCCACTAGGTTCCTCCTACGATGATATTGGTAAGAAAGGTTTTTATATATTACATTTTTTTGTGTTTTTTCAAAAATAATAAAAAACACAAATATTTTTGTATGGTATCAAGTATTAACAATTTCTTTCTCATGTAGATGTAGGTCTGCGATGGCTAGAGGGATTCCCACGACATCGGAAAAAGATACAGGGAGATGAGAATATGAGAGGATATGCAAATAGAGTGTTTCAAAATGTGTAGGGTAACTTGTCTTGATTGATGCACATGATTCCTATGGTTCAAGTGGAGGATATGCCAGAGGCTATGCAACAACATGTGGTGGGTGTAACCCGTGCGTGGATGCGACTCTTTCGGCATCTCGCAAATGTCGTAGTGTTCTATCATGACACGCATCTAGCACCACATGCATATATGCCATGGTCATATATATATCAGACATATATGTATTTTTAGGGCGTGAGCCCCATTTTCTACTATGACACCATATTTTTTGAAAAGATGAAATATAAAAAAAATGGGTCTTCGACTTTACTTATATATGTTACAATCTGTACATGCATGAATGTGTTTTATTTGTTTAGTTATGTGACAGATGCCAATCCAAAATATAACTATCATATGCATCAAATACATGATTAGAACTTATGGGTATGCGATTATAAGTAAGAAAATTAAAGTATCGTTCCAAAAGTTGTACCCATAGGAATCATCGGAGTAGAGTAGGGTCGTGCACATGATAATTATCGTTTAACTGACATACGACTAATTGGGAGTCCATGAGAACCTATAAAGACCAAATACCATGTGAAATGGCATCGCGTAATAATTCTATAACGACATTATACTCAGCCACATTATTCATTGATGACTTCATATGAACATCACCTAAAGACACTAGTTGGCTCTCAAGTGAGTAAATGACCCAAGTAGCGGAAGCCATGTTTCATGTATCAAGACTGGCACTGTCTGTGAATCCTATGCAAACTGAAGACTCCGTTGAAATCTACCAACCAAGGGAAAACTTGATAAATAAATCGATGACACAAAGGAAAATATATATATACACTAATATACACTAGTATACATGATGTAATGCCCAAGATTGAGGGCTTACGCTTAATACCTTTTAAGATAGAGCCCATTTTTGGGATCATCCAACATAGTCCTTTCATAATATTCCAATTCATAGGATCCTTTCTCTAAAACATGTCGCACGATTTAAGGACTGTGCCACATGGGGTTGAACTTGCCTACCCCCAACGGTCCTTTGGCTTGGTCATTCAAGAGAACCAAGTAACCCTTAGTGTACTATTGAGGATAGATAGACCTATCATACTGAACCTTAACACATTGTTTATTCACTTCGATAGCCATAGAGGCATCTCGACGTTGCTCATCGAGATGCTCTAGGTGCACAAGGTGTTCTTCAAGATCAGATGTGTGAGGAATGAGCTCAATTTCCAACTTGAGGGAAGGGATTTCACATTCAATCGAAAAAAATGACTCGACGCCATGTACTAACTGAAAAGGATAAAAACCGATGGAAGTATTTACCGAAGTTCGATATGCCCAAAGTGCAAGGTAAATCATCAGATGCCAATCATACTTACTTTGGATGACAATTTTTTGCAAGATGTTCTTGATAGATTTATTCATCGCCTCTACTTTTCCATTTTCCTGGGGATAATAAGGGGAAGAATGACCATGCTTAAACCCTAGTTTTGATGCTAACTCTTTCATCATTTCATTTTAAAAGTGATTTTCATGATCAATGACAATAGATTTTGGGATTTTGAACCGGGCTATAATTTAGTTGAATACGAAGAATGCTACATATTTGCCATCATATTTAATAGTAGACATCACCTCTTCCCATTTAGTGAAGTAATCCATGACCAGAACGATATGTTGATGCCCCCCAGTCGGAGCTGGGTTACAGTCCATAAAATCTACCCTCCACTTGGTGAAGGGACCAACGATGATGACTGGGTGAAGAGGGGTTGGATGCGAGCGCATTTTCTGAGTGAACACCTGGCAAGGGAGACACTTTTTGACTGCCTCAACACAATATTTAAAAATTGACGGCCAAAAATAATTGGCTCACAATATTTTTGGGGCTGTTGCAAGCCCTGATAAATGACCACCACAAGCCCCACTGTGACAGTCATTGAGAACCAACTCATCTTCCTCGTAATTCAAGCAAGGACACAAAATATTATCTACTCCTCGATGATACAAAGTGTCATCAATGATAAGGTAATTTTTATCCTAATGACGTATACGTCGTTGATCGTCTCTCGACAAATGTTGGGATAAATTCAAGGTTTGAAGATAAATTAGAATGTCTCCATACCAGGAATTCAAAGATGAGATAAGGAAGATATTTTCATTCATGAACGAATCATCATGAAATATGTCCTCATCAAGTCGAGGGAAGTCTGATATCAACTCGACAAAAACAAGCGACTTCTTAACCTTCATCGAAGAAAAATCGAGATCAAATTCTTGTAAAATAAAAATACACTTATTGTATTGCCCCCCTATGATATGCCTGGTGAGGACGTATTGAAATGGATTGATACTGCAAATACGGTAGTTTTGTAAAGTAATATATAATGACGTAATATTTGAACTGTATGTACGACAGGCAAGGCTAGTTTTTCTACGTGAGAGTATTTAAGTTCAAGACCGTCTAAGTTTATACTGAGATAGTAGACAATCTGATCATGGAGCTCATCATCCTCCTTAACCATAACCATACCAATCGTCCCTTCAGATGCAGTGACATAAAGAAAATATTCTCTACTGTAGTCTGGAGGCTTCAACAGAGGTGTCAATAGCAAATATTTCCTAAGAGCATTGAAGGATTCTTGGGCTTGCTCATCCCATATAAACAGAGTATCCTTCTTCAAAATATGCATGAAACCCTTGGTTAAATTGGCATAGTTCACTATGAAACGACGCATGAAGTTAGCCTTCACTTGTAAACCTTGAAGTTTTCGAATGTTGTGTAGGGGAGGCAATCTGAGTATTGCCTCAACCTTCATAATATCTACCATGATCCCATACTCAGATACTAAGAATCTTAAAATACGGCCATACCTAGCGCAAAATATGCACTTGTGAGGGTTCAAACATATGTGATAGTAACGAAATATTTCAAATAATAATAGAAGGTGAGTGGAGTGATCTACTCTCTTGTGAGAGTGAGCAGTGAGATCATCGAGGTAAGCGTAAAAAATATGCTTGAGATAGTGAAAATTGAAGGTCATGTCGCGTTGGAAGGTTGCTCCGATGTTTTTAAGGCCAAAAGGCATTTTTCGGTATGCAAAATTATCCCAAAGACAAATAAATGCCATTTTATGTAGATCCTCGGTTTTGATTTGAATTTGATTATATCCCAAAAATCCATCCATAAAATAAAATACTTTTCTTCCTGTACACTCATCAAGAATCTGGTCAATGAAAGGAGTCAAGAAGTTATCTTTAAGACAAGCCTTGTCCAGGTCTCAAAAATCCATACATACGTGGATGGCACCTTGTTTTTTATTCACGGGAACGAGGTTGGACACCCATTCATTCAAGGTAACCAGGTAGATGAAACCAACATTACGTAGCTTCTATACCTCTACCTTAATAGCAGGGGCCTTCCTAGGATTAACAACTCGAAGACATTATCGAATAGGTCTAGCATTTGGATAAGTCTTGAACTCATGTTATAAAATGTTGGGTTCTATCCCTAGCATATCTTCGTACAACCAAGTGAATACATCATGCAATTATTTGAAAAGATCATTGTAGATCTGAATTTTTGAAGGAAAACAATCTGCATCAATATATACGTTCTCAACTTTTCCAAGAATTTGAGAGATGTCGATCATGATGATAGGAGAAATATTATCCATGTTTCCTTCAACATAAATACCATGCATATCTAGCGAAACCATAACGTGACCGACCATCTCACTCAAGGTAGATCTAAAGTCATCTTGTTCGATCCTGATAAGATTTGGGAGGAAATAGGAGCGATGATCCATATCATCCTAAGGCCTATCGGGACCATACATGGCCTCTAAGATGGATTCATCCGACTGTAAAGTATCGTCAGGAAAATCATGTGAACAAGAATATTGGATGAACCATATGGGCTCGAGAATAGGATCATCCTCGTCCGTCTGCGAGGAGAAAGGATCCAGGTTAGTAGTAGTCTTAAGAACATAATGATACGCAATTTCTGTCGCTGACAGTGGAATTTATATCCCAATATGTGATTGAAATTTGCATAACATATTCACGGAAGGTAGGGTCCAAGGGTTGTTGAAATACAAAGTATGGAAAGCAATGGACCTCATCGACGATGGAAATTCACTGGAAATGGAACGCACATGGTGAATTTGTGGCACTAAATCAAAGCTACCCATGAGAGAGGAATACATTTTGACACCAACATCCTCAATTTCCTACTGAGAATTGTTGATCACATGGACCGAAGGTCAAACAGATGCACTAGGACTAGCGTGCACAAAGGACAATTGATCAATCATCACTATTTTCCCTTCATGAGGAAAAAATAAAGAGTGTAAAATGGATGACACGACTGTTGTCACGACATAAGTCCAATTACACCCTAGTAGTAAATTATAGTCGAGAGGCACATCAACTACCTTGACATCAACCTCTATTATATTTCCACCTAACTGGATCGGAAAAGCGAGAAGAATTATGTGGGGTTGAAATGAACTCCCATCAAAAGAAGTAAACATAGTCATAGATTGGGATAGAGTCAGAGAGGTAATGGATTTCCAACATGTTAGGGACATCACACATGTCGCAACAACTTCATCAATTACAGTGCGTTTGATGGTAATTTTCGTGTACTCCACATGGATTTGAAGGGCCGCATAGTAAGGTAAGAGAGGCCTAACATCCGTGATTTCAAGGTTAATAAACTTCGAGCCACATGATTCTAGAGCTCCTAGAGAATATAACAAGGAGCTCCTCTATGAAGGACATGTCTAGAGCACCTCTAAATCCAACATTACGCAAGGGGTTTGACCCAGATCTTCGAAAATTGAATAATTCTGGGTTGCTATGGCATTAGGATTATGGGCAGAGTGTTTCAGTATTCCTTTTGGAATACGAGGTGGAGGTTCCATATTTTTTATAAGAAAGGGTGTTTCCGAAGGAGGAGGAGACTCTGTACCTACAACAATATGTGAAGAAACGTAATCACGATATCGAGTGGCTACATCAATATGAGACTTGACCATATTGACACATAGATGGCCACCTTCATGTGCCGAGGGGTTTTGACTCCCTCTTGACGCATTTCCAATGTTGGGCCCCCCCGAGGCCATGTGTTGATTATGTGGGAACAGATTTGTCAACACAACGGGCAGCTATGATAAGAGCCTCGAGGTTTCCTCGATTTTGGGTCATAGGTGGGTATGGTTATCATCTTTGCAAAGTTTACAAGGAAACTTCACCTTCCATTTTTATTTCTTTCCCTCAACAACATTATTATTTTATCTATCATTGTTAGTGTCATCCTTGGATTTGTTATTATTTTTCCCACCCTTATGATTATTATCTCTTTCTTTCCTTTTATTTCCTCCTGGTTGTTGGTTACCATTTGGGTTGGTCAACGACTATACACAATGCACATCTGTCAACTGAGTGGGAGTGGAGCATGAAGCCGAAGCTTGTCCTACTACAACCTGGATTAGAGATAAATATTTCAACTTGTTCATCACCAAATCTATAGGCTTAGAATTTGTGGAGCCTGTGATTCCATTAGCATGAGGCCCAAGATTTTTTCTAGGGTTGTAGTTCAACCGCAGTGCATCAGGAAGAATTTCATACATCATCCTAGATTGAGCATATATGAGGTCTAGTTGTTGGTATTTGAAGATAACTTATTCCTCATATGCTACTCTGAATGTAGAGACATATTTCGAAATATAATGCAATAAGGACTTAAGGAACCATTCCATGAGAAACTCTAGAGGAATGTAGGCTTTGATCAACCTCTTCTATCTCTGCCACTCTTGGCTGACCTCCAACCATGGGATTCGTTTGGGGAATATGACCTCCACCAAATGAGAGAGGAGCATGCAGAGGAGTCATGCCCCCAGGTCCAAAACTAGGATTTGCATTAGTCCCTGGAATAGAGGATGAAAGTTGTGATGCCATATTGGGCATACCAAAAGAAAAAGGACTAGAGACCGAAGGTATTGACTGCGAATTGTATCCTAGTGTACCAAAAATAAACCTAAAAGGGTTCGTTCCTATGGGTCGAGTAGAGACCACACGTTGCGTAGTAGTAGGGATGGGAATCTTTGACACTCCAACCATCATGGCTCCCACTAATCACATAAGGTATAGGAGTGGAGGGACCCCTTGTGGCATTTAGATTTGACTCAGTACTCATAACTGGGTAATCACAAGTCCAAGATGTGGAGATATATGTACCACGTTTATTAAATTTACACATTTTAGAAGGAAACTTCGGTAAAGACTCAAGATGGGGTGGTAACTTCAACAAACAGAGAGACCTGGGAGGGAGATGGTCTTGCTCCATGATGACTCAAGAATTGAGATATAAAACCAAATCCTAGGGCCAACTAACAGTCAGGGAGCACACCAAAATAGAAAAAAGGGCCAAATGCACACAAATGAGATATAATGGATGAAAAGGGGACTCCCTCACTACAATAGGTATGCCTCACCCAAGAGGGTTCTGATACTCCCTTCAAAATATTAGAGGTATTAGAATCAATTATAAGGGCCCTCGTGGGCTTAACAACGCATTCGGTCAGATCCCCTGGAGAGGTAATCCTCCATAAAGGTTATGTGTTTTTCAACCCTTAATTGACTCAGGGTACCTACAGAATAACCTTTGCAAGTAACCTATGTGGATACCTATGTCAAGCAACTAGAGTCACCACAATATAACCAATGCACAGGTGAAAAATCGTAAGTCTGGTCCACCATATGGGCAGGGCAAAAAATCCCAAAATCTTGAAAGCCTCTCACGGAGGTAAAGGTACTAGCAAGACCCCCAAATACGAATAGAACCCCAGAAATATCTCTGATTCTAAGAAGCTAATAGTGGGTTATCTCTACAACCAACTTCGCACGATCTCGTTCTTAAATCTGGTGTGAGTAGAACCTCCTGACATCACTAATTACACAATGGGTTTCGCCACTCCCTGGTTAGACACATATGTTTAGTTTAATAGCCTTGGAGAAGTTTACTCACAAAAATCCTATTCCAAGGCCCTATGTCCTATACTTGTCTGTGTACCCTGAAAAATAAATTTGTTTCTAATAAATTTTAGTTAATCAACGTTACTTTTAATGGCCTTTCCTTACTCAAGAGGTGTGGCCATGAAACTGATGGTATTGTGACTTGACATATAAAAGAAGTGAATATAAAAACACTGCTAAGTACTAATCTTGAATTCTATAGAGATTGTATGCTTCTATATGCAATTTTCAATGCAATCTCTATAATTTCAATGAAATGCAATCTATGCACATTTGTCAAAATCAATGCAAAGTAGTCAAAAGAGAAAATACCATAATGCAAAATAAGAATTTTTTTTTGTATGTTCGATATAAAGAAAAGAAAATGCAAGGAATGAATAGAAACTTCACATATAGACCCTACTACAAGAAAAAAGAGACTAGCCAAGGAGGATACCAAGAAGAAAACACTCAGACCAAGATGCAAGGATAGCCGATGAAAAATATGATAATAAAGAATACCGCCCGAAAATTCAACAATAAGAAAGTTTCCTATCACTCTATAAGCACTTAGACAGAGACCCAAGAAGACTCAACAACCAACCAAACTCACCCAGTAGACACCAAACGCAACCAACAAGACTAAAGAGATGATGTACGAGATTGTTTGATAAAAATCCGCATATGTACGCACCCTACATAAGGACAACTCGCATATGTATGCATATGTCAAGGTAAAAACCATGTATGTATAGTAACACACTGAGGGGGCAAGGGTTAAACCAAGAAACATAGATGCAAAGTAAAAATAGGTTGTCAATCAATCAGGCGATAAGGAAACTTGGGATAACAGAGATAAAATCAAGGAGAACACACTCCAACCCCCCCCCCCCAAA